>CM059442.1:12872757-12985332 GCA_030390025.1 Squalus acanthias | reverse complement strand
TGTGATGTGACGGCGGGGGGGGGGGGAGGAGTGTGTGACGGGGGGGGGGGGGAGTGTGTGAAGGGGGGGGAGGGGGACGGGGGGGGGGGGTGTGTGTGTGGACGGGGGGGGGGGGGGTGAGCGTGGGTGTGTGAGAACGGGGGGGTGCGTGTGTGTGTGCCAGTTGAGTAGGGAATGAGCTGTGAAGATTAGTCATAAGAATGCTGAAAAACTGATAAGCGAGCTGTTAACCACAGATTTATTCTTCTTGTGAAAATGTGTTAGCAGTATGTAGCATCCTGACCCTGAGCGAACCTTGAGTCTAGAGCCTGACCCTGAGTGGTGAAAAAGTGACTGTTATCAAATGATGATATTTATATTCTACAAATTAATCAATGTACTGCATGTAGCTGAACAAACAGAATTTGTGCTTTGGTTAGAATTTAAATGAAATTCCTGTATTAAATCATTTATTCCGCTTATGCAGGCTGGAAGTCCATTCCGTGAGCCCCTGATAAAGTTCTTGACACGTTACCCGGCACAGACTGTGGAGCTTTTTATGATGGAAGCCACTTTGAATGATCCTCAATGGAGCAGAATGTTCATGGTAATCTTCATTAGCCCTGTGGAGACCTGCTTTTACAAGTCACTGCTTCAGTGAAGTAGGTTATAGCGGTGGTGTGTTGCCTTATCAGAGTGTGCAGCTCTGTTGATTTTAGTGGGAGCCGCCACTTCAAACTGGCCTTGGGATCAATCCAAAGCCACCCGAGCCAGGAAGAATGGCCATTGGCAGGACGCTGCTGCATGGCAGCAATAAAATGGCACATATACTGTCTGAACAACTAACTTCAGTGAAGTATATCCTATGGCTCTTGTAAAATATCAGTGATTGTCTTTACACATGTATGAACCAGTATGTGTAAAGACATTGAGGGAAAGGAAAGTTAACAACAACAGAAAATGCTGGCAACACTCAGCAGGTCAGGCAGCATCGTGGATCGAGAAACAGAGTCAACGTTTCAGGTCGGTGACCATTCGTCAGAGCTGGAACAAGTTGGAGATGTAACAGATATTTAAGCAAGTGTGGGGCAGGGAAAGGAAAGTTAAATTGGTTTAGGCTGTCAGACTTTCATTTCTGGGAGGGTGTCTACCGATTGGCAACTAAAATGATGTTTTTGGGCACAGTAAAGACTGTTCTCAGTGGATAAATCGCACAAAGCAGCTTAATTTGATAGAATTGTTATTTTTGCCTGAATTAGTTAGAGGAGATTTACTAGAATTATACCAATATGGGGAGAGACTGAGAAGCTGTGATTGTTCTCCTTCGAGCAGAGAAGGTTAAGGGGAGATTTAATAGAGGTGTTCAAAATTATGTGGGGTTTTGATAAAGTAAATAAGGAGAAACTGCTTCTACTGACGGGAGGGTCGCTAACCAGAGGACGCAGATTTAAAGTAATTTGCAAAAGAATCAGCGAAGATGAGGAAAAAAGTTTTATGCAGCGAGTTGTTATGATGTGGAAATGCGCTGCCTGAAAGGGTGGTGGAAGCAGATTCAATAGTAACTTTCAAAAGGGAATTGGATAAATGAATGGGACTAATTGGATAGCTCTCAAAGAGCCGGCACAGGCACGATGAGCCGAATGGCCGCCTTGTGCGCTGTATGATCGGGCTAGGCAGTTTCGAAAATGGAAAATTTGTATTGTTGGTGTAGGATAGCTTTTCTGAGATTTAGGTGCGCCTGATTAATGTATGGAGAGCTTTGGGTTTGTACTAACTTGTGCTAGTTTAATTCTTGTGGCCATATGGGAGAGCTATGCTTTGTTCTCATCACTGTAGTCTCAGTTGCAAATGTGCTTAGAAATATGAAAAATGGCATTGGATTGCCCTTGTAGATATTCTGGAAGTCAGTCTAATGCTGCTTGAAGAGCGTGCTCATGCAACTTAATGAAATGGTTACTGAATTCGACAGTCCTGCGTTTTAAGACGAAAAATTCTCTTTTGCGTTTACTTGCTTTCCAGAGTTTTTTGAAGCACAAAGATGCGAAGCCTCTCCGAGACGTGCTGGCTGCCACACCAGGCCGCTTCGTCAACCTGCTGTTTCCTGGCGCACAAGCCACAGTCAGGCCTGGGTCTCCCAGTACCAGCACCATTCGGTTAGATCTCCAGTTCCAAGCCATCAAGGTGAATACATCTGCCCAGTTAGTCGACACGTGTGCTGCTGTAGTCCTGAATTCGCCTTTACATTTTGCAGAATTGAATTGTGTTGCTCTTCTGGCATTTTTAGTGCAAAAAGTTTTTAAAGTCAGCGTGTGTATTTAAAAAAAAAAAAGTTATTATATAAAAACAGTGTAAAAAGTAGCAACTGCAATAAGATTTATTTTTATATATGGGCAAGTCAATTTTCTGTACAATTAGTGTGTTAATCATAGTTGAAAGTAGGATTAGTTGGAGAGATAGACAGACCCAAGTTTGGAGTTTTGATTCAGGGTCATAATTTGGCCGCCACTTCTTCCTTGCATATCTCCCACTGACTCTTCCAACTCAGCCATGACTTCCTTACTTCCAGTCCACTGGAGAACCTGTTCGAGGATCACTTGCAACACTTCTCCGAAGAAATCGCTATGGATCCTGGAGGTCACCAGCAGGGGGTATCACCTTCATCTCCAAGCTGAGCCCCTGCGATTCCGTAGGGCAATGCAATCAGATCATTTGGAAGAGCATCCTATTTTGGAAGCACTAACAACCGGGGATTGATCGGTTTCACCCTGATTGTGAGAACAAAGCTTTAGCCCTGTTCCTGGGAGCTGTCGATCAGTCCTAGATGTCAGGGCGTTGAACAGATTCCTGAATCGGGAAGGGTTCAAGGTGGTTACACTGCCCCGGATAATTCAGGCAGTATGCCCAGGAGATTGGCTGACTGCAGAAACACCTCAGGCAGCTATTTTCACATGGTAATTTGAAGCATATCATTCCAAGTTTCTCCACTTTCAATTACTGCCGATAATGTTAGCAGTATAAACCTCGGCCTCTCGCCAGATCTGGAATATTCACAAAATAGCTGTGCATCTCCGGGCACAGCACCTGCACATCCACTCGTATCGAGACTGGTTGATCAAAGTCCCTTGCCGGCAGCCCACTCTGTCAATCATCCAAGCTGCTTTCTGGGAGCTTTAACTCCGTGTCAGCCATGGCTCAGTGGGTAGCACAGTCGCCTTGGAGTCAGAAGGTCGTGGGTTCAAGTCATAATCCAGGCTGACACTCCCAATGCAGTACTGAAGGAGTGCTGCACTGTCGGAGGTGCCATCTTTTGGGTGAAACGTTAAACCCCGTCTGCTCTCTCAGGCGGACGTAAAAGATCCCACGGCACTATTTAAAAAAAAGAGCAGGGGAGTTCTCCCCGGAGTCCTGGCTAATGTTTATTCTTCAACCAAGCCTTTACAATTCTTCCATTAACTGTTGATCATCACATTGCTGTTTGTGGGAGCTTGCTGTGTGTGAATTAGTTGCTGCATTTCCTACATTACAACAGTGACTGCACTTCTAAAGTACTTCATTGGCTGTAAAGCGTTTGGGACATCCTGAGGTTGTGAAAGGCGCTGTAGAACTGCAAGTTCTTTCTTTTATTGTCTCCCGAGGAACCAAAACTAAACTTGACATTTTGGCTTCCTGGAGCAGAGGCCTCTTGCCCTCCGTCTGATTCTCAGTTATCCAGAGACTGGCACCCTCGCTGAGAAGTGTCACGTATTTTGGCAAAGTAATTTCTTCTCAGTCAAACGACAGCACCAACCTTTGTTGTTTACAATATACGGCTTTCCTGAGATCACTCTAACTAAACCTGCTGGCTTATAGGTCTGTAGTCTGTATCTATAGCTTTACACTTCCCCACATTGCTTTCATCGTTGCCCATGTCGCTCTTTTCCCTCTGTTGCCCTCCTTCCCCAGTGGTATGTAGCTGTGTTCTGTAACGTTACTAAGCATAGCCCACTTTTCTTCCATCCTTCTCCCCTCTAACAGTGGAGAGAGTCCAGTCTCCTTTCCTCAGCACAACCCCCTCGTAACCTGCCCTTCTGAAGCTGAATCTTTTTATTGTGCTTCTTCTCTCTTCCATCGTAAATCATAACTGTAAACTCCACCATGTTATGGCCACTGTTTTCAGACTGTCACCAGCTCTGCCGTCTCTCGCAGTGCTCCTGCTAACTGGTGCTGGAGTGTGTCTGGAGCTTAAATATGACATTGGGCGGGGAAGGGGCTGTCCAATGCAGCACTGCCCAAAGGCTCTGCTGTTCATCCTCATTAAGAAACTACGCCAGGCATCTGGTTTCTCCAAGCTATCCTGGCCTGGATTAACTCATGATGGGCCGAGTACGCATGTCACTGGAAGCAGACCCTGCGATGTATGGAGGTGGATTGTTTTTTTCCCCTCTCTCTCTAATTTGAATAGTTATTTCAAAGTAGTTTAAGTACACCATAAAAGCAGGTAAATTGCTCCCAGTTAAAATTTTGTGGTCGTCGCAAAGATGATGGGAACCGATTAAATCTAAAGCTTTGAAGTTGAATTTTGAGTTGACACTTTAGAGAACTCAGGCTAAAAATGTCAGATGTTTCACACACCCAAGAATGACATTCAATTGAAAGTTAAACTCGGATCACTAGAGGGTGTGGGTGGGAGGTCGGTGTGGTGGGAGATAGGAACATAGAAACAGGAGTAGGCCATTCAGCCCCTCGAGCCTGTTCGGGGTTCGAACCCACCATCCTGAGATTAAGAATTTCATGCTCTACCGCCTGAGCAAGATGTGCTCTATCAAATTTATAAGCCAAATGTTGTGCAGCATGGCAGGGATGGGATGAGGAGAGGAGTATTCAGAAAATGAAGGTACTTAACCTCCCCGCTACGTTACCTGTTCCTCAGACTGAGGGAGAGTACCAGCAGCAAGCTTTTTATTATTGGTTGGTTCAGCTACCCCTTTGACCACCTTTTTTATTTGTGTGTCAGCCGGGGCTCAGCTGGTAGCACTCGCGCCTGAGTCAGAAGGTTGTGGGTTCAAGTCCCACTCCAGAGACTTGACCCCATAATCCAGGCTGACACTCCCAGTGCTGCACTGTCGGAGGTGCCGTCTTTTGGATGAGGCGGTAAACCGAGGCCCCGTCTGCTCCCTCAGGTGGACGTAAAAGATCCCGTGGCACTACTTCGAAGAAGAGCAGGGGAGTTCTCCCTGGTGTCCTGGCCAATATTTATCCCTCAATTAACATCACTTTAAAAAAAAAAAGATTATCTGGTAATTATCACATTGCTGTTTGTGGGAGCTTGCTGTACACAAATTGGCTGCCGCGTTTCCTACATTACAACAGTGACTACATTTCAAAAAGTACTTAATTGGCTGTGAAGCGCTTTGGGACATCCTGAGGTTGTGAAAGGCGCTATAGAAACGCAAGTCTGTCTTTCTTATTTCACAGATAATCAGCATCATAGTGAAGAACGATGGAAACTGGCTGTCTGGTCAGCCTCAGCTGGTGAGCCACTTGCGACGGGTGTGGGTGAGCGATGCATTCCAGGAACGACATCGTAAAGAAAGCATGGTTGCCACTCACTGGAAGGAACCAAAGCTCCTCGCGTTCTGCCTACTGAATTACTGCAAGTACGTGACTTTTTTTTTAAAAAAAGCATTATTTACAGGGGTGAGGTGAAAGGTCTTTCCACCTCATATTTTCATATACTCGTAAATCTCTTAGTCGTGGGCCTTTTGAGCATAAAATCTTTGTGAAACTTCTTTATAAAGATCCATGTCCAATGTTTAAGACATGCAGCTGTGAGCTTTCAAGCATTGTTGTAATTCAACCACCATGATTTATGGATTACTAGATTATCATTTGCTGCATGCGTATTGCATTATTTTCATACGTGCGCCTTCGTTTGGAATTTCTGAAATTCATATAATAATGGTTCGATCGTAGAATGATACAGCACAGAAGGAGGCCATTCAGCCCATCGTGCCTGTGTCGGCTCTTTGAAAGAGCTCTCCAATTAGTCCCACTCCCCTGCTCTTTCCCAATAGCCCTACAGATCTTTCCTTTTCAAGTATTTATCCAATTCTCCTTTTGATTATTATTATTGAATCTGCTTCCACCGCCCTTTCAGGCAGCGCGTTCCAGATCACAACAACTTGCTGTGTAAAAAAAAAAAAAGTTCTCATCTCCCCTCTGGTTCTTTTGCCAATTACATTAAATCTGTGTCCTCTGGTTACTGACCCTCCTGCCATTGGAAACAGTTTCTCCTTATTTATTCTATCAAACAGCATGGGGGTGGGGGGGGGGTGGAGTGGTAGAGAACGATCAGGGGCTGGAGGAGCAGGCAGTAGGGGGAGAGTGGGGGGGGGTTGGCAGCGACGGTGGGAGAGGAGATGGGGAACGATTGGTGGCCAGAGGAGCGGGGGGGTTGTCGGGTGAGCAGCGGGGGGGTTGCTGGGTGAGCAATGGGAGGCCAGGAGCAGCATGCGGTGGGGAGGCCTCATGGGGGGGTGGGTGAGGCAGGGACGCAGCATCCAGGAGGTAAATGGAAAGGCACTTACCTCCTGGATCCAGCAGTCCTCGCCTTACTTTAGCTGGCGGGTTCCCCGAGGCCTGAAAAACCCGACCAGCCAGAGTTAAATTTAAATTGGAGGTTAAACCTGAGGCATGGCAGCCTCATTTTAATGTTTGAATGAATGCCCTGCCTCTTGGGAGTGGGAGTGGGTTGACTGCGCCCCCCCCCCCCCCCCCCCCCCCCCCCCCCCGGGTCGAAACCGGAAGTGGGCGGGTTGGAGGTAGGTTCAGGTAGGGATTCAGACTTCTAACACGTTAAATTCCCACCCGACCCAAACCCACCCGTTTTATTTTGGGTTAAAATTCCCCCCCAGTGTGTCTTTGAGTTTTGATTTGAGGTTGCAGCTACATTTACAGGTTAAAAACTGATTAGACCATACATGGATGAAGTTCAGCTTTAAACTTTTTTTGTAAATAACCAATTTGCTATAAATATTAACATTCCTCCAGGCGGAATTATGCAGAGATTGAGCTGCTGTTTCAACTGCTTCGAGCGTTTACTGGGCGTTTCCTGAGCAATATGACCTTCCTTAAGGAGTACATGGAAGAAGAGATCCCAAAGAATTACAGTGTGGCACAGAAGCGCGCCCTTTTCTTCAGATTCGTGGAGTTTTATGATCCCAACTTTGGAGACGAGCTTAAAGCCAAGGTGACTAATACTGTGCTGTAGAAATGAGCCGATCGGCACTTCAAACTTCCTACAGGCATGCCCAAAAACACCTAGAATTGGTTATCTCTTGACATTTAAATGGTTAATTCGTAGGAAATTTCAGAACCAAAGAAAGCCCAGACAACTGCAGCACCGAAGGAGGCTATTCGGCCCATCATCCTAGTACCGGCTCTTTGAAAGAGCTATCCCCCTGCTCTTTCCCCATAGCCCTGCAATGCTTCTCCCCTCCTTCAAGTATTTATCCAATTCCCTTTTGAAAGTTACTATTGAATCTGCTTTCAGGCTGTGCAATCCAGATTATAATAACTCGCTGCGTTTAAAAAAAAACAAGTCTCCTCACCTCGCTGCTGGTTCTTTTGCCAATTACCCTTAAATCTGTGTCCTCTGGATGTTGGCGCCCTCTCTTTAGATTTCACTCTGGAGGCAGATACTTGGCCTTTTTTTACAGCAGGGTTAATTCATTTGCTTTGAAGCGAGAAAAGAAAAATTCCTGAGGATACACAATTTTATCATCACTCATCAGATTAGTAATAACTTCTAAAGTACAATTAAGACCCTGATATATTTGGTATATGTTCACTTCAGATATCGTGTAATTCATTTGTTTGCTAGGCTCAGGCATTTCAAAGCCTCTAAGCCAATGTTGAGAGTGTTTTTATTGCTGCCATTGGCTCTATCACTTTCCAGAATGATTAACCATTATAATGTAACTGTAATGGGAAAATGTAACAGTGACTTTCTAGATTTAATGTATTTATGTGTTTAATTTATTTCTGCTGTGATTGCAAATGATGGATGAATGGATTTAATTTTCAGATATTTTATGATTTAATCATTGAAATGTTTGACTTTTAAATACCAAAAAAAGGCCCACGTAACCAAAGCGATTAAGGTATTTCAGCTGTAGCACTTTAATGAAATGAGTTAGGTTCTCGTTTGGAGATGCAATTAAACAAGATTTCGCACTTTAAAAAAAAACCTCCTGAATATTTGCTTGAGGTTTTATTTGCTGTGTGTCGTCCATTATCTTTGACCTCGTGTGTGTGGTCCACTAGGTGCCAGCAAACGTACATCAGCGACAGAGTGCGCTTACTGCAATTGGTGGCATTTACTCAGTCAAGTGAAGCTTTGAAGGATGCAGAGGTTGGTGCACAGCTGACCTCGGGTCATGTGTTCCTCTTGCACAATAACACGCCTTCTGCATGTCGTTATGGTGGATCTATCTGTTCACGAAAAGCTTTTATTTATTCCAATTTTTAATTTTGCGCCAGTTATCTTTTTAAACATTGCGTTGAAATTTTGATGTAATGCATAAATAAGAGTTCATATTTTACCTTCAGAACTGGAAGAACCAAACTTTATATAATGTACTATTTCTATGACATGCTTCAAAGGGCTGGCACAGGCACGATGGGCTGAATGGCTTCCCTCTGTGCCGTATCATTCTATGAATACTGTGGCACTTTTAAGTTTTCAAATGTGCATGCTGCAGGGTATCTCTTGTGCTGTTTGCTGATGATTTCTGCTGTTGTGTTTGTGTTTAGGCTCTGCAGCACATCTTGATCCCCGCATTCCAGTCCAGCTTTGACAAAGGTGAAGGGGAGCAACTGTTAGGGCCACCAAACCCTGAGGGAGATAACCCAGAAAGCATCACGAGTGTTTTCATCACCAAGGTAACGCAAATGTGGATTTTTATGCAAGTTTCTTGTTGGTAAACGCATGCAAAGGAGTCTTGTTACAAATTCATGCATTCATATTCTTTGCTGTGTTAGTGTGGTAAACTGCTTAATTCTTATTAATGGGTATTAAAGTGTGATTGTACATCATTGGGGCTGAAAATGTAGCCCCACCTGTGGCAACTCATAAATCATTTTGACATTTTACAAGAAAAAGTTTTTGCATGCTAAATATTAATAATTCAGACATCTCCACATTTTAAGATGTTCCCAGCGATGATCTCTGCACCTAGAGCACTTTTGGAGGATTTAAGATGCCCAAGGCTTTTACACAATTTACTTTGTGTGAAAGTATTTTATTTTGTGTAATTGCGACTACTGAGTGTCGTGAAGAAGAATGAGAAAATTACCGTAGCCTCCAGAAGCATTTCATGAGTCGCAGTATCTGTATTAATTCAGTTGGACTTATTATTGTAGAACGATACAGCACAGAAGGAGGCCATTCGGCCCATCCTGCCTGTGCCAGCTCTTTGAAAGAGCTCTCCAATTAGTCCCACTCCCCCCTGCTCTTTCCCCATAGCCCTGCAGATTTTTCCTTTTCAAGTATTTATCCAATTCCCTTTTAAATGTTACTATTGAATCTGCTTCCACCGCCCTTTCAGGCAGTGGGTTCCAGATCATCATAACTCACTGCGTAAAAAATAATTCTCCTCATCTCATCTCCCCTTCTGGTTCTTTTCCCAGTACCTTCAATCTGGGCTTATTAGTAATAAATTGATTTATTAAGTAGTAATCTTATGACTCTTTTTCTCAGGTACTGGACCCGGAGAAGCACGCTGAAATGTTAGACGCTTTAAGGATTTACTTGCTGCAATTTGCAACTCTTCTCGTTGAGCATGCCCCTCACCACATCCACGACAACAATAAAAATCGAAACAGTAAGCTGAGACGTCTGATGACGTTTGCCTGGCCCTGCCTACTTTCCAAGACCTGTGTGGACCCGGCCTGCAAGTACAGTGGCCACTTACTACTGGCGCACATCATTGCCAAATTTGCAATTCATAAAAAGATCGTCTTGCAGGTAGGCCTCCCATTATAAAACCATGTAACTCCATGCGGCTCTTTATACGGAGGGTGTAAGCCTCGATGTCGAATCTTAATTGAGAAGGTGATGGCTACATATACTGACGGTGAAACCTGTATAAACGGACACTCATTGAGAGACCCAAATAACTTGCACAGTAAAATATACAAGTGGCACTCCGAAATCACAGACCCTCACTAATTATGAACCACGCTTAGCCTTTAATGCATTGAGCCCTTTTACAACTTAAAACACGGGAAACAGCCTATTGTAAAGCTGCTGTATCTGGAACTTTCGCTGAGTCTGGATCACTGACGCTTCTTGCAGCTCGCTTCCTTTCTGCACCCCTCCCCCCCCATTCCCGTGAGATCAGTGTACGCCGGTTAGCGCGTGGTGGCAGCAAGTTGTGTGAAAGAAACGGCTTTTGTGGAATGGCGAGCTCTTTACCCAGCATCTGTTGAGAATCCGCTCCATCTTTAGGATCGAATGCTGGCACGGCTCTGTCCCAGGGATAGAGTGATTTCTCTGCCACTATGGATGCTGGGTAAAGAAATCCCCATTCTACACAGTACGTACAATGACCATTTTGAAAATAAGGACACCTGCAAAAAAAAAGAGCTGATGCCAGTCCCTAAGGTGTCCGTGATTTACAGGATTCACTGTGCATCTGTATAGAGCAGCTTACAATGTTTGTTTTTTTTGGCTGAGTAAAATTGGATCCAACTCTTGTGTTTAACCATTGGAAATTGTTGATATTTTCAACAGCTAACACATTTATGTTGCACTTGGAGGCAAATACTGTAAAATCTAGTACAGAACTAGATATTTAGCGCATATTTTTGCACTTTATGGACACTGAGTGGAACACCAATTTAATATCTATTATATAACCTGCTTAACTCTGGTAATGCCACAGTGCTTTGCCTGTGTAACTGGAATTGAAGTATAAAGAAAGTCTATTTTAAGTTATTTTCCAATTTGAATCAAGATAATTTTTACATGCAAGTGTTAATATGTTTTCTTAATTTTGTTGACTGGTATTGAGTCAGATTTTGAGAAATAATGGGGGAAAAAACAGTTTTGCAGTTAACCTAAATTAGCTCACGGGTAGTGCATTCATACTTCTGAGTCAGTAGATCATGGGTTCATGTCCCACTCCAGGGTTTGAGCACTATATCCAGACAGATCCATCAGTAGAGTATTGAGGGAGTGCTTCATTGTCAGAGGGGCTGTTTTCTTCTGGTTATGACGTTAGTCCAAGGCCCCGTGTGCCTGTTCAAGTGGATGTACGAGATCCTATGACAATATTCCAAGAAGAGCAGGGAGTTCTCCTGCTGTCCAGGCCAACATTTATCCTCAATCAGTGCTTCCAAACAGATCATCTTGTCTTTTATCTCATTACTGTTGATGGGAACTTGCTGTGTGCAAAATTGGCCGTCACAAAACAGCAGTGATTAAACTTCAAAAATACCTCATTGGCTGTGAAGTGCTTTGGGGCGTCCTAAGGACGTGAAAGGTGTCATATTCTTTGAGACATTTTTGCTTGTTTTTAATAAATCAGACATGCTTTGGAAGGTAGAACTTTGTCTTAAGTGCTAGTGAAAATGCAGAAAAACAAACTGGCGATTGCTCCTATACTTTACCATGTTACACAGGCAAAGTAAAAGCAGAGAGAACTTCTATGCTGGGGAGTTGCAGCTTCCAGCTGTATAGCTTGATTAGTTGAAAGGAATTCTCTTCTAGTTTTGTTTTTAAAACCACCACTTCGGTGGTGCTGGTCTTGGCCTCTCTTCAAAATTTGAATATAATGTGAAAGCACTGCAACAACGATAACTTGCATTTATATAGCGCCATTAACGTAGTAAAACGTCCCAAGGCGCTTCACAGGAACGTTATCAAACAAAATTTGACACCGAGCCACATGAGATATTAGGACATGTGACCAAAAGCTTGGTCAAAGAGGTAGGTTTTAAGGAGTGTCTTAAGGGAGGAGAGTGAGGTGGCGAGGCGGAGAGATTTAGGGAGTGAATTCCAGAACTTGGGGCCTAGGCAGCTGAAGGCACGGCCGCCAATGGTGGCGCGAAGGGAGTGGGGGATGGACAAGAGGCCAGAATTGGAGGAGCACAGAGATCTCGGATGTAGTGCTGGAATAGATTACAGAGATAGAGAGGGGGTGAGGCCATGGATTGCTCTGAAGAGAAGGATGAGAAACATAGAAAAATAGGAGCAGGAGTAGGTCATTCGGCCCTTCGAGCCTGCTCCGCCATTCAATATGATCATGGCTGATCCTATATCTCAATACCATATTCCCGCTCTCTCCCCATAAACGATAACTTGCAAATTAGCTCACGGGTAGCACATTCATACTTCTGAGTCAGTAGATCATGGGTTCATGTCCCACTCCAGGGTTGGATCAAATGAGAATTTTAAAATCGACGAGTTGCCAGATTGGGAGCCAATGTAGGTCGGCGAGCCCAGGGGTGATGGGTGAACTAGCAATACAGGAAACTCTTGTTTAACCGGCACCTAAATATCCGGAATTCTCTCTTAACCGGCAAAAATCATACTCCGGAAACGCCTCTCAAATAACCGGCAATGTTGCCGAGTCCGAGTCTCCCGTGAACGTCGAGTACTCCGAAAACTCCTCTCAAATAACCGGCAATGTTGCCGAGTCCAAGTCTCCCGCGAACGCCGAGTTAGTCAGTGGGGGTAGTTCTCCAAAGTGCCACTACTCGGCCTCCTGGCGCTATCGGAAGTCCGAACACTGCAGTAACAGGAGTCTGATTCTCCCGCGCTGCCGGGAGTCTCACTTACTGTTCAGTAATTAAAGAGTTATGGATTACCCTCAACTGGTAGTACTGTACTTAATCAAGCATCTTCCACCATCCATTTAACACAACATTCTGTAGGTGAGTAACCAAATACTGTATACTGCACATTTCTTGATTTTTTTATGTTAAAAATAGCCTCGGTAGATATAACTCTCCGTTATCCGGAACTTTCGATCAACCGGCACCACGCCGGTCCCGTCGGTGCCGGATACCAAAGAGTTTCCTGTATATATTTTTTTGTTAAGAATTTGGGGTGCCATCATCGTGTCGAGCTTAAGCATTTTTAAACTAAGATGAACATTAACACAATTTTGCACAGGTTTTCCTCAGTCTGCTTAAAGCCCATGCTATGGAAGCTCGATTGGTAGTCCGGCAAGCGATGGCCATTTTGACGCCGGCTGTCCCTGCTCGAATGGAAGATGGGCATCAAATGCTGACTCACTGGACAAGAAAAATCATTGTGGAAGAAGGGCACACGGTGCCTCAGTTAGTTCATATCTTGCATTTAATTGTTCAACATTTCAGGGTAAGTTTCTATCACAAGAACAAAAAAGTGAACTTTTATCTTTTAATTAGCTAACAACCTCAAAGCAAAATGCATACTAAGCATTTGAGATGTGACGTGTGGTGAGTGTAGCGTGCTCGGGAGGAACAGGTGACTTTGGACCTATGGTTCGCCAAGCTCTCCACCACTGGGGGTTTTCCTCACCTCATGTCTGGGTCTGTTGTAGACTCATTGATCGAGATTGATTGCTGTGATTAGTCAGCAACCCCATTATCGTTGTATTGTGCGACTACCAGAATGGTAGAAGGTGAACTAGATGGGCCTTGGTCTTTTTTCGTATAGCAATTCCAGTGTTCCTAAGCAGTAGGAGTATTCCCATCCTCATTTATACGTCATTTCTGCTGGCTGTCTTCCTGGGTAGAAAGGCTGTACACAGTTGTCTATTATTGCTTGAAGGAAATAGGATAGACATGCAATCGAAAGCAGACCTCAAAACCGGAAGGAAAGGTCAGTGAAGGAGAGTAAGAGCAGCATTGCAGAAATGTTCTGTGCCACATGAAGGATGGTGGATTCCTTCCTAAACTCGCCAACTGAAAGTCTTTTAATAGCGTTAATCTGATATTCTGCAAAAGGCTTGTGTCATTTTGCACCATCACTCTGTGACATTGCAAGAAATGTAGCAGAGGTTAAAATAGAGAACAAAAACTCTTTGGTGATAAGAGAAATGCATCTGGCTCTGCTGCACAAGCAGGATTTCAGTTTTGGGATTAACCTCTTGCACTTCATCCTCATGGTTTATGCCATCATTTGAACCCATCAGTTGGATTCCTGCTTCCATTCCACTCTGACTCATTCAATACCCTAAATAGAAAAGATGACCTGACAAAATTATGTCTTTGATCAGGAGAAAAAAAAAATCAGATGTGAATGACATTTACTAGAAGGTGTGGTATGTTAATTGCAATAATACACATCTGTCCATCATTAAAACGTTTGCAAAGGTGTGTCACCAGCACACCGTATTTTACAAGGGATGCATGTTGGAATCCACGTTCCCGCTAAGCTGCACGGCCGTGTGCAGCAAGTCTGGAGGTCCTGCGCAGGCCGCTCACCCGCTTTTACATTGAAGAAACGCATATGCGCGAAAATTTGAATGGGCTGTGCAGCCATTAAAAGGGCCAGCCCAGGGAATAAAACAATTAAAGGGAACATTGGCTGGAATCTTTTTTTGTTGTATAATGCCAGTTTGACTATATATAGACATTAAATAAAGGAAGTGTGTTGAGTATTCCGTAATAGTATTGGGAATAATGTTTCTCTTCAGGTGTACTTCCCGGTACGACACCACCTTGTGCAACACATGGTTAGTGCCATGCAGCGACTAGGCTTCACGCCTAGTGTCACCATTGAACAGAGGAAGTTGGCTGTAGATTTGGCTGAAGTCGTCATTAAGTGGGAGCTGCAGAGAATCAAAGACCAGCAGGTAAAATACTATATTTAGAATATAAATGCGCACCACCTTTAAAAGTATGAAAGCCAGACATTTATTAACGTAGAATTCTAAATTTTAATTAATTTTTTAACATCATCTTGGTACAGATTAAAAAGTCCCAGGTATTTAATTTTTTGTTTTAAGAGGTACAGATTTAGCTTTGTAAAGCTAGATTGCAACAATGCAGCACTGTTTCCTTCTGAACATACAAGATCGTTGCCAGAGAGTTAATAATACTTCAAAGGATTCCTTGTTGAATTTGCCATGCATCTGTGAGTAAGGAGGATACCAGTTTAGGCATTGAACAGTTGAATGGTTTTGAAATTGGCTGCTTTAAATCTAGATTCTGATGTTCAGAGCGGTGTGTTTATTTATATAGAAATGCACTGAATGTTATACTTATCGATGAAGGAGACTGCCAGCATCTATCCAGATTGCAGGTGGACTGAACTGTGTGCGCCCAGGTACAGATTGGGACTTTGTAAAAATTGGTTCCTTTTTTATTCCTACTAGAATTATTTTTTTGTAGGAGGTCTTCGCCTGGCACGGAAACCTGGATTTATTGCTGAATCTGTACCTATGGTTTCATTTTTTGTTTAATTCTTATTCAGTTGGGGGTCTGGTATCCGTTAAATCTAAGCTTTGATTTTACAGGATAAGGCATCTTGTTTTAGCCCAATGGCTTGATGGGTTAGTTAACAATCCTGGGGAGGGGACGTTATTTACAATCCAAAACATCTCCTGGTATCATTAAAGATGGTCCCATCACTGTGTCAGCCTGGGCACTCTCGCCTCTGAGGCAGAAGGTTGTGGGTTCAAGTCCCACTCCAGAGACTTGAGCACAAACTCTAGGCTCACACTACCAGTGCAGTACTGGGGGAGCACTGCACTGTTGGAGGGGCCATCTTTCGGATGAGACGTTAAACCGATGCCCTGTCTACCCTGTTAGGTGGACGTAAAAGATCCCACAGCACTATTGGAAGAAGAGCAGGGGCGTTCTCCCTGGCATCCTGGCCAATATCTATCCCTCAACCAACAGATTATCTGGTTATTATCACAGTGCTGTTTGTGGGATCTTGCTGTGTGCAAATTGGCTGCTGTGTTTCCCTCATTACAACAGTGACTAAACTTCAAAAAGTACTTCATTGGCTGTAAAGCGCTTTGAAATGTTCTGAGGTCGTGAAAGGAGTTCTAGAAATGCAACCTCTCTTTATTGTGACACTTGGCATGCAGCCAGGCAGTCTATACAGAAAAGGGATCATGCAGTTGTGTAGGGACATTTATAAAGTGATAGGTGACACTGAACCCAAGAACATATCGAGCATTAAAAGAAAAACAAGAACTGTTGATGCTGTGTTCAAATGGGATGTTTTACTACGTTAAAGGTGCTACATAAATGCAAGTTGTTGTTGAATGTGCGGCTGAGTTGACTTCATATGAACCGAAAGAAGTTAAGGAAGCAAAACTCCTTTATTGTGGTGTATGTCTTGATTGCTGAAATGAGATTTACATCTGATGTAAAACTGATTTTCGTTACGGTTCTTTTCATATGTGACCTATTGATTTTTAGATATTAAAATCACCTGAACATTGAATGTTTTTTTCACCCTTTTTTTTGTACACTGTTGATAAAATGTAGGCAGATTCCGATCCTGATGCGAATGGCAGCGGTGAGGGAACCAGCGCAACCAATGGTAATGTCAAGCGAGGTTTATCGGTGGATTCCGCTCAGGATGTGAAACGCTTCCGAACAAATGCTGGGACTGTGAGTACAATCCAGAGACGGACGGAATTACAATGGTTTGCAGTTAATACTTTAAGAATAATTGCGTACTTTGTTCGATTTTCTTTCCTACCCTTGATTTTTGCAAGAAAATCTTTTATTTGTTGGAGCGTTTAAACGGATCAGTAACTTGGGCTATGTAATTGACATTTTTGATCACCTCATTGGGGAAGTTGTGTAGGTGAAGCTTTAGATGCAGTTATGTTAGTGCAAATGCTCTTGTGCCAGAACTAAGGTTCAAATTGCGTTAAAATACATTTCATGTCATTAGTCTGGCTGAGAAATTAAATATAGTTGAATAGTGTATTTCTGGTGAATGTAGTATGACTATTCATTAATTGCCATAAATGTGCTATCTAGTCAATAGATTAAAACTTGTTAGTTATATTGGGAGATACAAATATTTGAGTTAGTGAGTTTGAAAAGTGTATTGTGGGTTATGCAGTGCAATGAAGCTATTAAAAGCAGGAATCGCTAAAGTTCGACGTTGGATAATTAGCTGTTTTACCTTGAGCACAGTGTGTAATTGTGAACTTGTTTTTATAGTCGATCTGCCATGTTTTCATATAATTGAACTATGATAAAAGTGGCGGCATAGCCTGGTTATTAATGTTCAGCATTTTACATACTGACGTAGTTGGTATTTAGCCGAACCAGCCTCCACTTTATGTTGATTTACGATGTTTTCAGCTAACATTACTTGGCTGGTACGACTGAATTCGGTGTATCTGTGATATTAAAGTGGCTGTAGCGTTAAACTAATTGAAAATATTGTGGTTCAATAGGAGACCGTGTTCTGATCTAAGCTGCACCAAATGTTCATACTTAGTTCTAATGTTTCTTCATTTCTGGGAAAAAAAACACTCGGCTGGCAAAACTGGAAATGACATAAATCCATGAATTTACCCTGATTCAGTCACAAACAGCAATAGTCGTCCTCTACATCTTTGTGTAGCTTACAGCATTTTACTCTTCCTGCCACCACTTTATTTTAACTTAATTAGAAAGTGCATCCATTTTTCACACTGTATAATAGTTTTGTAGATTGCAGTTCAGAAGGTGTCAATAATATACGTTAAACTCTTAAGAATACAACCTTTTTTATTCTTTGCTGATGCGCTAGTTTTTTTTTAGTTAATTGCTTTGCACACTTCACTGTTAAACAGACGCTAAAATATTTAATGTGCTTCCTATGAGAGTTAATGCACTTGCTATGTCAACTAGTATGTAGTGTTAAGTTAAATATATCGATAACATGAATCAGATACGTACGCCTGGATTTTGTTGATCTGTTGTTTACCATGACATTCTGGTGACTGGATAAGGGGTAGTTCTTCAATTTGTGTTAAATTGATTTTTTTTAAACTGCAGGGGGGGTGGAAAATGAAATATTTATTAGAAACTCCCAGAAAGCATGTTCTTGCGTTCCTTTTTAGAAAGTGGAGATTAAACCTCCGCTCAGCTGGAAGCATCCAATAAAAAGCAAGTTGAAATTGGAAGTGTGTTCACATAATTTGCCTCTTGCCAGCTGGATGATGCCTCAACGCTCTGGTCGTAGTTTTCTTGTTGCTGGCGTTCAGGGAAATCTAACGGTATAAGACGAGCCCCCACAATGTGGAAAATGACCCAACTCCCCCTTTTGTTATTATGGAAATCATCTCCCATTGTTTAGGGAACTGCAAATGTTTTTAAATCTTAAGCAAATTTGTAATCTTCCAAAGCCAAATCTATCTACTGATGGAGAGACTAAACATCGCAGTGTGCTTTATGCTGGAATAGGACGCCTCAAGCTGATAAACAGTTCTCTCTCGCTTCTTCCCTCCCGAACGTGCCTTGGCCAGTCAATGGCAAAGTAGTTAAAGCCGGTTCGAATGCTCCTGAAACAAAAGCAGCTTTGGAGACTCTGTGTTCTGGCTCACTTTAACCACTGCATGTATATTATTAACCTGCTCCATGTTACTGCACCCAGGGAAGCAGGCTTGCTCTGCGCAATAAACTTACTCATAGCTTTTGAAAGATTCTTTCTGCAAATCGCTGCCATCTACTGATTTGATTTTGGATAAAACTGGTGCCTGATGGATTTAATCTGAAATCTTGTGTCTAGTTGTGAACGTAACCTGACTTAAAATGTTTTTTTTTTAAACCAACAGGTATTTGGGCGCAGCCAGTCCTTAACAGGGGCTGATCATCTGCTTTCTAAACCCATTGATAAGCAGCACACTGATACCGTAGTGAATTTCCTCATCAGAATAGCTTGCCAGGTAAAGGTCACACCACTTTGTGATGTCCAAGAATAACTGCAGGCAATGAACTTTAATGTCATCTAAGATTTGATTTGAACTGTCAGCACTGATAGTGTTAGCGAAATTTGTTACATTAAGGGGATTTTTTTTGTTCGGTTATTGCTTTAAACCAATTCTTTCTTTCATTGCCCTACTCTCTGCCATTTATTTAGTAATATTTTTGATCACCTAGTTCCTTGGCTCTCTTGGTAGTGCCCTTGCCTCTGAGTCAGAAGGTCGTAGGTTCACGTCCACTCCAGAAACCTGAGCACATAATCCTGACTGACACTCCCGGTGGAGTACTGAGGGAGTGCTGCACTGTCTTTTGGATGAGATGTTAAACCGAGGCCTCGTCCACCCTCTTAGGTGGACATAAAAGATCTCATGGCACTATTTCACAGATGAACAGAGGAGTTCTTCCCAGTGTCCTGGCCAATATTTATCCCTCAACCAACATCACTAAACCATCACTGGTCATTATCGCATTTGTTGGGCCTTGCTGTGCGCAAATTGGCTGCCACGTTTCCCTACATTGCAACGGTGACTACACTTCAAAAGTAATTCATTGGCTGGAGAGCACTTTGGGACAATCTGAGGTTGCGAAAGGCGCTATATAAATGCAAGACTTTTTTTTATCATGTGCTCCAATCCTGGGCTGACACTTCAGTGCAGCAGTGAGGGAGTGCTGCACGTCAGAGGGGCCATCCTTTGAATAATACATTAGACCTCGGTTCTGTCTGCCTGTTGCTGTGATTTAGGGAGGACGTGGCAATATTTGAAGAGCGGCAGAGCTTCCTCTTGGTCTCTTCCTCACTCAATCAGAAAGGAGAGAGGGGGAAAAAAAAGGCACATTAGCTGCTCATTCATCCAAATGCTGTTTGTGGGTTCATGTTGTGAGCAAGATAACAGCAGGCACTGCACTTCAGAATAATTTATTGTATATGTAGCGTTTGTGAGAGACATCATAGATGTTCTAGAAATGCAATGCTTCCTTTATTAATCTCTCTTCTCTAGAAGTGGGGGGAAATTTATGTTGTGATATCTGCTTGTCACTTTTAATAACTTAGTAATGCGTTGCCAGATTTTAGTTACAATTTCCCTCAGACACTGCTCTTCTAGAAAATAGGTATAGCTGTCCATTTCTCCTGATTCCACATCTCTCAGAAGTCTTGTTGGCTCACTAACAATTTTTTATGTCTCAAACTTGATGAGCGACTTTCATGCTTCTTTGCCCCTTTGAGGCAATACATTGGACTGTGTGTCATCGAAAATGCTGTACTGTGCTGTGAGCTTCTCGTAGGATCTATTGTCATAGCCCCACTCCAGGACTTGAGCACAAAATCTAGGCTGGCACTCCACTGCAGTACTGAGGGAGTGCTGCACTGTCGGAGGTGCTGTCCATTGGATGAGACGTTAAACCGAGGCCCCCTCTGTCCTCTCGGGTGGACATAAAAGATCCCATGGCCACTATTTCAAAGTAAAGCAGGGGCTTTCTCCCCGGTGTCCTGAACAATATTTATCCCTCAACTAACATCACTAAAAAACAGATTATCTGGTCATTATCACATTGCTGTTTGTGGGAGCTTTCTGTGCGCAAGTTGGCTGCCGCATTTCCTACATTACACTTCAAAAATACTTCATTGGCTGTAAAGTGCTTTTGCAACGTCCTGCGGTAATGAAAGGCGCTATATAAATGCATGTCTTCCGTTATTTCAGGGTTAATCCAGTGCGAAAATTATATAATAGAATGATCTGTACCAAGACCCACCCGGGGTGCTGGTTGATTGACTGGTTCAGCTCTAGGATGGAAGTAGAGCTGACGCAACACTTCAAGATACATTGCTGAGTCAGCACAACGGCCACGCTACATCGTCCCTGTGGCAGAGGCATTTTTGAGTTTCCATGGGAATCTTGAGTGCTTGGTGTCTTACCGTGACGTTACCCTGACGAGCAGGAGTGCAGCAGTTTGTTTAGTACATTTCACTCTGTTCAGCCTGGTAATATAACCAAGGGCACGACTCACCACCTGAATAACTCCAAAATGCTTTCGGTTCTCACCAGCTCTGTTTGTAAGGACCCTCATTAATCAGACAGTTGGTTCCTTTAGACACGGGCAAACTAGAAACACTAATTTTGATAAATTAGATTTTGTTGGACTTAAACCAAGCTTATACCCTGTTTATAGTAGCAAGTGAAAGTTAGATTGTCCCAAACTCTAAATGTTTGTCACAAATGTGATACAATTTAGTATTTTCTGGTACGAGCATAAACTGTACCTGTTTCAGGTATCTTGCTGTTGATTAGGCTGACCCAGAATTGTGATCTAAATTATTTTTCTTCTGATTATTGATTTCTCCTGTGCCACCTCTTATAGGGAAATTAAAAAAAAACTATATCTATACACATGTGCTCTACATAAAACTTGCTAAGAAAGAAACCAAACATACCCTGACATCTTTGTTTCTTAACCTGTCCCATTACCATCTCCTTTTGCCTTGAATATCTCTGAATGTCTCTTAACCTCTCCTGCCTTCCATCCTATCACAGACCTTCCCTCTTATTCTTTCATCCCCTCCCCCCTTTCCCAGCTCCTACACTTGTTCCATTTCCTGCTTTTTTCCAGTTCTGACGAAAGGTCATCGAGCTGAAACGTTAATTCTCTCTCCACAGATGCTGCCTGACCTGCTGAGTATCTCCAGCATTTTCTGTTTTTATTTCAGATTTCCAGCATCTGCAGTATTTTCTTTTTGTATATACTGATATGGAGCTGTCCAACATTCTAAACAATACAGCCCCTCTGCCCAGTTCCATCTTCCCTTTCAACTTAACCCAATAATGTTGTGTTAATACGATAGCAAAATACTGTGGCTGCTGGAAATCCGAAATAACAACAGAAAACGCTGGAAAAATTCAGCAGGCCAGGCAGCATCCGTGGAGAGAGAAACAGAGTTAACGTTTCAGGTCGAAGACCTTTGGCGGGGATATATTGGCTGAATGCCCACTGACGGCAAGTCAAAGGGACCGGGAACAAAGCATTGTTGGAAGAGTGGAGAGTGGGTGCAGGGTCATATGGCTGGGTAGGTACATAAGAACAAAAGAAATAGGAGCAAGAGTAGGCCATATAACCCCTCGAGCCTGCTCCACCATTCAATAAGATCATGGCGGATCTTCTACCTCAACTCCACTTTCCCACCCTAACCCCATTTCCTTTGATTTCTTACCAAGTTTTTTAACAAGTTGTGTTAAACTTGTCTCGTTCAGAGAATTCCCAAAGCTAGAACAGGATGCCCATTTAAAAGTAGCACATAGCCATTAAAATAGCATGGTTGTTTTGCAAACTAGTCTCTTCCCCTGCCCCACCCCCATCCCCCCCCCCCCCCCCCCCGCTGCTAAACCAGATTGCCACTTATTCAAAATTAGATCCTTTTACAATGATAACATTCCAATGGAACTTGTTATTTCAAATTAAAACCAGCAAATACACAGCAGGTCCATTGGTATCTGCAGAGAGAATAGGTGGGTTAATGTTTCTGGAACGAGACCTTTCATAAGAACAGAAATAGGAAGGCAGGTGGGCCCCTTAATAGAAAAAGGAACAAAGAGCTTGCATTTATCGAGCACCATCTCATGTATTTCAGAAGGGTCTCAAAGCACGTGCATGAATTACATTGTGCAGTTACTTTTTTGTGGGCAGACACGGCAGCCATTTTGTGCACAGCAGTCTGGCCAGAACATCTGTTTTTGCTGGTGTTGGTTGAGGGAGGAAAGTTGGCCCAGGATTTGGGGAGAACTCCCTGCTCTTCTTTGAATAGTGTCACAAGACCTTCAACATCTACCGGAACAGGTACACGAGGTCTCGGCCTGACGTCTCATCTGGAAAAATGGCACTCCCCAGCATTGCGCTGAAGTGTTCCGTCTAGATTACGTGCTCAAATCCTAAGAGTGGGATCTGAAACCACACCCTTGTGACTCTGAGGCGAGAGTGCTGATAACTAAGACAACCTGACCAAACACAGAGGAGGGAGAACAGCAGCTAAAGCTGACGTGTATTTACAGCATTTTCTGTTTCGCTTCCGATATTCAGCATGTGCAATTTAAAAAATAAATAAATAAATAAAATCTCCCATTAGTACCTTTTAGATTGATCTTTGAATGCTTTCCATAGCTTACCCCTACACTGTTAAAATACTTTGGATTCATATCAGCCGTGAAAGAATTGTAAACATTTCCTCATCCTTGTCTTTTTATATATTGGAAATCTCTTGTGATGCGGTAACACAGCAAAGATTTAACTCGGTCCCAGTTACATTGTTGTGTGAGACCGTTACTGCTTTCAGCCTTGTATGATATATATGTGGTGGTATGACATATGCGGCAATTGATTCTCAGGTGAATGACTCCTCGAACACAGCGGGTTCGCCAGGGGAAATGTTGTCCAGGCGCTGTGTTAGCCTCCTGAAGATGGCTCTTCGTCCTGATATGTGGCCAAAAGCTGAGCTGAAACTCCAGTGGTTTGACAAGTTGCTAATGACGGTGGTATGATTTTTCAAGTAGTTAACATTTTAAAGAGCTGTACACTGTGCTATTCACGTGTTTAATCGCTGTACCTTCCAGCCTGGGCCTGTTCCAGCCTGCTTCTTGATTGGTCACTGAAATGCAGACATGCAAATAAATCACCCATCTTTCACTTCTCACAGCAGAGAGGGTAGACCCTTGGGGAAGCAGGAGGCTGACACATGGGGAGCTTAAACTTTGCAGCATAGTAAGAAAATAGCTGAAGGGGCAACCTTCACTGAAGTGTATAAGAATGTTAAATGTAACAGATAAAGTAAACCCAGATTATTACTTCAAAGAACATCAAGATAGTCGGACACAAATGGAATGGAAATGAGTGAAAAGTCAATTCAGAGCAGATAGCAGGAAAAACTTTGCTCAGACTGATATGTTTGGAATAAGGTAACAGAGGCACAAAGACTGGGATTATTCAAAATGCAGTTCGGTAGTGTAATAGGAGAGATGATGGGCTTTGAGCCAAATGGTCATTTCTCATCCCTGACATTTCACCCAGACTGATGATAATTAAGAATATGAAAGGCTTTAATGAACTTTGTTTTCTGATTTTTTTTTTTTGGCACTGTCATTTTTTCACTTCATGCAGAACTAAGCGCAGTCTGTGGGTTTTTACAAGGCAGTTACAAGTCTGGCGGGCCAAAGTGACAGAAACTACAGTAGGAAAGATAAAGTGATTTATCAGCATCATTTTTACTGCTTAAGATGTCCAGCTGCCTTGGAACATACTGCAGTGTGTGTTCGGTATAATGTACACCAGCTTAACACAATGTAGCCTTTGTTTATGATTTTTATATTTTTTCTTGACCTGTGGGGGTGTTGTCTGATAATGATGGATTTCCTAGCTCTTGCAATTGAATTATGTGACTTGAACTAAAGTGACACTGCACCACCTGATGTGAACCTTGATTCTAGGATTAACGTCACTGATGTGTGTGTGTGTGTGGTCAGAATTTGTCTCAAAATGTCAAATCGTGACAAATTTAAGGCCCTGTTTATCACTAACTTTTCAGCTCGATAACTTCAAAAATGCCAAAAATTGATGAGGGGCTTTCCATTTACTTATTTTTGTCCTAATTTTTAAGATTTATTTTGCTTATCTTTTAGGTTGTTATCAACATTCCCTCTAAACTGCACAGATGCGCAGCTCACTGCCAGTCCTGCGCCACCCGGGACCGGCTTTTCCAATGTTAAATTTCCCACATGCGCGAAACTGTGCATGGACCGCTTAAAGGGGCCGAGCACCCAAAAAAAATTGGGGACAACATTGGTTGTTATGCGTTATTGTTTGGCCGACTGAGTTGATAGCTCACAGCCTTCTCCGAATGCTGTTGTTGAAGCAGTTTGAGGGGATGTGTGCAAGCAAACAAGATTAACTTGACTGCTGATTTATTTTTCCTCTTGTTCCTTTGGGGAAACACCAGCTTTCCTGCAGTAATTTGCAGTCAGCCAGGCTGAGATTGGGAACTCGCTGTGTGGGAATGGGTGCAATCCTATCACCACATGCTACAGTGCGTTAAGGAGCCAGCATGCCGAGCCACCTAGTCTTGCTTACCCTAAAGTGAGCTGGAAATTTTACCCCTATACCCGCATGGCAGGCATGAACACTGAACAGTGACTAAGTTGCATAATTTAAGTGGTGTTATCTGCGACATTATAGTGTCCCACAATGTGAGATCCTTTTAGATCCTGTGATGCAAACAGAGAGTCATACAGAGAATGGTATTCATGTTTTAATAAGGAATGTAAGATTTTAGTAGAAAAAAAATACTGCCTTTGGATTTGTTTTAATTTTTATAATCCCAAAGTCAACCTTTTGATTCTGCTTTTTTGAAATCAAGCATGAAGTAAAAGCAATATACAGTGAATTTTCAGAACGGTTTCAGCCCAATTTGAAATTCAAAGTTGTCCTGCTTGAATGATTGCAGTAATCGAGAGGCGTGTGGCACAGCACAAAAATTGGCTACACTTAATACATTTTTATGCAGAATGTGCACTTGCACATAGCTAAGATGAGGAAGCCTTTCATCTTGCTGGACATTTGGTGTCATATAATTGACATTCGATGAGGTATAATTACATTTTTTTCCCAAACAATTTAGGAGAAATCTGTTTAGAAAGCTAAATATCCAGAATTATCCGATAATTTAATTAGCATTTCTGAAGAATTTCAGTTCTGTGTTATCTTTACCAAGTTATCTTGCAGTCTGCTTTGGAGAAAATCTGTTGCATTTCCAAGCAGCAAAATTAGCCATTTGTCTTCTGGATTTTTTACTTTCCATGAATCTGTTTTTATAATGACGAGGCTGTTATCAGATTGATTACAATTAGTAGGCGAGAGACAAAATCAGATAGCTTCACAAAAATCATCTGGTAACTTCAAGCAACAAATGCAAAGTGCATTGACCGACCTGAGTTGTGTAGTCTTGTTATAATTGGTAGTAAAATGGTCCACATGAATATTTAATGTTACTCTCTTTTCATCCTTCTCCCCCACCCCACTTCTCTTTTTGTCAATTTAGGAGCAACCCAATCAAGCAAACATGGCGAACATCTGTACGGGACTAGAGGTGTTGAGCTTCCTGTTAACTGTGCTCCAGTCTTCCGCCATTCTTAGCAGCTTCAAGCCACTGCAGCGAGGCATAGCGGCATGCATGACCTGCGGCAATAACAAAGTCCTGAGAGCCGTGCACACTCTGCTTTCCCGTTTAATGAGTGTCTTCCCGACGGAGCCGAGTAGGTTACACAAATGGAAAAGTGCAATTTTAAAAAAAAAATGTTTTAACTAAAGTTTCTGTGTTGTCAATATTGTGTCCTTCACTTTTAAACAGGTACTTCAAGTGTGGCTTCTAAATATGAGGAATTGGAGTGTCTTTACGCCGCTGTGGGAAAAGTGATTTATGAAGGCCTCACAAATTATGAAAAAGCAACAAATGCCAATCCAAATCAATTGTTCGGTAAGTCACCCAGAGGATTCAGCTGTCCTTTCTCGACATTAACCTTTTAATAATGTTTAATACAACACTCGCAAAAATTGTATCCTGTGCGTTTGAAAGCTTATTGCCGTCTTACCGTCTGATGACTTTGTCAAATCGTGGAGAGCAAACAGGCAGTGACGCAGAAACTTGACTTGGGACATCTGCTGACTTGACCAAGTTGGCCTGTCGGGGTGCCTCACCAGAAGCTGTGCATCCGCTGACTTTTAATCTGATTGGCAAGGGGACATCTCGGCTGCTCACAAACAATGTTGTGCCCAAGAAATGGTGCACTACATTTAGCCAAAAAATTGCCGAATTATTTCTGACATAACACCGGGTGCATGTTGGGAACAAGGTTCGTGTGCAGGGAGATTCTGAGTTCAAATCAGGACCTGCAAAGCTTTCACTTGGGTTAGCTATACTATAGAGTGTTGATGAAGTTAAAAATAAGAGAAAATGCTGAAAGTACAAAGCAATTCTGATGAAGGAATTTCCACCCAGAATATTAGTTCATCTTTTCAAATGTTGACCGACATCTTGTG
The DNA here is from genome assembly GCA_030390025.1 of Squalus acanthias. Classification (NCBI taxonomy): domain Eukaryota; kingdom Metazoa; phylum Chordata; class Chondrichthyes; order Squaliformes; family Squalidae; genus Squalus; species Squalus acanthias. The sequence continues at coordinate 12,958,362 of CM059442.1, read as the reverse complement.
CATTTCCAGCATGTTCTGTTTCTTTTTAAGATTTGCAGTTTTTTTGATTTCATGATGAGGTTAATGCCAGATTTGCCATTTATCAGGAAATTCCATTTCATTTGCACTGCCTGGAGCTTGAGGACACTTAATGAATTGTTTCCAACAGCATTGTACTTTAAAGACCCTGTGAATAGATAACTGCCAAATCTGTGTTGTAATATGGAATCATTGCGAACCTCAAACAGGCCTAGTCTCTTCCTGACCCCACCAACATGTAATTGTGTTCCTATGTTGCAAGAGCTATAAATCAGCAAAGAGCTGCAGGAGATGTTGGAAGAAGCAGTATCACGACCAGGATTATCCCTCCAGTCCAGCATCGCCTTGTCACTCTTCAGCCATTATCTGTTAAGTGAACTCCTTCAAGGTTCTCTCTCCTTTTTTAACTTCTATACCTTCCACCAGTTATTTCAGTCAATTTTTTTCTTAAGTGTTACAGTCCCGTTCACCCCCGGTCTGTTTTATTTTTTGTTGAAGTTTATCAACTTCATTTTGAACTCTCTGCCTTTTTTGTAAAATTCTTTCAGCCCTTGTCCTAGTCTTTGGATCTTTTCCTGTTTTTTTTTTCAATGGATTAAGATTTTTTGCAATTTATCCAATAGGGAGCCCTAATGCTGTAATTTAATCAGGATTCAAATGGCCGTATAAAGCTTTTTAATTTCACCCTCAGTATTTGGTGTCTGATTGGATCGAACAACCTAGGTATCCGTTAACCTGTGTTATAAAATTTGTAAGTTTAACGGTCGCTACTTTGCTTGTAATGCTCATGTGTCAATATAGGTTCAGCCATCACTGTGAGATATTGCGGTAGCGCTGCTGATTTGGTAGATTCCTCACACTCTGCCACTGAATTGGTTCTGTCAGTAAAGTAGGTGTGAAATTGCACAACGGGTCACATTGCATTCTCCTCTAACTGGCAAATGTCCTTCACCCACCCAACTTTGTGATCAGTACCGGCAGATGTAATTTTAGTTAAAGAATTGGCAATTTGTCAGTTGTCAGCTTGTCGAATCCGAGTCTCCCAAGTACGCCACTTAACACGGTCCGTAGTGTCTGAACTTTTGAGAGGTTTGGAATCCGAGCACATACTCGTCTCGAAACGTGCAATGACCTCTAACCTGTAAAAGTTAGCAGATGAATGCAGCTGATTGATTCAAGTTTAACCTGCAGGTTGATCCTTTCACAGTATATTTAGCACATTTTTGTTGAGAGGCAGGAGCATCTGAGTGCTTAACATGAAATACTTTGTAACCATAAAGCGTTTGTGTTACGTTTGAACTCCGCACCACGCTTGATTTTTTTTGACATTGAGCGCACAATCGAATAAAATAAAATGGAATCTGGAAGTATTTATTGTAGAAGCTTTTAATTTTAAGTTTGTTCTTGGGATGTGGCAAGGGTGCATTTATTGCACATGCTGAGTCACCCTGGGAAGGTGATGGTTGGCCGCCTTCATCGTAACAATTGTTAGGTTGCTTCAGAGGATTGTAAGAGTCAATCAAGTAGTATAAGACAGGAACAGCATGTAGGCCAGACCGGCTAGGGGTATGGCAGGTTCCCTTCCCTGAAGGACACCGGTGAACCATGTGGGTTTTTATGCCAATTCAGCTGCTTTCATGGTCATTCGTTTTCTAGTGCTAGCCCACAAATGACCAGATTTATTGAATTCAGTTTCACAACTTGAACTCGCAACCTCTGGGTTGTCAGTCGAGCACCATAACCGCTGCACTACCACGTCCTCTGATGGCCGAGTAAGTAAAGGCACCGCCAGCTGCAGTATCGAATCAAATCAGACCAGAATGGTTGATTCCCAGTCTGTGTGGAGTTGGTTAATCCAAGCCAGTTGGTTGATGGGGAGCTCCCAAAGCTAACAATCCCCTGGCACTGTATGAAGAGGAGCAGGGAGTTCTCCTGGTATCCTGGCCAACATTCCTCCAAAAGAAAACTCGATGCACTCGTCATTCATCTCAATCCTGTAAGAACATAAGAAATAGGAGCAGGAGTCGGCCATTTGGCCCCTCGAGCCTGCTCCGCCATTCAATAAGATCATGGCTGATCTTCTACCTCAACTCCACTTTCCTGCACTATCCCCATATCCCTTGATTCCCTTAATATTGAAAAATCCATCGATCTCTGTCTTGAATATACTCAACGACTGAGCCTCCGCAGCCCACTGGGGTAGAGAATTCCAAAGATTCACCACCCTCCGAGTGAAGAAATTTCTCCTCATCTCAGTCCTAAATGGCCGACTACTTATTCTGAGACTGTGATCCCTGGTTCTAGACTCCCCAGCCAGGGGGAACATCCTCCCTGCATCTACCCTGTCAAGCCCTGTAAGAATTTTGTATGTTTCAATGAGATCACCTCTCATTCTTCTAAACTCTAGAGAATATCGGCCCAGTCTACGCTATCTGTGAGATCATGCTGTGCTGCAGAATGCCACTGCCTGCCTTCAGAAGAGCAGTCACTGCACTGAAAGGATTTTGTTTGTGAAGCGTCCTTGAGACATTTCTGAAATGTGATGAGGCGTGATACTTTGAGTTGAACAGGAAGAATTTGTAATAGATTTGGCCTAAATGAGAAATCGGAGCATGTTATTCAAGGCTGCGAATGAAATATTCTATAATTAAGAATCAGTTCCTCTAGCATTGTGGAAATTGGGCAGACCTGTTAACGTAAAAAATGGAAAACAAAAAAAAGTGCTTTAAATTTGTATTGCAGCTATGTTCTTTTCTGATAACATTGCTTGCATTGTTTGTGTTTTAGTGCCCTGACACAAGCGTGGATTGCTTATTGTAACTGCTGGGCGTTTTCTAGAATCATACAGCACAGAAGGAGGCTATTCGGCTCATTGTGCCAGTGCCGGCTCTTTGAAAGAGCTCTCCAATTAGTTCCACACCCCTGCACTTTCCCCATAGCCCTGCAAATTTTTCCCCTTCAAGTATTTATCCAATTCCCTTTTGAAAGCTACAATTGAATCTGCTTCCACCGCCCTTTCAGGCAGTGCGTTCCAGATCACAACAACTCGCTGCGTGTAAAAAAAAGGTCTCCTCATCTCCCCTCTGGTTCTTTTGCCAATTACCTTCAATCTGTGTCCTCTGGTTACCGACCCTCCTGTCAGTGAAAACAGTTTCTCCCAATCGACTCTATCAAAACCCCATATAATTTTGAATGCCTCTATTAAATCTCCCCATAACCTTCTCTGCTCCAAGGAGAACAATCTCAGCTTCTCTAGTCTCTCCAATATAACTGAAGTCCCTCATCGCTGGTACCATTCTAGTAAATCTCCTCTGTACCCTCGCCAAGGCCTTGACATCCTTCCTAAAGTGTGGTGCCCAGAATTGGACACAATACTCCAGCTGAGGCCTAACCATTGATTTATAAAAGTTTAGCATAACTTCCTTGCTTCTAATCTTACAAATCACCTTTTTGAACTTCAGGTACACTGATGATCCTGAAGTCTGCTTGCAGCAACAACCCCAGCTATATTGACCGCCTCATCTCTGTCTTCATGCGTTCTCTACAGAAGATGGTGAGAGACCATTTAAACCCACAGACGACACCAGGGGCATCAGAGACTAATACAGGTAATGGCATTGCTTTTAATATTGTTTCACCCGATGAGGTTGGAAAGAAAATGTGAAAGTCATTTTGCTGCGATGCCATTGCAATAAAACTAAATACATTGCTTCGAAGAATGGGGAAGTGTCATTCAGCTTCCGAACACATAATAGCCTACTGCCTCTTCCAGCAGGTCAGTTTGATTTGTAGGCCAATATAATTTTCGTACAGTGGTACGAAGATTTGAGAAAAATGGATGTAGATGATTATAAGCATTTCATATTTCAAAATGTCTTGCATAATGTATACTTTGAGATGTTTTCATTGATGGTTTGTGAATAATGGGTTTTATATTCGATCGATGTACTGCCCAAAAACGCTTTGAAAATGTTCACTTTCAGTCTTCAGGCTATAAAATAAATATCAACCAGCACTTTACACATTTTCATAATACGAGTTCATGCGTTTATATTTCTGATGTCAAGGTGATATCTCTGCAGTAAAAGGTACACGGTGTGTTTATTGCCCGAGTTCCCAGAACAAATTTCATTTTTCTTAAGCACTCACTGCACAAAGAGATGTCTCGGGGCACTTTAGCAAATGGATATTGGATAGAAAGTGCATAAGGAACTGGGCGGGTGGTGGTGAAAGGGAGAGGGTCAGATCCAGCAAACAGCATAGTCGAAGAGCATCTTGAAGAACTTTGGTCCCAATGGTCCCGCTAATTTTTTTTGGGTGCGTGGCCCATTCAATTTCTCGCGCATGCACGGTTATTTCAATTATAAAGCCGTTGCGTGGCCTGCGTGGGACCTCCAGATGGCCGCATAGATTAATGGGAACATTGGCCAGAGCTCCCATGAGATCTTGTGCGTCCACCTGAGAGGGCAGACGTGGCCTCGGTTTATTGTCTCATCTGAAAGACTGCACCTCCGACAGTGCAGCACTCCCTCTGCACTGCACTGAAATGTCAGCTTGGATTTTGTGCTCAAGTCTCTGGAGCGGGACTTGAGTCCGCAACTCTCTGCCTCAAGAGACGAGAGCGCTACCCACTGAGCCACAGCTGACACTGGCTGAACACTGCAGTAGTAATGGGGCTGTGAAGATGGGGGGCTTCCTGCCCCTGATTGCGACCGCAGATGTGTGGATGTAGGGCGAGTATGGGATCGGGCTCAGCTGTGATGCCCCCCATGACTGAATGAACCTGCCGATATTCACTGAGCTAATGCGTGGAAAATGGCCATTTGGGTTAACTGCTGTTGGGTGGCTGCCATTTGTGGAACTGGACCCTGGCATGAAGCAGTGCCTTTAAGGGAGAGAAGAAATTTGGTGGGGCAGGGCGTGGGGGGGATGGTAAAAGAAAGGTGCAGAACAATTTGTAGCAGTGTGTTACAGGATGAGCTGGCTGTGGGGAGCAGATGTTTGTAAAGATGAAAGGTAGATGAATATCATTTAAAGCTGCCTTATCAGTTCTTGAACAAGGTACTTAATTTAAGAGTTTCAAACATGTTTGCGAGAGGATTAATGTGCCTGAAGCAAACTAGAGTAATAAATCAGCCCTAAATGTTAATTAAATTGCAGTTATTGCAGAGGCAGTCTATCATGTTGCAAAGATAGTAAAAATTCAACATGCTTTCAAATCTAAATTTAATGTTGTAATAATTGAGAGGAAGTGCACTTTTAAAAACATGTTACATATATACCTTTTTCCCCTCCACTACCACCCCCCCTTCCCTCCCCCCCCCCCACCCAATCAAGAGGCACCTAGCCCCAAGGATTCAACATTTCTGCCGCCCTAAGTTTCAAGTCCTGAAATTGTTGCCCATTGGTGTATTTGAGGCTGAGAGAGAAACAGTAAAAAGAAAGGCTTGCATTTCAATAGTGCCTTTCACAACCTCAGGACATCCCAAAGCGTCCCTAACGTCTCATCGGAAAGTCGGCACCTCCGACAGTGCAGCACTCCCTCAGTACTGCATTCCCTCCGCACTGCACTGAGAGTGACAGCCTAGATTTTTGTGCTCAAGTCTCTGGAGTGGGACTTTCTGACTCAGACGAGAGTGCTACCCACTGAGCCACAGCTGACACCAAACGCTGAACAGTTTTTTTTTCCCTAAGTATTACTGTAGTTGTAGACTCTATTCTGTAGTAATTAACGTGTTGCTCCAGGTAAGTGTTCTACTCTGCAAAGGCACATTGCTGTGAATTATTAATATCTTTGGATTCTAGGATAGCTCATAGATGATGTATGTTGCTCTTGAAAATAAAGGATGCAGCAGACCACAAATTAAACGGGGTTTTTTGATACAAGGCTAAAGAAATTATAGCTCTCTTGTGTGCTGCTGTATAGCAAATAAAATAAATAATGATCTACAACAGTAATCTGTCATAAGGAAGTGTAAGAGGAATGATGTAAATTTTTAATTATCACAATAGAACGGTCATTTTGTTAGAAGGACCGTGTGAAGAAAGCAGAATAGTAAAGTGAGCAACTTATCTCGCCTGGAGTCTGTGCAGGGAACAAGGACAGAGAGAGAGATGGCAGTGTAATCATTTTTACCTACATTTGCTAAGCAGCCGGGGGATGATCTAGGCTTAGGCATTTGTTCTGTTTTTTTTTTAGATATTTTAAGTTTGTATCGCTTAAAATGAATAGGTTTTCCTGGTGCTCATTAGTCAGATTATACACTTGGCACTTCAGTGCTGAAAGCAGACACACCTTGACGCGTGCAGGCAGTCTCAGCACTGACGATTGATCAGTGGTCCTTTCTCATTCCTGGCCCTTGTCACCTGGCTTCAAATCAAGCCCAGGCGGCTGGGGCGAAAGTCTGCCTGCTGGCTATAAGAACATAGACCATATTTTAGCGGGCTGTAACTTCTAGGGCTCATCAAGGTGCTGATCTTAGTGTCGGGGACATGGACCCTTCCCCATATCAGCTATGTATAGCCAGCCATGCGGCGCGATTCCCTCTGCTCTGCTCCAACCCGCCAAAGAAAATCTCTACTCGCAGTGTGACTTGTGTCTGTACCAGCCGCCCTCGTGATCTCTCTGCTCAGCTCGGCACACTTATGTAGGCTCACCAAGAACTGGGTTCAGACTGATATTAAATTCACTCACAGCTAGCAGACTGGCTATTGTCCCATCAGTGTGAGCTGGATTCGAAGTGTTTCGGCACCTATTTCCCACCTTCATAACGCTTTACCAGTAGCTATTTCCATTGATCTCCCATTTAATTGTGTAGCAGTGTGGGATTTTATCATGGTGGGTTATTATTAACCCATAAAATTACAATCCCATTAAAAAAATAAAGGCTATAGGCAGTGTTGTATGTTTAGTGCTCGATAACTTTTTTCTTATTTTAACGAATGGCTTCAGAGATAGAATCATAGAAACTTACAGCACAGAAGGAGGCCATTCGGCCCGTCGTGCCTGTGCTGGCTCTTTGAAAGATCAGTCGTGCTCAGTCCCACATCCCCGCTTCTTGTCCGTAACCCTGTGAGTTCCTCATCCTCGAGAACCCATCCAGCTCCCTTTTGAAATTATCGACAGAAGCTGCTTCCATCACCACCTCAGCTCGAGCGTTTCAGATCCCGACAGCTCTCCGAGTGCAAAAAAATTCTCCTCGTCTCTCTTCTAGATCTTTGTCCCAATGATTTTTGAATCTGTGACATCCAGTTATTGACCCACTCATCAAAGGGAATATTGTTTCCCTATTTACTCTATCAAAACTTCTCACCATCTTGAAAACCTCTTAATATATGATCTTGAAATGATTTTCAGGAGGATTTTTTAAAAATTGTTTCACGCTACTTAAAATTGTGCCGTGCTAATAGTGGAAATGATCTTTAGTATTTCAGAATTCTGTAGTTGGCGTATCATGAGGTTTATTGATGTGAAAGGCTCATGTCGAGTGGATCAAAGTGAAGGAAAACCTTTTCCCATTAAAGGCATGGGGTGATGACGAGCAGGAATTTCAGTGATTGACTTGGCATGTTTGAAGGATAGCTGCTCTGACATCGTGCCCTTGTGCCTCCAAAAAGAAAGCAATGACATTTAGCCACTAATCTATGTTTTTTTGGCCAAACGTGTGAAAATGTCTAAACAAGAATTGAATCTATAGAGTACTAATTTGCTGTTATGCTTCATTACCGTACTGTGATTATCAAAGCAGCTCCAACCTTGAAGCAACTGGAAAGATACCTTGTCGTGATCTTTAATGTCAGCACTTTTTCCCCCCACGTTGAGGCCTTTAAAAGGAAGCGCTCACTATAGGAATTGTTTTCTGTCTTGCAAATGGAGTAAAAGAAACAATTGAAAGATTCTGGAATGGCATGGCCTTACCGCTCCCTATCTCTGTCACCTCCTCCAGCCCTACAAGCCCCTCCGCAAACTCTGCGTTCCACTGACTGGCCTTTTGTGCATCTCCCCTTCTATTTTTCTCTCCATTGGCGGCCGTGCCTCAAGGCATCTAGACCCCACCCTCTGGAATTCCTTCTGCCTCTTCACCTCCCTCTCCTCCTTTAAGAACCTCCTTAAAATCCACCTCATTTATCTCCCCTGGTCATCCCTCCTAATATCTGCTTCTTTGTCTCGGAGTCCACTTTTGTCTGAATATGCCCCTGTTGTAGCATTAAAGTGCACAGGAGAGCATTTGGCTTCACATTAAACTGAGTTATAATTCACCTGGTGTGAGATGATCTCTTGCAGAGGGTTTTTGCAATACTTAATTTTATTGCACTTGGGAGTCAGAGTTGGCACCTGACTTACTGAGTTAAACTGTCATTTTTGCATTAATACGCACCTGATACCGCTTCGCATCAACATTATAACAGTATAACTGCCACTTAAGTTAGGCAGTAGATGGTTTCCACTATACCAGGTAATTATAATACCACTAGATGGTGCTCTAAGCAGAGTCTTGTTTAAATTTAAACGTTTAAAAATATATGCATGCCTCTGTTCTAAGAAGCATAATATCTGGAATTATGAATTTCTGAAGTTAGAGTAAAATAGTAAAAATGGCAAATAGTTGTCCTGCTCTGCAGTTTGAAGTGGCATTTGTGTCACACTATTGAACTGCACCCTGGAGTCTGATGCACTGCTTAGTCTGAATTGTTTTTTGAAGAAGAGCAGGGGAGTCCTGGCCAATATTTATCCCTCAATCAATATCACTAAAACAGATTATCTGGTCATTATTGCTGTTTGTTGGGAGCTTGCTGTGTGCAAATTGGTTGCCACATTTCCTACATTACTTCAAAAAAAAAAGTACTTAATTGGCTGTAAAGCGCTTTGGGACGGCTGGTTGTCGTAAAAGGCGCAGTATAAATACATCCTTTTTAACGAGGGGAAAAATAAATTTCTCTTTTTCAGTCACTGTTGAGCTGATCATGTTAAGTCTGGAGCTTGTGAAAACACGGCTTGCTGTAATGAGCATGGAAATGAGGAAGAATTTCATCCAAGTCATCTTGACCTCTCTCATTGAGAAGTCGCCCGATGCTAAGATTCTACGAGCTGTGGTGAAAATAGTGGAGGAGTGGGTGAAGAATAATTCTCCCATGGCAGTAAATCAGGTGAGAATGTTTACAAGTAAGTAGAGTATATTTAGTTGAAATCAAAGTTGGTGTGATTGAGTACAGGAATTTCGTTTGTGATTTGCAAAATATATTTTTATAACTTCTGCAAAATGTGTACATCATAAATAGTATAAAATTGAATTCAACTAAATGTGTGAATCTGCATAACATTTATTTACCTTTGTCATTGAATAACTTAAAGTTGTTTAATACTTTGTAATTATAGCTAATGACAGCAAGCTCTTAAAAACGATTACATAGTCAACCGGCCAGTTTTTGTCACCAGTACTGCTTTTAAAAGATTATAATTAATTTGTGTTTATTATATTCATGTAGGTTTACTGCTGCACAACCAAGGCAGTTAACACTTTCATGTCCAATTCTACAAGATGTACTAAAGCAGGCATTGGGTAAAGCAAAGCGTGGGGTTTTTCCCAGCTTTGTCCCTCTTTTTTTCTTTTGGAAGGTGATTTTAAGGGCACCGCCAGCCCTCTGGCACCTTGACCAAGTGACTATTCACACATGTGAGCTGAGAAACCTGTCGCCTATTCACCAGCACAGTGGAGCCCAGTACGGTCCTTTCCTCGTTCCCCACAGGTGCACACTTTGCCGCCTGACTCCTTGGATAGCGATGAGAAGGAAACCTTCCTAAGGCTAGAAAAACTGAAGCCAGTTGCAGTGCCCCAGTTGCTAATTCAGCACAGGAATCATACCTGGGGTCACCGTGTGGTTCAGCACCGCACCATGTGGCTGATTTACAAGCCATAATAATCCAAGTGCAGAGTATCAATAGACTAAGTTACTGCCCACTTACTCAGCGTTCCTGACCCAAGCATAAATCAGCACCGGTTTCATTGCTTAGCACATGGGAACTCAGTGCAGGATCATTCTCATTTGCAAATTAACAGTTACAACATATTTTACACATTAATAGTATAAAATAGATTCTGTTCCAGCATGAATAATTAAATGGACGAGTAAAATTTGTGATATTAAGTCATCATTTGCAATCCAAACATTGTCTGTTGGCAAAGTGATTATGGGTTTATCAGGATTTGACTTTTTAGTACACACACAACAAAACTTAATTTCTGGTTTAAAAGAGTATAAAGTAGTTCAGACCCGGGGGGGAGGGTGCAATTATACCTGCATCACACTGCTGACTCCTGCACCACACTCCCATCTAGAAATAACGGCCAGCATTTATATAGCACCTTTAATGTAGTAAAACATCCCAAAGATTGGATAGGCTGGGGTTTTCTTTGGAACAGAGGGAGTCTGAGGGGAGATTTGATTGAGGTGTATAAAATTGAGGGCCTAGATAGAGTGGATAGGAAGGACCTATTTCCCCTAGCAGAGAGGTCAATAACCAGGGGGCATAGATTTAAAGTAATTGGTCGGAAGTTTAGAGGGGATTTGGAGGGTGCTGGGGGTCTGGAACTCACTGCCTGAAAGGGTGGTAGAGGCAGAGACCCTCATCACATTTAAAAAGTACTTGGATATGCACTTGAAGTGCCAAAACCTACAAGGCTACGGACCAAGTGCTGGAAGATGGGATTAGGGTGGAGAGCTCTTTGTCGGCCGGCACAGACAAGATGGGGCCGAATGGCCTCCTTCTGTGCTGTAAATTTCTACGATTCTATGGGTTGGGTTGGAGAAAAAGTAGGTAAAGGAATGGATAATGAGCCATTGTTAAGACATTTCGCAGAGTGGGCTGAAAGCTTGGTTGCAAAGAGTTTTTTTTAAAGCTGGAGAGGCAGAAGGGTTTGGGAGGGCATTGCAAAGGTGTCTGCTCCGCCCGCAATGATAGGTGAAGGAAAGGGGGGAATGCACAAAAAGGCCAGCGTCACAGGAAGCGGGGGAGGTGGGTGATGTTCGGCTGTAGGAGGGTGCAGAGATAGAGATGAGGGGGACAGTGTAAGTCATCGAGGACAGAGTGTTGGGTCTTGATGCAGAACAGGATCCGGGCAGCTGTGGTTTGAACAAGTTGGAGTTGATGGGGGATGAGAGGCCAGCAAGGAGGACACTTTAGAAGTTGATGTCTAGAGATAACAGAAGGACAGATGAGGGTTTTAACAGTGCTAAGGGTGAGGTAGAGGCAGAGACTGGCGATTTTGTGGAGGTGGAAGTAAGCAAGATGGAGAATTTGAAGTGCAGTGCAGTTCTGGGTCAAACTTGTGCACTTACATTTAAAAAACATTTTTAAAACAGTTTTTAACACCAATTAATTTTTAATCTGAGCAGAGACCTGATGTGGGAAGTCATAAGAACATAGGAACATAAGAACTAGGAGCAGGAATAGGTCATACGGCCCCTCGAGCCTGTTCCACCATTCAATAAGATCATGGCTGATCATCGACCTCAGCTCCACTTTCCTGCACTATCCCCAGATCCCTTGATTCCCTTAATATCCAAAAATCTATTGATCTCTGTCTTAAATATACTCAATGACAGCATCCACAGCTCTCTGGGGTAGAGAATTCCAAAGATTCACAACCCTTTGAAGAAATTTCTTCTCATTGCAGTCCTAAAAGGCTGACCCCTTATTCTGAGAGTGTGACCCCTAGTTCTAGACTCCCCAGCCAGGGGAAACATCCTCCCTGCATCCACCCTGTCAAGCCCTGTAAGAATTTTATATGTGCAGTCGATGTGCTAACAGTAAAACGTTCTCAAATGGTCCGTAGCTGTTGAATGTTTTAAAACTTGGCTTTTTGCACCGGACCGTAGTCATACTGCACCTGGTGCGAAGTCAAAGTGATGTGAGGCTGCCTCTTGGAGGCGCTCTCGTGCCTTTAGCCTGCAGTGCTGTTAGCTCTCTGACCTACCTGACTGCTGAGTCGTAGTAGCATTGAAAACCTCTTCACATTAACGCAACGCAAAGCTCTGCTTATTAAATTCTGGGCTCTCTGCGTTTAGTGGTTTAGAACAGTGAGCAGTTATTTACTACTTATGAGCTTGACACTTATCAATTTCCTTTTTCAAATTATATTCTTGTGCCTGCCATTCCCCAACCCAGGTGTAGTACTGTGCTGTCACAGTCCTTCATCTGGTGCTGAATGTGATTTGAGAGCAACTTTGACTAGTAATCAATGCTAGAATTTGAATGCACAAGCTCTGGTTCAGGAGTGACCCACTGCTGCTAAGGTCATTGTCTTAGACACCAGTTTATGTTATCGTGCCCTCCTGCCTGTCTCTGGTATCTGTTTTGTTTGCAGTGATGTGTTTATTACTGTTCCTATTTCTCCAAGTTAAGCATTTAGAATCTACTGTTTCGAGGGGGGGGTGGGAAATAAAAAAAAATATTGCCAGAATGAATCATTTCTCTATTCCGTGCAGACTCCTACGCTGAGAGAGAAGTCTATTTTGCTGGTTAAAATGATGACCTACATTGAAAAACGCTTTCCAGATGACCTTGAATTAAATGCCCAGTTCTTGGACATCGTTAACTATGTCTATAGGTAATTGTAGTAATTAATCAAAAATTACATTTCATTAATTCGCACACTTCTGTCTTTGCACCGTGCTCTTGAGAGGCCAATGCAATTTATGTTCCAGTTGAAAACGCAATATGACTTGGTTAGTTTTTGTCTCTATTCTAATTTGTGTTGAACACAAGAATAATTTGCAGTTTAGATACAGGTTTTTTTAATGAAACCCAAGGTTAACTATGATCGCCAGCATACAGTATATAACTTTACAGAATCAAACTAGTCTTTATATTTCCTTTTTAGCTAGACTTGGCTGTGAAGGAAGTGTAGATTTATTTTTCAAATCCGTCTTCAACTGATGAAAAGAAATCTCATTTTGTAAATGCTAATTCACTATTCAAAGTGCATAACCTCCCAGAGTGTTTGCCGGTGCGTTGTGGTGCATTTTGTTTCATGTGTTGATCAATGTGGGGTCTAGATGTGGAGGAGGGCCTGTTAACTAAAATATTCCGACACCTCTTAGATGGTGCATTTTGAGTCTTGAAACGTTGGATTAAAAGTGATTAGACTTTGAAATCTTCTTCAATCCCATGTGTCCCACAGAATAAACGGACATTTTATCCTGGTATAGATAATGTTGTCACAAAAGAATTAATTAAAGGAAAGCTTCAATGAGCTAGTACGGGAATAGTATGCACATAAATTCCAAGCGAAGTAGCATTGCGCATTTTTGACTACTTTATTAATCCTCGCTCGCCCCCCCCTCCTCGCTCGCCCCCCCCCTCCTCGCTCGCCCCCCCCTCCTCGCTCGCCCCCCCCCTCCTCGCTCGCCCCCCCCCCTCCTCGCTCGCCCCCCCCCCCCCCCCCTCACGGTGGCATAGTGGTTAGCACTGTTGCCTCACAGCGCCAGGGACCCGGGTTCGAATCCGGCCTCGGCTAACTGTCTGTGTGGAGTTTGCACATTCTCCCCGTGTCTGCGTGGGTTTCCTCCGGGTGCTCCGGTTTCCTCCCACAGTCTAAAGATGTGCGGGTTAGGTTGATTTGGCTATGATAAATTAACCCTTAGTGTTAGGGGGATTAAATACGTGGGGTTACGGGGATAGGGTGGGATATGTGTCTGTGCAGGCTCGATGGGCCGAAATGGCCTCTATCTGCACTGTGGGGATTCTGTGTGATTCTGTGGTTCCTCGCTCGCCCCCCCCCTCCTCGCTCGCTTCCGCCCCCTCCTCGCTCGCTTTCCCCCCCTTCTCGCTCGCTTTCCCCCCCATCTCGCTCGCTTTCCCCCCTCCTCTCTCGCTTCCCCCCTCCTCGCTCGCTTCCCCCCCTCCTCGCTCGCTTTCCCCCCCTCCCCTCGCTCGCTTCCCCCCTCCCTCGCTCGCTTCCCCCCTCCCTCGCTCGCTTCCCCCCTCCCTCGCTCGCTTCCCCCCTCCCTCGCTCGCTTCCCCCCTCCCTCGCTCGCTTCCCCCCCTCCCTCGCTCGCTTCCCCCCTCCCCTCGCTCGCTTCCCCCCCTCCCCTCGCTCGCTTCCCCCCTCCCCTCGCTCGCTTCCCCCCTCCCCTCGCTCGCTTCCCCCCCCTCCCTCGCTCGCTTCCCCCCCCTCCCCTCGCTCGCTTCCCCCCTCCCCTCGCTCGCTTCCCCCCTCCCCTCGCTCGCTTCCCCCCTCCCCTCGCTCGCTTCCCCCCTCCCCTCGCTCGCTTCCCCCCTCCCCTCGCTCGCTTCCCCCCTCCCCTCGCTCGCTTCCCCCTCCCCTCGCTCGCTTCCCCCCTCCCCTCGCTCGCTTCCCCCCCTCCCCTCGCTCGCTTCCCCCCTCCCCTCGCTCGCTTCCCCCCTCCCCTCGGCTCGCTTCCCCCTCCCCTCGCTCGCTTCCCCCCTCCCCTCGCTCGCTTCCCCCCTCCCCTCGCTCGCTTCCCCCCCCTCCCCTCGCTCGCTTCCCCCCCCTCCTCGCTCGCTTCCCCCCCCTCCTCGCTCGCTTCCTCCCCCTCCTCGCTCGCTTCTCCCCCCTCCTCGCTCGCTTCTCCCCTCCTCGCTCGCTTCCCCCTCCTCGCTCGCTTCCCCCCTCCTCGCTCGCTTCCCCCCTCCTCGCTCGCTTCCCCCTCCTCGCTCGCTTTCCCCTCCTCGCTCGCTTTCCCCCCTCCTCGCTCGCTTTCCCCCCTCCTCGCTCGCTTTCCCCCTCCTCGCTCGCTTTCCCCCCTCCTCGCTCGCTTTCCCCTCCTCGCTCGCTTTCCCCCCTCCTCGCTCGCTTTCCCCCTCCTCGCTCGCTTTCCCCCCTCCTCGCTCGCTTTCCCCCCTCCTCGCTCGCTTTCCCCCCTCCTCGCTCGCTTTCCCCCTCCTCGCTCGCTTTCCCCCTCCTCGCTCGCTTTCCCCCCTCCTCGCTCGCTTTCCCCCTCCTCGCTCGCTTTCCCCCCTCCTCGCTCGCTTTCCCCCTCCTCGCTCGCTTCCTCGCTCGCTTCCCCCTCCCCTCGCTCGCTTCCCCCCTCCTCGCTCGCTTCCCCCTCCCCTCGCTCGCTTCCCCCTCCCCTTCCCCCCTCCCCTCGCTCGCTTCCCCCCTCGCCCTTCCCCCTCCCCTCGCTCGCTTCCCCCCTCCCCTCGCTCGCTTCCCCCCTCCCTCGCTCGCTTCCCCCTCCCCTCGCTCGCTTCCACCCTCCCCTCGCTCGCTTCCCCCCCTCCCCCCCTCGCTCGCTTCCCCCTCCCCTCGCTCGCTTCCCCCCTCCCCTCGCTCGCTTCCCCCTCCCCTCGCTCGCTTCCCCCCTCCCCTCGCTCGCTTCCCCCCTCCCCTCGCTCGCTTCCCCCCTCCCCTCGCTCGCTTCCCCCCTCCCCTCGCTCGCTTCCCCCCTCCCCTCGCTCGCTTCCCCCTCCCCTCGCTCGCTTCCCCCTCCCCTCGCTCGCTTCCCCCCTCCCCTCGCTCGCTTCCCCCCTCCCCTCCGCTCGCTTCCCCCCTCCCCTCGCTCGCTTCCCCCTCCCCTCGCTCGCTTCCCCCCTCCCCCTCGCTCGCTTCCCCCTCCCCTCGCTCGCTTCCCCCCCCCCTCGCTCGCTTCCCCCCCTCCCCTCGCTCGCTTCCCCCCTCCCTCGCTCGCTTCCCCCCTCCCTCGCTCGCTTCTCCCCCTCCCTCGCTCGCTTCCCCCCTCCCCTCGCTCGCTTCCCCCCTCCCTCGCTCGCTTCCCCCTCCCCTCGCTCGCTTCCCCCTCCCTCGCTCGCTTCCCCCCTCCCCTCGCTCGCTTCCCCCCTCCCTCGCTCGCTTCCCCCTCCCCTCGCTCGCTTCCCCCTCCTCGCTCGCTTCTCCCCCTCCCTCGCTCGCTTCCCCCTCCTCGCTCGCTTCTCCCCTCCCTCGCTCGCTTCTCCCCCTCCCCTCGCTCGCTTCCCCCTCCCTCGCTCGCTTCTCCCCCTCCCCTCGCTCGCTTCTCCCCCTCCTCGCTCGCTTCTCCCCTCCCTCGCTCGCTTCCCCCCTCCCTCGCTCGCTTCTCCCCTCCCTCGCTCGCTTCTCCCCTCCCTCGCTCGCTTCCCCCTCCCTCGCTCGCTTCCCCCTCCTCGCTCGCTTCTCCCCTCCCTCGCTCGCTTCCCCCTCCCCTCGCTCGCTTCCCCCTCCCCTCGCTCGCTTCCCCCTCCCCTCGCTCGCTTCCCCCCTCCCTCGCTCGCTTCCCCCCTCCTCGCTCGCTTCCCCCCCCCCTCCTCGCTCGCTTCCCCCCCTCCTCGCTCGCTTCCCCCCCTCCTCGCTCGCTTCCTCCCCTCCTCGCTCGCTTCTCCCCTCCTCGCTCGCTTCTCCCCTCCTCGCTCGCTTCTCCCCTCCTCGCTCGCTTCTCCCCTCCTCGCTCGCTTCTCCCCTCCTCGCTCGCTTCTCCCCCTCCTCTCTCGCTTCTCCCCTCCTCGCTCGCTTCTCCCCTCCTCGCTCTCTTCTCCCCTCCTCGCTCGCTTTCCCCCCCTCCCTCGCTCGCTTTCCCCCCTCCCCTCGCTCGCTTCCCCCCTCCTCGCTCGCTTTCCCCCCTCCTCGCTCGCTTTCCCCCCTCCTCGCTCGCTTTCCCCCCTCCTCGCTCGCTTTCCCCCCTCCTCGCTCGCTTTCCCCCCTCCTCGCTCGCTTTCCCCCTCCCCTCGCGCTCGCCCCCCCTCCCCCCTTTTGTGTGCACATCTATTTTTCTCCGCTCCTCTTCCGCCTTTTAATTTTTTGGTTCTAAGTTTTGACCATTCTGTGCTCACATTTTTACTGATTTGATTTGAATTCTGCCTTTGGTCGCTTCATATCTCTTCATTGTTTTCTCAATATCTGTGTTTGTTTGTATTCCATATGGTTTCTGTTTCTCTTTGCTGCTGTCACTCAGTCTCTGGTGGTGTTTTGCTGTTGTTTCTGTTGGTTGGTCCTTCTGAGCAATGACCCTCAGCCTTGCTGCTGCTTTCCACCATCTGATTATCAGTCCCTTCTGTTTGCTCTGCAGATTGAGGATGCAGTGCAGTCAAAACTTGCCCATATTTCTCAGCAAAAACAAAACAACTCTATAATTGCTTTGTACTCTCGCTCTAATCCTCTAAAATGGGTGAATGCAAAGGAGCATCTCCGCTCCGGAAGGATATATTGACTTTGGAGGGGGTTACAGCACAGACTCCGCAAAATACTAGGGCTTAAAGGGTTAAATTTTGAGGACAGGTTGCTTAAATTTGGCTTGTATTCCGTTGAGGGGTGATTTAATTGAGGTCTTCAAAGTGAGAA
This sequence comes from Squalus acanthias, assembly GCA_030390025.1. NCBI lineage: Eukaryota > Metazoa > Chordata > Chondrichthyes > Squaliformes > Squalidae > Squalus > Squalus acanthias. Next base: position 12,941,071 of record CM059442.1, on the reverse strand, counting down.
AAGGATTCGATAGGATAGATAGAGAGGAACTATTTCCTCTGGTGGGGGAATCCAGAACAAGGGGGCAGAACCTTAAAATTAGAGCCAGGCCATTTAGGAGTGAAATCAGGAAGCACTTTATCACACAAAGGGTGGTGTAAATCTGGAATTCCCTTCCCCAAAAGGCTGTGGATGCTGGGGGTCAATTTAATTTTTCAAGATTGAGATCGACATTTTTATTAAGTGAGGGTATCAAGCAATTTGGAGCAAAGACGGGTAAATGGAGTAGGGGTACAGATCAGCCATGATCTGATTGAATGGTGGAGCAGGCTCGAGGGGCTGAATGGCCTCCTCCTGTTCTGTTCCTATGCTGTGGAACTAGATGTCTTTTTTCAAAAAGATCTAAATAATTGGATAGCTGTATCAAAGAGCTGACACAGGCACAGTGGGCCGAATGGCTTCCTCCGTGCTGTAAGATTCTATGATTCTAACTAAAACGCTATTTAACTGACACAGATTGATGTAGGCGCATTACTGTTTGGCTGCTCTTAATTACTCTGCACACATTGACTACTATACCCTTGTGACCAAATGCAGGGATGAAAATCTCTCTGGCAGTGAGCTTACCGCGAAGCTAGAGCCGGCATTCTTAGCGGGATTGCGGTGTTGCCAGCCCCACATTCGGGCCAAATTCTTCGAAGTTTTCGATAACTCCATGAGGCGCCGGGTATACGATCGGCTACTGTATATTACCTGTTCCCAAAACTGGGAGGCCATGGGAAGCCATTTCTGGATCAAACAGTGCATAGAGGTGAGGAAGAATGGCCGTCATACTGTCTGTACTGTCCGTTAGTTATTTTGCTTTCACAGCAGATTTCCGGTGGTGGGGGGGTTGAATTGCACCAAGTAATTTAGAAGCCTGAAATATCACACGCATACTGAGCATCTGATAAGAAATTGAATTAAATGCATTTTTCTTTCAGATTGGGGAAAAAGGAAGAGGCAGAAAACAAAATATCTGTAGTTATTTTCTAAGATTAAAGCCAGGGGTTCAGTTGCACATTACTGACAGTCAATTTGGTGACTCAATGAACAGCAAAGTAAAACATCATCGAGGTGTACAATCCATTTTTTGATGTGAAAATGAAATAACCCCATTTAACAAAAGATTGTGGTTGAGGATAAAGTACTTCACATGTTTCGAAGGAGGTGTGTTTTGTACCAAGTGTTTTTTTTTCTCTTGTGGAGCTCCTTGAAGTTGGGGAAGTGACCTGATGTATTTCATAAACTGTAAGGGACTTCTTATAAAACACAGCAGATCCCACTGACTTCAGAGAGCCTTGGGGAATGCGCAAAAAAAGCTCTCCGTGCAAAACTTACAACCTTTCAGAGTTTAAAGCTATTGCCCAGTCACTGCTATTTTAGTACATCATGCACTGTTGCCGTTCAGGTCTCTGGTTATCACTGGCACATCTTGCTCGAATGCTGTAACCAGCTGACTTTATGCTCAATGCACTTACTTCAAAATACCATCAATAATTCTAGTGTGATCAGATTTTGATTTGTTTAAAGCTAGATTACATAGAATGTACAGCACAGAAACAGGCCATTGGGACACTAACTGGTCTATGTCGGTGTTTGTGCGCCACACCAGCCTCCTCCCACCCTACTTCATCTCACCCTATCAGCATATCCTCCTATTCCATTCTCCCTCATGTGTTTATCCAGCTTCCCCTTAAATGCATCTATACTATTCGCATCAACTGCTCCCTGTGGTAGCGGTTCCACATTCTCACCACCCTCTGGGTAAAGAAGTTTCTCCTGAATTCCCGATTGGATTTATTAGTGACTGTCTTATATTTATAGCCCCTAGTTTTAGTCTCTCCCACAAGTGGAAACATCTTCTCTACGTTTATCCTATGAAACCCTTTCATAATCTTAAAGACCTCTATCAGGTCACCCTCAGCCTTCCCTTCTCTGGAGAAAAGAGCCCAGATTCCTTCTCCATTCCTTGGTTAAGTTCACAAATACTGGGCTGGCGAAGATATAAGAAATTTAGGATGGATAACATTCTCTTAAGTTCCTCCCCTCCTTTTCCAAAGACACTGGCACTTGATGTGGTATTACTCCACGGACACTACCAGTTCCCTGGTAGCCACCCAGATGGACTGTCTTGCATGAGTCTCCGCAGTGAGTGCCAGCAAGCTGTTTGACATTCGAAGTGTCGCAGCTGAACCCAGCCCTGGTACACACTTTCCAGTGGAGGGTAGCGCCGTGCTCCGTATGGGTCAGTTCGACACTGAGAGTGCCTTTACCCACTGGGCCTTCTGGACAAGTGCTTTCGGTTAGAATGATCAAAAATCCGTTGAGAATCTTGCCCGCAATAGTTTTTTTTTTATTCGTTTATAGGATGTGGGCGTCATTTATTGCCCATCCCTAATTGCCCTTGAGAAGGTGGTGGTGAGCCACCACTATGGTAGTACTATGAAAAATGAAATGGTTTGTTCCTATTTATCTCTGCCCAATTAGCATGGAGGAATTAGTGAATCTTGCTCTCGGGGAGTTGAATTAATATCACTGCATGTAGACTTTAACCCTGGGATCTAGTCATTTCAGCTGAGCATGTTATTTCAGCTCCCTCACACTATTGGGCTCATTAACTTCGCTAAGTGAGTTCCCCCCATTGATGTCGCCAGTATGTTTACAACTTAAAAATGTCTCTCTTTCTCTGTGGAAGAATTGGCAATGATGATGTGTTGGCCTAAAATATTTATTATCTTGCATGTGCATTGTTTTTGATTATTGCACCTCCTTTTGTTTTTCTCCCCCCCCCCCCCCCAGCTACTACTTGCAGTGTGCGAAAAAAATACCACCATTGGCACCAACTGCCAAGGAGCCATGCTGCCATCCATCACCAACGTCATTAATCTGGCGGACAGCCATGACCGTGCAGCCTTTGCCATGGTAACTCACGTGAAACAGGAGCCCAGGGAGAGGGAGAACAGCGAAAGCAAAGAGGAGGTGATTTGTTTTTGGTGTTTAATTTTGTTGTGTTGACCTGCACAGGCCAACGAATTTTGGTTAAGCAATTAGCATGGAAATTACAACACAGCGTTCCTTCCTGTGCTGGCTGTTTCCAAGATGGATGTTACAAAGTATTCACAGCACAGAAACAGGCCATTCAGCCAAAACGGTCCATGCCAGTGTTTATGCTCCACACAAGCCTTCTCCAACCCTTCTTCATCTAACCCCAGCAGCATATCCTTCTGTTCGTTTCTCCCTCATGCTAGCTTCCCCTTAAATGCATCGATACTATTCACCTCAACCACTCCCTGTGGTAGCGAGTTCCACATTGTCACCACTCTCTGGGTAAAGAAGTTTCTCCTGAATTCCCTATTGGATTTATTAGTGACTATCTGATATTTCTGACGAATGTTCCCCCAATTTTAAATTTGGGTGCGCGGCCCATTCAAAGATTCGCGAATGCGTGAAATTTCACATTGGAAAAGCCGGTCCTAGGCTGCACGGGACCGGCAGTCGGCTGCACGGCCACGCAGCTTAGAGGGAACGTTGTTCATGACCCCTAGTTCTGGTCTCACTCACAAGTGAATGTTGTCGATAAAGGTTGACACAAACAGACCAGTTGCCTGTCAAATAGGATAAAGCAGCATGGAAACCAAATTCAGTGCCAGGCTGTGACTAAGCATATCAAATTTGGTGTATCTTACAAAGCACATTGAGCCCTGGATTCCTTGACCAAAGTTCTTGTTAATTATGTGAGAAAAATCTGATTTGCCTTCAGGCATAGTACTGTTCTTCATGTAAGGTTTTCCTCTGTACCATGAGCTCCAAACCCACGTGGCTGGGCAGTCACAGGGTGGATTTTCTTTCTGTTAGAAAACTAACATCAATTTAAGATTATAAAATCAAGTAAATCCCTGAAGCCCCTGGAGGTCAGCGTGGGAAAGGTTACTACAGAGGGGGAATTGTCCAGTGAAATGCGAGTGCCCTCTATAGAATAGAGTACATACCTCCCCTTTTTTTTAGGTATTTGGTAGATTAACGAAATACAACATGATAATCTATTAAAAAAAAAAACACTGTTTGTTAAAAGACATGTTTCAGCAATCTAACATGCTTGGCACATCGCACACAAAGCAGCACTGAGAAACCCTGATGTGGCTCCAGATTCCGACTTGGAGGAGAGATTGCTCCGAAACACCATTTGAACAAGGCCTGCTACACTAAAAAGTTTGGACAATCACTATTCCTCATTTGTTTTCCACATACTGGAGTAACACTTGCAACGCTGTGCCCAATTACCTGCTCTTTTCAGTTATATGCTGGACGCGTGCACACAACACACTCTTTATTCCATATGATTAGCCCAGTAAATGCTATGATAGGTCCTTTAACCAGCGTGAAAATTCACAGTCGCCTAGACTCGCAAGGTACCAGCTGGGCTGCAATTAGTTATTAGCAGATTGCTCGTGTTTAACTTAAGAAAATGCTCACGGTGGAATGTGGAAGCCAAGCACTTTTGCTGCCTCGAGATTTTGATTTGAGCTATTGAAGTGTTGGTTGTATTTCTATAGCGCCTTTAACATAGTAAAACCTCCCAAGGTGCCTCACAGGAGCGTTATCAGACAAAATTTGACACCGAATCGCATAAGGAGATACTAGGACAGGTGACCAAAAGCTTGGTCAAAGAGGTAGGTTTAAAGGAGGAGAGAGAGGCGGTGAGGTTTAGGGAGGGAATTCCAGAGCTTGGGGCCCAGGCAGCTGAAGGCACGGCCGCCGGTGGTGGAGTGAAGAAAATCGAGGATGTGCAAGAGGCCAGAATGAAAATGAGTTTCTACCCCCATTTTAATGGCTATTGCTAAATGTTTACTTTGTAGATCTGAGATTCTTGTGCAGATTGTTTTATTCCACAGCAGTTACATCATAACAATTAGAAGTAATGTTTTGCCCCCCTGCTGATAAAATGAGAATTAATGTTTTATATATGTTCTTTAAAATAATTCTTGTTTAGGACGTGGAAATTGATATTGAGCTGGCGCCGGGAGATCAGAGCAGTACCCCGAAAACCAAGGAGCAGTCTGAAAAAGATGCTGGGAACCAGTTACACATGCTGACAAACAGGCATGATAAGTTTCTGGACACTCTCCGAGAAGTAAAGGTGAGTATAATGAAGTTTAATTCATACATACTGTACTGTATTGTCTATTTACGGTGTAGTATGTATGGTATACTGTGAAAGGTGCAGTTTAATTTACACTTTAGTATGGTCTTTGATTTTAAACACACAGTTTAAGTAAGAGATTCGAGTAAAGCAACAGGAGAGATGGCATAATGCCCACATCGAGCAAGAAAATAATTCACCACCTGAATCTGGGGCCAAGTTTTATCAAATTCCCCATATTCTCATGGTTCTCTGCTTTGACGCAATTTCTCCTGAGCGGGCGGTGGAAGCCGATTCAATAGTAACTTTCAAAAGGGAATTGGATAAATACTTGAAAGGAGAAATTTGCAGGGCTGTGGGGAAAGAGTGGAGGCAGCGGGACTAGTTGGAGAGCTCTTTTAAAGAGCTGGCACAGGCACGATGGGCCGAATGACCTCTTTCTGTGCTGCAAGATTCAATGATTCTAACAAGGGGGTCAGTTACCAACTCTCAGTTTAGTTGTAACGCGTGGTGAAAAGGTAAAATGTGATATTGTTTAAATATGCCAGCATACGCAGTGATATTTGAGAGGAGCACTTAATTAAATTGATGCAGATGGCCTGCTTATGCAAATAAATGCTATTAATGGCAATGGATGATGCATTTGTGGCTTATGCTGAAGCAGTCTCACTCTGTTACATCGTCCTTATTGTGTCATTTTACCTGGACAAGGTTGATGGGTGAAGCAGAGTTTATTTACATGCCTGGTTTTGCTGCACTTCCTACTTGTTTTTTTTTAACATGTTTTGCATTTTAGTTATAAAGCACCGAATCAAAAAAAACACCTTTTGTGGAGAAGTTAAAAGAGCAGCAATTTAATGTATAAAGTGCTTTGTTGATGGGCCAGGAATAGGGCATCATCCAGAAGATCCTGCTGCAGAATGATTTACATTGCTGCTGCTTTTTAACCAGTAAAAGTTATGCAGGAGCAGCATAATTCAACATGCCCAAAGTTTGTTGGGGCAGAGCAGAGGGGGTTTTACGTTGCGTGTGCGTGCTCGTGGCTGACACTGGCTGCAAACATTGGAAAATGTTTTATCTCCCCCAGCAGTATGCACTGTCTATTACCCTGATAGTAAAAATCCGTCATAAAAAGCAGAAGCCTTTTTTGTTCACCTGATGATGTGATGAAAATGAGCATAACTGTGATTGTGCTGCTGAATGAATCGTAGAATGGTCACAGCAAGGAAGAGGCCATTTGGCCCGTCGAGCCCATGCCGACTAGGGTTCCATCATCAAAGCTGTCTGCCTTTTTTTTTAATACGTTAAAGGGCAGGTTAAAATGCAGCGAGACAGTCAAGGAGACAAGAGAATATATCACTGGCTTATTGTCTCAATCTTTAATTTGTGAGGCAGATCAAAAATAATTTTTAGATCTATGACTTTTTAATCATTTAGGAAATAAAATAAGCGTGACTTGACATCAGTGGTGAAAAGTAAAATCTTGCTGATTTTTTTTTTTTTGCTAATATTTATTTGCATCTACGATTGTTACTGATAATTTAACGGAACATTTTCTTCCAGGGGAAGAATTTTTTTTCTCTGAATTCTGAACTTTTTTCTTTTCTCTCCCCTTTGATAGACTGGGGCACTGCTGAGTGCATATGTTCAATTGTGTCATATTAGCACAGCACTAGCGGAGAAAACCTGGATCCAGCTCTTTCCCAGGCTCTGGAAGATACTGTCTGACAGGCAACAGCATGTGAGTGTTCGGACTTAAACACTCAGTCCTGAATCTTTATCATTTAATTGTTTTATGGTTATCAATCAGATGAAGATAATCTATATTTTAGGGAGGCACTATTGTATAAATATAAACTGTATAAGTAAGTTTTTAAGAGTATATTCTTGGTGATGTGCTCACAAGCTAGTTGTAAATGTACCACAGCTTTCAAAATTGGTGGGGAGGGGGGTGGTGACCAGCATATTTACTTGAAAAATTTGGTCTGTTTTCATTAGAACAGAGGAGATTCCTGGGTATTTGATGGGCGTGTTTAAAATTATGAAGGGACAGGAGAAAGAAGGAGAAAGAACTCTGCTGCTCGTATCCTAACTCGCACCAAGTCCCGTTCACCCCTGTGCCCGCTGACCTACATTGGCTCACGGTCCGTCAATGCCTCGATTTTAAAATTCTCATCCTTGTTTGCAAATCCCTCCATGGCCTCACCCCTCCCTATCTGTTTAACCTCCTCCAGCCCACAACTCCCCTGAGATCTCTGCGCTCCTCCAATTCTGGCCTCTTGCGCATCCCCGGTTTTCATCACTGCAACAGGCCGTCTCCAAGCGCTTTAGAGCCAATGAAGTGTAGTCAATTTACGCACAGCAAAGTCCCACAAACAGCAGTCCGATAAAGGACCAGATGAAATGTTTATTAATGATGTTGGTTGAGGGATAAATGTTGGCCAGGACACCAGGGAGAACTCTTTGAATAGTGGCTGTGGGATCTTTTACATCCACCTGGTTTTAACGTGTCATCTGAAAGACAGCACCTCAGAGTGTAGCACTCCCTCAGTACTGCACTGAAGTGTCAGACGAGATTGTGCGGTCAAGAACCTGAACTGGGATTGAACCCACAAATCTCCGAGGCGAGAGTGCTACCCACTGAGCCATGGCTGATGTAGAGTAAATAGAAACCAACTGTTTCCAGTCATTGAGGAGTCTAGAACAAGGGGACATAGCCAAGATTAAATGTAAGAGATTGAGATGGTGAGCAGGAGAAACATTTTTTACATAGAGGATCATGGGGCTGTGGCATACACTAATGGAGTTAGTGATTGAAGCAGAGCACATATTGGCATTTAAGACTAGGTTAGATAGTTGATTGAAGGGACAGGGGGAATATAGGGATATGGGATCAGGGCAGGCACATGCGATTCGGACTACTGCTCTCGTGGAGGATCGACACCAACATGGATTGGTTGGGCTGAGCGGCCTGTTTCTGTTGTAATATCTGGTGGTGTCCATTAACTGAAGATGTGGCCTGTATCAAGCCATGAAATACGAGTTATGCTTCCAAAAGAACTAAAATCAATAATACAAATACAATTCATATTTCAAACTGACCGTGATGCATAATGGTACTGCCTTTTAAATAAAAATTCAAGTGAAAAATGTATTTCAAAGAATTATTTCAACAAAAGCTGCTAGCCTGGAAGGCGCTTTAACATTCCCCATAGCAGCTAGTAAAGTGCCAGCATCACTTGCAAATTCCCACGGTATTGATCTCGAGGGCCATCTCTCTCTAGAACTGAAGGACAAACTAAAAGCTTTTCTTCCTCACACTCTCTGATGTTCAATTTGAAAAGGGGTTTATATAGATCGACTGAACGTAAAACTTTTAAACCGCACGACTCGCTGCTGAAGCAGGTTGTATCTGAAGCCGTGGCTACTGTTGTGTTTTGAGACTGAGGGAGTTCGTTGGAGGGGCACACACGAGAAAGTAATCTTCAACACTAAATTGTTACGACCTTGGAAGTGTGGAAATGTGTAAAGTGTTTTCGCAGTTCTCTGAGCACTTGTGGCGTGCAATAAAGAAATGCTTGATGTAGAAATAATCGAGGGGTCATCCCACAGTCTCACTCGGTACGATAGTATCATGGCCATGGTTATGGTACTGGACTAGCAACCTGGATGTTGTGAGTTCAAACCCCACCATGGCCAGCTGTGAAATTCCATTCAATTCAATCAATAAATTAGGGGGAAAATGACCACGAATGATGCCGGGTTGTTCTAAAGTGCTAAACGGTTCACTAATATCCTTCGGGGAAGGGAAGCTGCCATCCATACCCAGTCTGGCCAAAATGTGACTCCAGCCCCATATTTCATAGAATTTACAGCAGAGAAACAGACCATTCGGCCCAGCTGGTCTGTGCCGGTGTTTATGCTCCACACGAGCCTCCTCCCACCCCTACTTCATCTCACCCCATCCAACTATTAGATACCCTAGCAAGCCACTCAGTTATAGAAACAATCACCACCTCAGGACAACTAGGCATGAGATGTGGTCTTGCTAATGGCACCTACATCCTGAGCACAACTTTATATGAAAGAAAGGTGCAAGGATGTTGCATAGGTCTTGATCAACTGACCAAACTGGCAGTTCAAGTGTGAGCATTTCTTAAAGGCCCCCCCCCAATGAATGATACTTATTAACTGTATTTGGAGGTTGAACTTATTTTAAAGAATGAGGAAGACTGTAACTTCACTGAGTAAGCTTAACATTTTAGCCAGTGTCTATAAATTACAGAAAAGTTATGGCTAAAAGGAAATAGGATGGTAACTTGAAGTTGTTGGCCTGGAACTATTGAAGATGTTATTTGCATCACTATCAATGCCATATAAATGGGATCCTATCTTTCTATTAATATAAAAATTTGACTCTGTATTTATCACAGTGGCTAATGTAAAATTCATACGTTTTTAATCCAAGCTCTTAACTGTTGTGGCGCAGTACCTGCTGGAGTGTATATGATGCAATTTCATTTCTAATTTTTGTTCTTGAAATATAAGTGTCAGAAAGCCTTTCTTCTGACTGACTGCAATGCTCTTGGTTCTCAGGCTCTGGCGGGAGAGATAAGCCCTTTCCTCTGCAGCGGAAGCCACCAGGTGCAGAGAGACTGCCAGCCGAGCGCGCTGAACTGTTTTGTCGAAGCGATGTCCCAGTGCGTCCCTCACATTTCCATCAGGCCCTGCGTGCTGAAGTACCTGGGCAAGACGCACAACCTCTGGTTCCGGTCCACGCTGATGCTGGAGCACCAGGCTTTTGAAAAGGGCTTGAGCCTTCAGATTAAACCACGTCAGACGTCAGAGTTCTACGAGCAGGAAAGCATCACTCCACCTCCGCAAGTAAGTTTTTCTTTTTGTCGGCAACCACAACTTGCATTTATATAGCGCCTTTAATGTAGTAAAACGTCCCAAGGAGCCTCACGGGAAAGTTATCATGCAATTTTTTGTCACCAAGCCACATGAGATTTTTTTATTTATTTTATTTATTCGTTTTATGCGATGTGGGCGTCGCTGGCAAGGCCGGCATTTATTGCCCATCCCTAATTGCCCTTGAGAAGGTGGTGGTGAGCCGCCGCCTTGAACCACTGCAGTCCGTTAGGGAGGGAGTTCCAGGATTTTGACCCAGCTATGGACAGGTGACCAAAAGTTTGTTCAAAGAGGTAAGTTTTAAGGAGCGTCTTAATGGAGGAGAGAGGCGGAGAGGTTTAAAGAGGGAATTCCACAGCTTAGGGCCCAGGCAGCTGAAGGCATGGCCACCAATGGTGGAGCGATTAAAATCAGGGATGCTCAAGAGGCCAGAATTGGAGGAGCGCAGTCCTAAGTGTGTGTTTCTAAGTACAGAAAAGTGTCTCTGTTAAGTCGGGCTTTCAACCTAAGTAATGTTTGTATTTTCAAAAAGGGAAAAGAGTGTTTTTTCTTTTTGCTTGGAAATGTAGAGACATGAGTGTGTGAATGTCCAGCGATTTGGCAGATTCTTGCAAATAACTATTTTAGTACCGGTGAAGTGGGCTGAGAATTGAAGTTGACCTGTCATGAAAAACAAGAAATCGAGTGCAGCCGAGACAGACAGATTGATAGCCATGTAAAGATCCAGTGAAAGGTGGGACTCTACCAATCGCTGGTCTCCTGTTTGACTTCTCCGCAAATGAGCTGCAACATAAAGAGCAGCACATTTTTTGACTGAGGATAGAGTCTTAAAGCACAGGAGGAGGCCAGTCAGTCCATCGTGCCTGTGCCGGCATAGATGGGATCTTTGAGGTGAGTGTGGAGGGGCAGTGAGTGCTATAGTACGGTGAGTACAGTGTCCTGTGGGCTGGCGTGACAAGTCCCTGCCGACCTTCAGCAGCTTGGGCCAAGTTTGCTGGCGTGCTATGTATGAATGACTGACTGACTGTCCCCTCGGTATCCAACCAACAAAGACTGGTGGGATGAAATCCTCCTGCATTTGATCAATGCTACACCGGACCATGATCGAGTGCGAACAACGGGCAATTGGTCTACACTACAGCAGACACCTCTTCCGCGAGTGCAAAATTAGCGACCTTTTTTAAAAATAAGTGAAATTGTGTAGTTTGCTTAAATTACGGCTATGAAAGTGGAAGGGATACCTGTACCTCTTGAGGGATATCCATGTCTGAAAACGCACGCTGAGTTCTGCCAGATGACTTGTTTCATGTCCTTTCTCTGTTGTCGGTGTCCGTCCCAAGTGTGCATTTCATTTGCTGCTTGACAGAATCTTGAAGGAAGACTGTCGTTTGTTTTTTCTTTTATACAATATAACTGAGTTTTTATGGTAATCTCTGGGGTGGTGGGGGTGGAATCACAGTGCCCTGGTGCATTGAACTCCATTGTGTCCTGTCACTTCCTTTATACCAGTTGTGTTGTCTTGGTTACTGCCTCGATATTAATGGCCACAAGGTGCTCTCCCTCTTTTTTTGCCATTCACTTTCTGTTTCCCAGTTTAATTCTGAGTTTCTTTATCTCCTGCCCTCATTATCGTCTTTCCAGAGTGCTCTTTTTCTTTTCCATTGCGGTTTGTTTTTTCTTGGTCTCTGGTAAAGGACACGTGTGTGTGTTTTCCCCCCACCCCCACCTTTCAAAAGCCAAGTGGGGAAAGTGGATAGCAACAAGTAAGAAAAACGCAACCCAACAACAAGGAACTCTGCACTTTCAATTTTCACCCAGTGCTGTTTGTTGTAAATGGGGTCAGAATCGGGTGGCAGAGTGGAGTTGCAGGCAGCCCTTAGACATAAAATTACCCATGCAGAAAAATAACTTGATTTTGAAATTCATCTGCCAATTTTAATAATTGCAAAGATTCTGTGACACAACACTTTTTGTTTGGCCAGGTTATTAGTCAAATAAAGATTTACTAGAATGGTACCAGGGATAAGGACTAGAGAAGCTGGGATTGTTCACCTTAGAGCAGAGATGGTTAAGTGGAGATTTGGTAGAGATGTACAGAATTATGAAGGGTTTTGATAGAGTAAATAAGGAGAAACTGTTTCCACTGGTGGGAGGGTGGGTAACCAGAGGACACAGATTTAAGATAATTGGCAAAAGAACCAGGAGTGAGACGAGGAGATTTTTTTTTACACAGCGAGTTATGATGATCTGGAATGCGCTGCCTGAAAGGGCGGTGGAAGCAGATTCAATAGTGACTTTCAAAAGGGAATTGGATAAATACTTGGAAGTGGAAAAATTCGCAGGGCTGTGGGGAAAGAGCAGGAGGGAGTGGGACTAATTGGAGAGCTCTTTCAAAGAGCCGGCACAGGCACGATGAGGCAACTGGCCTTCTGTACTGTATGAATTTATAATTCTAAAAATGTATTTTGCCAGTGTTAGCATTTTGCACGTGACCAGCTCAGTCGCTGTGTGTGGTTGTATGCAAGCTCATTGATTTTTTTTTTAAACCTCTGCTATAATTGCACAGAACTGTCGTGACCAGCTTTAATCATGTTTGCAGGAAATTTTAGATTCACTGGCTGAACTGTACTCGCTACTGCAAGAGGAGGATATGTGGGCTGGCCTTTGGCAAAAGCGATGCAAGTTCTCAGAGACTGCAACAGCAATAGCCTATGAGCAACATGGTTTCTTCGAGCAGGTATGTCTGTTATACACGTTCGAGAGTCTTTGGACTCATTCTGTATCAAGCACTTCAGTTTAGATGCCTGCTTTCATTTCACAGTGAATGCTTCCTAAACTCTGCCTCATGCATATTAACGACTTTGTTCAGGTATTCCGATTAGGGTTGCAATTTTGGGGGATTGGTCATGGTTGAAAAAAACACCAGTCGTGGAAGGCGACAGTCAGCGGACATGTTTTGTGTTCACCAAGTATCACGGTTGGGAATCCTTCAGCCATTTTTCTACTACAAAGGCTTGGACATAAGCAATTTTCATTGTATGTTTTGGGCTGAAGCTGACCTGCAAGCCATTGGTTTCCCCAGGCGGCCCCGTGCTGGGTTAGCCATCTAGAGGCAGGGCAGAGGTGATTTAAATGCAGGGTGTTGAGTTTTTTTCGTGGATCCCAATTCGTGCTCAATGTCTGGCCATTCAGGAAGACAGCGAGCACCTTGGTTTCGGCAAACTCTTTCAATCTCTGTGGGCCATGGGAAAGAGACTATTTAAAAAAAAATCTGGACCTGGACACCAGAGGATCAGTCTTGCAGCAGCAGAATGCAAGAGAAGAACCTCTCCCCTGACCAGGGAGAGTTTGTGTTTTTTACACTAAATAAAGTGGGCCAGCGTACAGGTGCTCTTTATTTTTGTAACTGCGCAAACATGAGCTGAACTGATTGTACCCAAATGATTTTCAGCACATTTGGCGTTCTGTATGTTTTAGCATAGATGCGTTTAAGGGGAAGCTCGGTAAGTACGTGAGGGAGAAAGGAACAGAAGGTTATGCTGATTAGTGAGATGAAGTAGGGGTGGGAGGAGGCTCGTGTAGAGCGCAAACGCCGGCACGGACCAGTTGGGCCAAATGACCTGTTTCTGTCCTGTAAAATTCTGCGTAATACCTACTGTGGAGAAAAGCAGCTTATAAATCAAATCAAGTGACGCCCCGCCTATTGTTTCACTACATTTTTAATGTTGGTTTGTAACCAAGAATATGTTTTTGTACCTTGAAAGGCGCAAGAAACCTATGAGAAGGCCATGGATAAAGCAAGAAAAGAGAATGAAAGAAATAATGCATCACCTGCCATATTTCCAGAGTACCAGCTGTGGGAGGACCACTGGAATCGGTAGGTACCTTAGCAACTGCCTAGCTGGTGTGAGGTTTTTAAACAGCAGCGCTGGATAATTAAAGTTGCGTCTTGTACCCTAAAACATCTGCTCTCCTTCCTTGGCTCAGGGATGCTCGGTCTGGATACCTAGATACCCTCTGCTGCAGTGCTACCTTTTCACCATGCAACCTTTGTTATGCTAAACCTTTACAAATCACTGGTTAGGCCTCAGCTGGAGTATTGTGTCCAATTCTGAGCACCGCACTTTAGGAAGGATGTCAAGGCCTTGGAGAGGGTACAGAGGACGTTTACCTGGATGATACCAGGGATAAGGGTCTTAAGTTATGTGAAAAGAAAGACTTGCATTTATAGAGCGTTTTTCACGACCACCGAATGTCCCAAAGCGCTTTACAGCCAATGCAGTACTTTTGGAAGTGTAGTCACAGTTGTAATGTAGGAGAGATTGGAGAAGCTGGGATTGTTCTCCTTCACGCAGAGAAGGTTAAGGGGAGATTAAATTGAGATATTCAAAATTATGAGGGGTTTTGATAGAGTAAGTAAGGGGAAACTGTTTCCTCTGGCAAGTGGGTCAGTAACCAAAGATCACAGATTTAAACTAATTGGTAAAAGAACTAGAGGTGAAATGAGGAGAAATTATTTCTCAGAGGGTTGATATGATCTGGAATGCACTGCCTGAAAGGGTGGTGGAATCAGATTCCTGGACCTTTCAAAAGGCAGTTGGACATGTACTTGAAGAGGACTGATTTGCAGGGTTATGGAGAAAAAGCTGGGGAGTGGGACTACATTGGACAGCTCTTTCAAAGAGCCGGCACAGGCACAGCGGGCCGAATGGCAACCTTCTGCGCTGTCAGATTCTATGATCCTATTAATGTGAGGTTCTCCCAACACTTGATGGGAGCCAAAACACTCACTGCTGTCACATGAGCTAGTGAGGGACACAGAGTCCCTTTATGTGAGACACCTAAACAGCTTTGGCATCAAGTAAACTACTATAAATGTAACATTATCATTGTACTTTTTAATATCTATATATATTTGGGATGTTTTACTTCGTTAAAGGCGCTATATAAATGCAATTGTTACATTATTGGGCCAGAAATTCGGCTCTTGTCGGGTGAGTATGCGCTGTGTACTCACCCGTAAGGCCACCTGAAGTGCCGGTTTCGCGCATGCACAGTGCATGCGCGGGAAACCGGAACTTCCGTTCCCCTGAAGGGAGGGGTTCAGAAGTCGAACGCGTGCGCGGGAGAGGCTGCACGCACGCAGCGAACTTCAGGGTTTTTTCAGGTTTCTCCGGGAAGGTAAGTACAGGAAACTCTTTATTAACCGGCACCCAAATATCCGGAAATCTCTCTTAACTGGCAAAATTCTTGAGTAGGTAACCGGGGTTTTCCTTCATCTCTTGTTTAAGATTAACTTTAAAAAAAAAAACCCCGAGGCGTTTGCCTTGTATCGGAGCGTGTAGATTGGGAGGGGAATGTGCAGCCCGGGTAGGCAGCGGACACGACAGATGGTCAGCTGGCGGTCCCCGGGGAGACGGAGCTCCAAATGCAGGCGCATGTCAATGTGTACGGGGCTCTCGTACGTTGGGAGATATAACTCTCCATTATCCGGACTTTTTGATAAACCGGCACCACGCCGGTCCCGTCGGTGCCGGTTAATAAAGAGTTTCCTGTATGACGAAGCTGCGCTTTTAAAAAGGAGGTGCAAGGCCTGTTTTTAACAAGGTAAGTGGTGAATTAATTACAATTTAAAAATTTTTTCAACAGGTTTATCTTTTTTAGATACTTTAAAGAAAGGTAAGTTTATTTTTAGCACCGTTAAAAAGTATAATTAATTTTTTCAAAAATTTAAATTTTTGTTTAAAGTAGTTAATTTATTTAACTTATAGCTATTTTAAAAATGTGATTTAAAAAAAAAAAAAAATGTATTTGAAGTTTAAGTGTAGTTTTGGGGCCGATCTCTATTCATAGATTTGACAGGTCTTCCTGTCCAATCTATGAATGAAAATGCCCTGCTAGGATTGGCTCTCCATGGCCCACGTGATCCCAGGGGACGCTTCGAACCAACTGCGCCCCTGGGATACGCAAGCACTGCGCGCCGGCAGCTGGAGGAGGCCCAGGAGCCGAAGTCCTCGTGGACCCAAAGCACAACGGCAGGCGCGGTAGGCAAGTACGCGCGCGATCCTTGCACCCGCAGGAAGCCGGAAAGCTGAATTTCTGGCCCAATGGATACGTAGCAGCGCCGGGATCTTCAGTTCTCTGTTACTTTGTATGTCTTTATTAACGTGTGTAGAAGTTCTGTTGATAAGCTCTCCTCATCAATGAAAATAGTGCAGTGAAGGTTGTTTAGCAATACTGTTAAAATAATTTTAACCTAATAAGAAACATGTTTTTAAAATTGAACACAGGGCTGTCTTTTTCAGATAAATATTCAAAACCAAGGTCACAGTAGGCCCTTATCATGCTGTATTACTTCAAATCCGAACTCAATCCCACAATTTTCTAATATGTGCTGGCAGTGGGCGCGATATAGTTGCTGGGGTTTAAGCGAGAATCTAGACCCTGGTGTTGCAGCCCACAGTTGGTACTAGTAACTCAACCATGCATTGATCTGTCAACCAGCGGGCTGGCACTGGCAGTCATTGCATTTTTGTTTTCCATTGGGAAGACATTTGAATAAGAAATGCTATGCTAAATTGAATAAATCAAACCACGCGCACAAAAAAAGTTAGAGAGATAATTAGAACCCTCCCCAAGCTGGAACAGACCTTTCTTGATATTCATCAGTGCTTGTAGTCTTAATTATCGCTGGCGGGAGTGGGACAGAACCTAATTAATCTGACCGCCAGAGCCACTGATGTTTACCAGTGTTTTAGGGATCGTATTCTGCAATTCTGTCCATCCTGTAAATCAGTAGTCTGGTTCGAGGCTTTAGAAGAGCAGAAGTGGTCTCTGGCGCAGGAGGGGCAGGCTCTATGCCCTGGAATGTCAGACTATTGTTGGAGATGCGTTCTGTGCAACACCTACAGTTCACACTTGGTCCAAAGGCACAAGACGGCTCGTATGTGGAGAAATCCTTTCTCCCGGGAAGTAGGATTTGCTGCATCAGGAACCTCTCTTTGGTCAATGGTTTTTAAAGGAAAAATTAATAAATCTATGTGGAATTGCAAAACCAGTATCACAGTATACACCAAAGATTTCATTGTAGTTCAAAAAAATACAGCAATGTGTAATGGGAAAGATGTTAAATGGGTGCATGTTCATGGAGCTAATTAAAGACACTACTTTCTCCTGAACCTAACCTGCTTATTGCTTTTATTCTGTTCTATAATCAACAGCTGCTCAAAGGAACTGAACCAGTGGGAGGCACTGACCGAGTACGGCCAGTCCAAAGGCCATGTTAATCCCTACCTAGTATTGGAATGTGCTTGGAGAGTTTCTAACTGGACTGCTATGAAAGACGCACTGGTGCAGGTAAGCAATTCTTGTGGGAAATGAACCTGTTTATACTCTAAATCATTTACATTTTATATTCTTTATGCTATCTACTCAATTACTATATTTTACTCAAGAATATCTAGATTAATTATCCCTTTCCTTTGCATACGTCGACTACATGCCAGTGAGTTGTGCACCATAGCAATGCGCATAGGTCAGGTCATTCTTTACTTAATGTTAGCTTGGCTATTGGTATATCATACTTTGTGTTAGCATTAAATAAAACTTTGTGTGTTTTGGTGAAAAATTACATTACGGTCAGATCTGTGAACTTTTAAATTCCACATCCCATTGTTTGCACTGACTCCATGTGAGTCCTTTATATGGTTTCTTAATGTGAATATTTAACATTTTCTATTTGTACCTCTTGGGAGCCTTACCTGGCTGAAAAGATGTGACTGCTTCCTGACCTCAACCAATGCTAAAAGGTCAATTAGTTATGTCAACCTGCACACAAGTTCTCAGGACTTAAAAGGTGTATATCCCTATTGGGCGAGTGTGCACTTCACATCGGGCTAACAGACGCTCGGTACGTGTGTGGATTTCTCTACTGCTTCATGTCGAGACCCTCCTACGTGGCAGTGGGTTTTTCCACGTGTTGGGCAGCCAGCTAAGTTTAAAAAAGAAAAATACATGACGGAAAGTGGCCATGGAGTGATTGGTCTAACCTTCCAAGCCATGTGAAGAAAGGCTCTGACCCCAGCATCCTGGTGACAGCTTGCTTCGGATCGGAAAGCTTGCCGTGATGGGAAGTGCAGTACCGAGCCCACATTGAGCACAGATGTTCTACCTTCAGCAACCTCTGCGAGCTGCTGAATTTTTTGTATTCGTTTATGGGATGTGGGCGTCGCTGGCAAGGCCAGCATTTATTGTCCATCCCTAATTGCCCTTGAGAAGGTGGTGATGAGCCGCCGCTGCAGTCCGTGTGGTGAAGGTACTCCCACAGTGCTGTTAGGGAGGAGTTCCAGGATTTTGACCCAGCGATGATGAAGGATCGGCGATAAACTTCTAAGTCGGGATGGTTTGTGACTTGGAGGGGAACTTGGAGGTGGTGGGGTCCCCATGCGCCTGCTGCCCTTGTCCTTCTAGGTGGAAGAGGTCGAGGGTTTGGGAGGTGCTGCCGAAGAAGCCTTGGCGAGTTGCTGCAGTGCATCTTGTAGATGGTAGTCAACATTGTTTTTTTTTTCTCCTGTCCCCCGCAGGAATCTCTGTTGGGGCCTCAACTATTCACAATATTTATTAACGACTTAGATGATGGCATAGAAAGTCATATATCCAAATTTGCTGATGACACAAAGATAGGTGGCATTGTAGGCAGTGCAGATGAAAGCATAAAATTACAAAGGGATATTGATAGATTAAGTGAATGGGCAAAACTGTGGCAAATGAATTTCAATGTAAGCAAATGTGAGATCATCCACTTTGGACCTAAAAAGGATAGAACAGTGTACTTTCTAAATGGTGAAAAGCTAAAAACAGTGGAGGTCCAAAGAGACTTGGGGGTCCAGGTACATAGATCATTAAAATGTCATGAACAGGTACAGAAAATAATCAAAAAGGTTAGTGGGATGCTGGCCTTTATATCTAGAGGACTAGAATACAAGGGGGTAGAAGTTATGCTGCAGCTATACAAAGCCCTGGTTAGACCACACCTGGAGCGGCGAGAGCAGTTCTGGGCACCACTCCTTAGGAAGGATATACTGTCCTTGGAGGGAGTGCAGCGTAGGTTTACCAGAATGATACCCGGACTTCAAGGGTTAAGTTACAAGGAGAGATTACACAAATTAGGGTTGTATTCCCTAGAATTTAGAAGGTTAAGGGGTGATCTGATCGAAGTTTTCAGGATATTAAGGGGAACAGATAGGGTAGATAGAGAGAAACTATTTCCGCTGGTTGGGGAGTCTAGGACTAGGGGGCATAGTCTAAAAATTAGAGCCAGACCTTTCAGGAGTGAAATTAGGAAACACTTCTACACACAAAGGGTGGTAGAAGTTTGAAACTCTCTTCTGCAAATGGCAACTGATGCTAGATCAATCGTTAATTTTAAATCGGAGATTGATAGCTTTTTGTTAACCAAAGGTATTAAGTGATGTGGGCCAAAGGCGGGTACATGGAGTTAGATCGCAGATCAGCCATGATCTCATTGAATGGTGGAGCAGGCTCGAGGGGCTGAATGGCCTACTCCTGTTCCTATGTTCCCCCAACGTGGAAATATACAGTCCGAAGGAAGATTGTGTTCCCAGATGCCCTGTTTCTCATCCGACAATTGATTACATTTATTCTGACTTTTTTGTGTTTACGGATCAGCTCTTGAATAATTGCACGAGCATCTGCTCGTTACTAATTTGTGGCTTGTGACAGGTGCCAGCATCTGAGAAATAAAGCACAGTTTCCGCAAGAGAAAAAAAAAATCTTTTTAGGAATTTTGAGTTGAGGTGGAGCGACAACTGATCAATTCCGACTTTGTGATCTCTAGTGGCCAAAATTGTACAGCGCTGAAAGGAGGCCATTCGGCCCATTATGCCTGTGCCGGCTCTTTGAAAGAGCTCTCCAATTAATCCCACTCCCCAGCCCTTTCCCCGTAGCCCTTGCATTGTGCATCAACGATGTTTTAACAGAGCATCTGGCACAGAGTGTACTGCTTTTGTTAATGAGATGATAAACAGCAAAAGTCCACAATATTATTGACAGTGGGCACAGGCCTCTGTAAATATGTTTTTCTTTTGGTGTCAATTTTCATGACTAATTTAAAAAGTTCAGAGCAAGGGTAAGGAGAAGTTTTGCATGAAAAGCCTTCATTCAGCACCTGCTGTTTGTTCAGTCTCTCCAGTATTGCAACTGCCGGTTTCTTGGGGGTTTATATTTCGTTAGCCCATGCCCATGACAGCTGGCTTGTTTTATTGTAACTGATGAGAACTGACGCCTGATAATTTTGTGTATTGCTGAAATAATTCCAAAGATGTTCTGTTCTTTAAAGGGGCGTTGCATTGCCTTTTCAAAAAGCTTTCAGGGAGCCTCATTGCCCCCAGTGCAATGTTTTGGATCTATGATACAGGAAACTTTTGTTTATCCGGCACCCAAATATCCGGAATTCTCGCTTAACCGGCAAAAATCATCCTCCGAAAACTCCTCTCAAATAACCGGCAATGTTGCCGAGTCGCAGTCGAGTCTCCGCGAACGCCGAGTACTCCGAAAACTCCTCTCAAATAACCGGCAATGTTGCCGAGTCGCAGTCCGAGTCTCCGCGAACGCCGAGTACTCCGAAAACTCCTCTCAAATAACCGGCAATGTTGCCGAGTCGCAGTCCGAGTCTCCGCGAACGCCGAGTACTCCGAAAACTCCTCTCAAATAACCGGCAATGTTGCCGATCCCGAGTCCGAGTCTGAGTCCGCGAACGCCGATTTAGTCAGTAGGGGTAGTTTTCAAAAGTGCCACTACTCGGCCTCCTGGTGCTGTCGGAAGTATACTGCACATTTCTTGATTTATTTATTTTTCTTTGTTAAAAATAGCCTCGGTAGATATAACTCTCCGTTATCCGGTACTTTCGATAAACCGGCACCACGCCGGTCCCGTCGGTGCCGGTTAATAAAGAGTTTCCTGTATTTGGTTTTCAGGAGAGCTCGGACTGCTGCAGTGGGATCTTCCATCATTTATTTTTTCCAAAGCTATGCTTAAAAGAAAATTGGGTATCTATCGCCCATCTGTGCTCCAAAGCTTTTTTGTTATGCGTAACTAACTCAGCACAATTGAAAGACTGAATCAGTACCTTCCTGCTTTGTATGGTTCAGCACCACATCGCTGTGTATTTTCCCTCTCTGCCTTTTTAAACATATCCGGGGTAATTTGAACCTAACTCTCTGGGCGGGAATCCCACGGGATCGGGTGGAACGCCGGTTTTATATCCCGCCCAATATTGCTCTCCATTGACTTCAACCAGATTCCCACTGCCCTTTGTGTGAAGTGTTTCCTGACATCACCCCTGAGCAGCCCAGCTCTACTTTTAAGATTATGCCCCCTTGTCCCACCAGAGGAAATAGTTTCTCCCTATCAAATCCTTTAATCATCTTAAACACCTCCATTAGATCACCCCTTAATCTTCTATACTCGAGAATACAAACATAGCCTATGCAACCTGTCCTCAGAATTTAACCCTTTGGATACTAAGGGAACCAAGGGAAAGTGCGGAAGGTGGAGTTGAGTTGGAAGATCTGCCATGATCTCATTGAATGGTGGAGCAGGCTCGAATGGCCTACTCCTGCTCCTATTTCTTATCTTTCAGCCCCAGTATCATTCTGGTGAATCTGCGCTGCACCCACTCCAAGATCAATATATCCTTCCTGAGGTGCGGTGCCCAGAACTGAACGCAATACTCCAGATGCAATCTAACCAGAGCTTAATACAACTGTAGCGTAACTTCCATCCTGTTGTATTGAGGCAGCTGAGCACATTAGGAGCTACAACAGGTCTCATTCTAGTGAGTAAGGGGACCATTTGTGAAAACTGCAACATTAAAACATTTCAGTGGAATTATTTTACTTTCATGGTATCGCATACATACATACGTACGTGTGCCCATTTGTCATCACTTACTTTATGCATCTTGTGCATGGAACCTGGAAGTCGAATGCTCCTGAGAATGCTGTAGCTTCCTCCTGTGGGTTCTAAATTTAGTCCTTCACAAATCTCTGCTCCCACACCTCTAAACCCCTCCAGTTGTGTAATTTAAAATTTCTCATGTGTAACAATGCCTTAACCTGGTAGTGTCTGATTTCATTTGGGAGAATTAGTAAATTTAATCTTATATTTCAGTACGTTACGTGGAGAAGGAACCTGTGAAGAATTGCCTTGTAGGGCTGTCCGTTGCATACTAACCGTTTGCTTGGGCATTCCTTTAGATCGTTTCCTTTTCTTCAATTATTTGTTGTCATCACCATTCATTTTTAAGTGCAAAATAGAAGTGGTGTATTTTGGAGCAGCTTTTATGTGTTAAGTAGAGAGAGAATCACACAGCTGACATCACTTAAGCTTGTCCCTGCGATTTCTCTCCTCCCCCTCCATTGTCTATTTACCATTGACGTTTTGGTATGTGAAGAATGATGCGTTTGAAGAACAAGGAAGATCCTACAAGGCAGCTAACTTTGCTTTTACTGTGACATAAATATATCATCATAGTCATACAGCACAGAAGGAGGGCATTCGACCTATCGTGTCTGTGCCGGCTCTTTGCAAGATCTATCCAATTAGTCCCACTCCCCGTAGTCCTGCAAATTTTTCCTTTTCAAGTATATATCTAATTCCCTTTTGAAAGTTACTATTGAATCTCAACTCTCTGCGTAAACCAAATCCTCCACATCTCCTGCCCCCCGGCTGGGATTCTTTTGGCAATTATCTTAAATCTGTGTCCTCTGGTTACCGACCCTCTTGCCAGTGGAAACAGTTTCTCCTTATTTACTCTATCAAAACCCCTCATAATGGGTCATATGTGCTGCTGAGGTGTGGGGGCTTGTGTAATAGCACAAAAAGGGCTATGATTTTCCTTTAAAACGTGAGGCTCTTGCCCAGTGAATGGTGCATAATATCGTTCAAAACTCTTCCCTCCTGAGTAAGATTGCAGTTTAGATTAGGGCCAGTATTCTGAAACGTGCCATGTGTTTCACATCCCCCCCCATTGTGTGCCACTAAGAGGAGGAAATGCCGTGGCGAGCGCTGAGTGTTCTATTTAAATGCCATTTAGGTGGAGCTGAGTTGCCCAAAGGAGGTGGCCTGGAAAGTGAACATGTACCGAGGCTACCTGGCAATTTGCCATCCCGAAGAGCAACAGCTTAACTTCATCGAGCGTCTGGTGGAGATGGCCAGCAGTCTTGCAATCCGGGAATGGCGGAGACTCCCGCACATCGTCTCTCATGTCCATACGCCATTGCTTCAGGTGAGAGCGCCATGCTGGCAACGTGTGGCTCTGGGAGTTTACAGCAATGTGTCAGACTTGTAAGTCCATGTGTGTGTGTCTGTGTAATTATCAGCATATTAATGCGCATTGTTTTGTAGTACAGGCTTAAAATTAGAAAGCAGTAGCTACTCACAGATTGGAGCATAGTATTGGGTTGATCTGATTGTCTGAAGAAAGATAGAATAGGAACACAATCTACCTCACTGTTAACTGACAGATTTGCCACTTGCTCTTACTGCCCGCCTACCTATGAATGTATTGAAAATACTCACATCTGTTACGAAAAAGAAAAAAGAATCCTTTTTCTGTATGGAGTGGTTGATTTTTGTTGCATTGATGCATTATATGCAGACATAATGCATATCTCAATATGCAGGCAGCTTTCTTTGGTCTGGGGATGAGGCAGAGGGGTAAGGGTATTAAGCACCAAATTCCAGGATCAGCCTAATTAAGGAATAATATTGAAGTTACTGTTGGGTTTATGTAGGATATTGTCATGTATCCCCCTATTACAGTATGTGGGGGTATTATAGGATATTGTCAGGTAAAATACAAGCACTAGGAAACACTGAAAACATCTGGTTAATACTCTATTAAATCAAGTCAATGAGCTAATAAAACACAACCCCTTGCATGCAGTGTATGAGATATAGGTACAGAACCTCGCATACCAAGGACTCCTTCAGGACATCGCAAGTGTGTTGTTTTGACTGCTTACGCTTGCCTCAGCAAGACGAGGTTAACAGGCCCCCTGGAGCTCCAGTGTGTTGCATCTTTTATAGGTTTAATTATGTTGAACATTTGTGGGTGCCAAATGTCATCACATTCTGTGTATGCTGTTGACACCCAAGCTTGTTTAGTGATGAGGATCGCTGTTGCCATTTGTTGTGCATGCCTTTGATGTCTTGGGTTGTTGATTACACTTCCGGATATGCCACACATTCTCCCTGGTACACCTATACTTACAGTTGCCATGTGTACAGACAGATGCATCTTCTCACTACAATCTAATGATGGAATTTTGTTCAAATTATAGGCGGCTCAGCAAATTATTGAACTGCAAGAAGCTGCTCAAATAAATGCCGGTTTGCAGCCCGCCAATTTGGGGAGAAACACGAGTTTACACGACATGAAGACCGTGGTGAAGACTTGGCGGAACCGTCTGCCCATTGTGTCTGATGACCTTTCTCACTGGAGCAGCATCTTCATGTGGAGACAGCATCACTATCAAGGTATGGCCTGATGCACCTGCTTGCCAAAATGTATTTTACGTGTGGGCTTGTTACTGATGTATAACGTTCATGCAGTGAATTTGATGGGGCCTCATTTATTTCTGGGTTACTCAATACAGATGTAACCCTGTGGGTTTCAACCACTTTCCAATCCATTGTATGTGATGGATACACTTAGATTACAGTGAAAATGTAAGAATTTCTGTAACGCAGATTATTTAATTTTTCATTTTCAGCCCGTCTCTCAACTTGTGGTGTGATTGAAAAATTACACAAGGGACTAAAAGGGTTAAATTATGAGGGCCGGTCGCATAGACTAGGCTTGTATTCCCTGGAGTATAGAAGATTAAGGGGTGAACTCTGGTGGGGGAGTCCAGAACAAGGGGGCATAACCTTAAAATTAGAGCTAGGTCATTCAGGGGTGACGTCAGGAAGCACTTCTTCACACACAGGGTAGTGGAAATCAGGAACACTCTTTCTCTTCCCCCCCCCCACCCCCCTCCCCCCAACAAAAAAAAGCTGTTGAGGCTGGGGGTCAATTGAAAATTTCAAAACTGAGATTGATAGTTTTTTGTTGGGTAAGGGTATTAAGGGAGGAACCAAGGTGGGTAGATAGAGTTATGATACAGATTAGCCATGATCTAATTGAATGGCAGAACAGGCTCGAGGGGATGAATGGCCTCCTCCTGTTCCTGTGTTCAGGCACTGCAAGGTTGATAGGATGATGTGTATGAACAGGCCGAACGTGTTTTAAATATGATGCATACATACTTCCTGACATCAACTCTGATATAAAAGAAACATTTTCACCGAGGGAGGGGTGGTATTTGTTTGGGTTAGAGTATAATAAATGTATAGAACTATGTATTTTAATTAGGTATTGGAGGCGTAACCCAATGCTCTGGAATTCCCTCCCTAAATCCCTCCGCATCTTCACCTCTCTCTCTTTAAAACCTCCCTCTTTGCCCAAGCTTTCAGTCACTCCTAATCTGGCTCAGCATCCTTTTTTGTCTGATTAGGCCTCTGTGAAACGCCTTGGGACTATTTCTACGTTAAAGGTGCTATATAAATGCAAGTTGCTGTTGGCCCGAAAGCCCCTGTCCCCATGCCCCTGTCCCCATGCCCCATCAGCATCATCATGGGTTGACTAGCGACGCAGCCCCTGTGACTGTCGGCCTCACCTTTTTAATGCAAAGCCTTGAACCTGGAGTTGTGTTTGGGACTGTCCACAATCGCTCTTCCATTGACCTGTTCTGTACCTGGGCTGCGTCACCCCTTGCAGGTTGCGGAAGCTGTTGGCCAATTCAAGGATTAGCTCACCCGCCTTTGACGGCGTTTCCTCCATCAAGGGGTACCCATCCCCTCCACCAGGGGCTCGCCCAACCGAAGCTGCTTGTGTTTTCTGGGGATCGCCGAGTTACTTAAACCCCGCCCGGGACTCGACCTCGGTAAATGTAGAATCCAAAGCGTCTGTGGTATTAAACAAGAGTTTGCATGTTAATGGGGTAAGGTGCAACGTTCCCTTTAAGCTGCGCAACCGCACAGCGGTCTTGAGTTCCCGCGCCACTGGTGAGCTGGCTTCACAATGCAAAAAAAAAAGTGCATGCGCGGGATTTTGAATGGGCACGCAGCCCGTTAAAGGGCCCCGCACAGCCCCCCAAAAAATGAGGGGGAACATTGGTAAGGTGGGAGGAGGCTTGTGTGGAGCATAAACACCGCATAGACCAGTCGGGCCAAATGGCCTGTTTCTGTGCTGTAAAATTCTATGAATTCAAGCAGAAGATTTCTTGGCAACTTTGTGTTTTTGTCAGGATTCAACTCAACATACTCATTGTGCATCTGTTCCACTTCTGCCCAACCTACCAATGTGTGAAGGAAGCCACTATTCAATTACCAGTAATAAATGGAACTAAATACTTTGTTGTAATTTGTAAATAATTACAAGATAATTAGCTTTTAAAATGAAACATTTCGGGGATTACAGTCTCTTAATTCAAAGTAGCTTAATTCAAATTGTCTGATAGTTCAGATTGTTATTTAGCACTAAATGTTATTTATGTTGCTTAATTCAATTTATTGACTGAATTATCAAATGAATTCAAAGAGTAAATCTGTTATACTGTTATTAATTTAAGGATTAAGTACTGGATTGGGGAAGTTAAAAATTAATTCTGGTATAAAGTTAAAGGAATAAGTGGGCTACAAAGCTAATTGTAATCAATTGATATCTGTCGCAGGAAGCAGAGAGGGGGAAGGGGGACAAGGGAAAGTTGCAGAATAAGTTTAAACAAAGACTTTCTCCTTCCTCACACAAAGGGTAGTGGAAATCTGGAACACTCTCCCAAAAAGCTGTTGAGGCTGAGGGTCAATTGAAAATTTCAAAACTGAGATTGACAGATTTTTGATGGGTGAGGGTATTAAGGGTTACGGAGCCAAGGTGGGTAGATGGAGTTAAGATACAAATCAACCATGATCAAATTGAATGGTGGAACAGGCTCGAGGGGAGAATGGTCTCCTCCTGTCCTTATGTTTCCTGCAATGTTTCCTGTGCAAAAATAACCTGTAGAATAGTTACCAGTCCCTTCTTGAAAATGAAATCTTAAAAAATTTACGGTAAGATTTGAAGCTGTAATTGAATAGAGTTTAACCGTAGCGCACTCCAGGAAACTTGCTATTTTTCGCATTTCCATTCGTTTCAGTGGGACGGACTACAGCTGATCTTACAAAACTGAAAGCAGGTATGGAACAAATGAGTTTGTAAAATCAAAATGACTTTGGGTTTGAGCTCATTTAATGTTGAAATGTTTGCAAATACTCCCAAGAAATGACTCTCACCTCATGGTAAAACCCTGATAAAGCTCAAAACATTTCCATGTGCAAAACCATTCCTCCTTGCCGCAATGTTATAAGATCGACCTGTTCTGTAAACCGGGTGACTGCCTTCTCATGCCTTTAATCCAGGGCCAAGGTTCACCCTTAAATTTGTAAATCTGTGAATTGTAGAGCGGGTGGCTAGTCTATCTGTAAAATCGAATCCTGATTAAGATTTTTTTTACGTTAAGACTGTCATTTTTACTCCTTGCTGAGATCAGATTCCTTGTCCTTTTCCCCATAGTCCAATTACCTGTTCAAAATGATCTATGAGGAAAGATTGGATAGGCTGGGGTTGTTTTCTTTGGAGCAGAGGAGGCTGAGGGCAGATTTAATTGAAGTGTATAAAATTATGAGGGCCTGAGATATAGTGGATAGGAAGGACCTAGAAAGACACGGATTAATCAAGGATAGTCAGCACGGATATGTTAAGGGAAGGTCGTGTCTGACAAACTTGATTGAATTTTTTGAGGAGGTAACAAGGAGGGTAGATGAGGGTAGTGCGTTTGATGTAGTGTATATGGACTTTAGCAAGGCTTTTGATAAGGTTCCACATGGCAGACTGGTCACAAAGTTAAAAGCCCATGGGATCCAGGCAAGTGTCAAGTTGGATTCAAAACTGGCTCGGAGACAGGAAGCAGAGGGTCATGGTTGATGGGTATTTTTGTGACTGGAAGGCTGTTTCCAGTGGGGTTCCGCAGGGCTCAGTACTAGGTCCCTTGCTTTTTGTGGTATATATCAATAATCTAGACTTGAATATAGGGGGTATGATTAAGAAGTTTGCAGATGATACTAAAATCGGCTGTGTGGTTGATACTGAAGAAGGAAGCTGTAGACTGCAGGAAGATATCAATCAATTGTTCTGGTGGGCAGAGCAGTGGCAAATGGAATTCAATCCGGAGAAGTGTGAGGTAATGCATTTGGGGAGGGCTAACAAGGCAAGGGAATATACATTAAATGGTAGGACACTGAGTAGTGTAGAGGAACAAAGGGACCTTGGAGTGCATGTCCACAGATCCCTGAAGGTAGCAGGCCAGGTAGATAAGGTGGTTAAGAAGGCATACGGAATGCTTGCCTTTATTAGCCGTGGCATAGAATACAAGAGCAGGGGGGTTATGCTTCAACTGTATAAAACATTAGTTAGGCCTCAGCTAGAGTACTGCGTGCAGTTCTGGTCACCACATTACAGGAAAGATGTGATTGCACTAGAGAGGGTACAGAGGAGATTTACAAGGATGTTGCTGGGAGTAGAGAACCTTAGCTATGAGGAAAGACTGGATAGGCCGGGTCTGTTTTCCTTGGAACAGAGGAGGCTGAGGGGAGACCTTATTGAGGTGTATAAAATTATGAGGGGCATAGATAACGTGGATAGAAAGGACCTATTTCCCTTAGCAGAGGGGTCAAAAACCAGGGGGCACAGATTTAAAGTAATTGGGGGAAGGTTTAGAGGGGATTTGAGGAGAGATTTTTTCAACCAGAGGGTGGTGGGGGTCTGGAACTCACTGCCTGAAAGGGTGGTAGAGGCAGGAACCCTAACCACATTTAAAAAGTACTTGGATGTGCACTTGGGATGCTGTAACCTGCAGGGCTACGGACCAAGAGCTGGAAAGTGGGATTAGGCTGGATAGCTCTTTTTCGGCCGGCATGGACACGATGGGCCAAAATGGCCTCCTCCTGTGCCGTTCATTTCTATGAAAATAGTGAGACAGAATCAGGTTTTCATGGATGTGAATCATTCGTAATATTCCTCATCAGTAAACAGTGTGCAAAAAAAAAAGCTACACCTTTGCTAATGTATAGGTTAAAAAACATCATTGAGGGCTCAAAATTTAAGTCAGAGTTTCTTTAAATTATGTTGGTGCATTAACAGAACAGTTTCGAGGGGCTGAATGGCCTACTCCTGTTCCTATGTTCCTAGTCTCTATTTACCACCACTAGATACTTTCAGATCTTTTGAAAATGCCCCCACATATCACATTACCTGAAAATATTGGACTGACATTATCAAGTGGCAGAAAGTAGATCCTGCACCAGATCCGACGAGATAAAATTCAATTAGGATCACTTTTTCATCTTGTCATTAGCGGTCACTAATGTAGCTCATTTCCAAAATCTCTTTAAACGGGCCTCAAAACAAATCTTTGCCTTTTTTTTTCAAATTTGAAAATAATAGACTATTTTAATTCTCCTCTTTTTCTCCAAAGCGATCGTGGCAGCCTATGAAAACAGCTCTCAGCATGACCCCAACTCAAATAACGCCATGCTGGGAGTTCACGCCTCTGCCTCCGCTATCATCCAGTACGGGAAGATCGCCCGTAAGCAGGGCCTGGTGAACGTGGCCCTCGATATCCTCAGTCGCATCCATACCATTCCCACCGTGCCCATCGTGGACTGCTTTCAGAAGATCCGGCAGCAGGTCAAGTGCTACCTCCAGCAGGCTGGAGTTATGGGCAAAAACGAATGCATGCAGGTAGGCAACACGGCCAATCCATCAAAAAGAAACGGCGAAGGTTCAGGTTGGGTCTGCTGGTGACCTGCCCCTGGAAAAGAAGGGTCACGACCTGAGTCCACTTTGGTTGTTGTCCGTGTTGATGTTTGACACGGAAGAGGCATTGTCTATCTGCGGCTACTGTAGAAAGTAAGAAGAAGAAAAACTTAAATTGGATCTCATAGTTTTGAGTTGAAATGCAGTGTGTTTTGGCAGTTAAGATTTGAAAGATATAATCTCCAGTTGTGTGTAGGAATGTAACCCAAGGGAATCGGAAGCATTTTTAAACACCTGTATTGCTTCTTTTACTGCACAGCAAAATCAATAACTTATTAAGAATAATTGATTGTCTGGTGAGTTACAAAACTGTCAGGTAGAGACTGCTGTCCAGAGCCTGATCAACAGAAGGTCACTCATTTAGCTATCTTGAGGCCCTGTACTTCTCTTGGGCGATCTTTTTATAAAAAGAATACTTTGTCAGACTTTTATTAATCTTCAACTTTGTTCCATACAGGGTTTGGAAGTTATTGAATCAACAAATCTGAAGTATTTCACAAAGGAGATGACCGCTGAATTCTATGCGCTGAAAGGGATGTTCCTTGCTCAGATTAATAAGTATGTAAAAATGTGTTGCAACGCGATCTATTTGTTTTGCCATTAAGGGGGAAGATTTCCACTGTTTGTGGTCTATAATGAATTTGAGAGTGCGTTTATATAAAAAAAAAGTGGTTTGGATTTGCTATAAATAGGTGGCGATCTTCCTCTGTACTTGTAGGTCTTTGTTTCTCTCTTGCTCTTGTTCTCCCTCTCTCGAACGTGCACCTCTCATTCTGGGTAACCTTGACTGTCATTGTTTCGTTCATTATTAAAACAATTTGTGCGGGCCTTTTTAAGGGGAAGGCGGCTTCCTATTTTCCAGCCTGGGAGATGTACACAACCTCACATAAGGAGAGCTTGGGCTGCAAATCATTCCACTAACGCCAATGGTGCATCTTCCAATTTACCTAGCGAGAGATGCAGGGCAAGTCAAGGCCAGTTTTTTCCCGTGTTTCTTTTTCTTCTCTTCCCTCTCTCCCTCCCCCCAGTGTAAAGCCTTCTCTTCCCTCTTCTACCCCTCCCCCAACCCCCAGTGTAAGGCCTTGCGTCTATAACTCTGTTTCATCTAACATTCCTGCTGGGAACTGACAAAACTCAGTCAACTGAAGCAAGCAAGCTTCATTGACCAGGAACCTCGGGCTTAAATTCCTAACCTTGCTTGGGAGTCGAGCTGTCAACTGCTTGAGCTACTGTGCCCTGAATACATTCCTTGTTTCTATCCTCCATCCACTTCTGAATAGTCTTATGTCGTCAAGGGAAAATCACTGGTTGCCTGTTGCCTTTCCCGATGTTTTTCACATTGGGTGCCCCTTGCATGTGAGAGAGGTAACTCCCACCCCCATCACTTTTCCTTTACCCTCACATTGTATAATTCGAGTTAGTTCTTTGATGAGCAATTTACGTGACAAACACATTTATATTTTTAAATACGGCAATCTTAAGATTATCTTTAAAATACTGCAGATGCTGGAAGTCTGAAATAAAAACAGAGAATGCTGGCTGACACTCAGCGGGTCAGGCAGCATCTGTGGAGGGAGGAAGGTGGGGTTAAAGTTTCTGATCGATGACCTTTCATCAGAACTTTCATCCCAGTTCTGAAACGTTAACTCTGTTTCTCTCTCCACAGATGCTGCCTGACCAGCTGAGTGTCAGCCAGCCTTCTATTTTTATTTAAAATTATCTTTGCTTAGTTTCAAGACCTTGTATTTCTTACAGTGGGGAGAGTGTTCTTGAAAGCATTTTTAGCAAACTTCCCTGCTCAGTCTCCGAGTTCAGCCTTCAATTTGATTCCCGGCACCTCGTACCGCACAGTTTCTCCCTTGACTTGTTTGGCATTCCTGGTCTAAGCTGACTAGTTCGGATAATCCCCCTGCTTGATGCACACAAACATACTCTGTACTGGCTGTTACATGATGTATGGTCTCTGTGGGAGCATGATTCATCTGTTCATCTGTCAGTTTTGTGTGGGCCTATCCTTGATTTGCAACTTTGATATGAAATCACAGTCCTGTAACCTTTAAGACCCCAGTTTTACGGCTATTTTCAGCAGTGCTGAGCTTCCATGGCGGTGCATCAATGAACATCCATTCACCCTCGCAGTAAGGTACTAAAACTCGACACATCATGCACCTTGTTTGTTCCTTCGACTTTATTTTTCCAAGTGTTATTAGCTTGCCTGGCAAAACGCAAAGACAAAATGTTCCGAGGGGAAATCGGTCAACTTATGAAGATTAAGTGCTACATTCTTTTTTTAAAAATATTTCTGTGATGCATGTTGTTTTCATGCTGCTACTGATTTATTTCTGCAAATTTACCTGCCTACAGCTTTCTAGCATGTGGCCCTCTTCCTTCTTACACCAATGAAAGCGATTGTTTATTGACGGTGTCTGTTACAGTTACAGTTTTGCTGCCAAACAGACTTTTGTGCCATTATTTGGAGGTTCATAACTAAAACTGTGTTTGACAAATATTTCAGATCGTATTTTACTCACTTTTAAGCAAACGACCTTTCTACAAAGAGAGCCAATTAAATGTTGCCGTGCAGACTGCGATCCATTTCAGCAATAAATTTGCTAGGCATTTTGCAGCGTGACAGCTTCTGATTAATAATCCAGCGGTGGTAATATTTCACTTCCTGCATAAAGCATTAACCCTTAGACGGCCAACCGGCCCAGGGGGAAGTTACTACTTGCTTAAGCTGTGCGGTTTTGCAAATTTCCAGCCCACTTACTGTGCTGCTGAATCAAACTCTAATGCAGTATAATGCTGCTCAAATGTCAGCAGAAGTTATATTGTAATAGCCCCAAACTATAAGAAAATAAGCACTGAAAATAAAATTAAATAATAAATGCACTGTAGTCTTTTATTCCATCATTTTCTCTTTTTTTGAAAATGATTTTAGAGTATTTGCAGCACAGAAACAGGCCATTCAGCCCAGCAGGTTCATGCCAGTCTTTTTGCTCCACGTGAGCCATTAATGTAGCAAAGATTATGTTAAGTTTATTTTTTCCTACCTAGTTGATCTTTCCTGTACCTTATTTTTCAGTGATGTGCTAAATAAGGCGTTAGATCTAGAGATCATAAGCTATGTACAGGAAACTCTTTATTAACCGGCACCGACGGGACCGGCGTGGTGCCGGTTAATCAAAAAGTCCGGATAATGGAGAGTTATATCTCCCAACGTACGAGAGCCCCGTACACACTGACATGCGCCTGCATTCGGAGCTCCGTCTCCCCGTGGACCGCCAGCTGACCATC
The DNA here is from genome assembly GCA_030390025.1 of Squalus acanthias. Lineage (NCBI taxonomy): Eukaryota > Metazoa > Chordata > Chondrichthyes > Squaliformes > Squalidae > Squalus > Squalus acanthias. The sequence continues at coordinate 12,907,727 of CM059442.1, read as the reverse complement.
TGTCGTGTCCGCTGCCTACCCAGGCTGCACATTCCCCTCCCAATCTACACGCTCCGATACAAGGCAAACGCCTCGGTTTTTTTCAAAGTTATTTTTAAAGGAGAGATGAAGGAAAACCCCGGTTACCTACTCAAGAATTTTGCCGGTTAAGAGAGATTTCCGGTTATTTGGGTGCCGGTTAAAAGAGAGTTTCCTGTACCTGGGAGTGCACAGAAACTAATCAATTGCCTCTTGGCATTTGAGCTCCTGTGTGCTTGAAATCCCTATATTGCATGCTCCTTTACTATTCAAATGTAGCTTATTGGACACCTTCAGTTTTCTCAACAGCTGAATTCAGCGTAACTTGCTTGCCAGAAAAATGGCATGCTCGTTTGAGAGAATTTATACAGCACTTATGGAAAAAGTACCCAGTATGCCGTGTACTTAATGGGTCTTGCTGTAGTTGAATTTAAACTAACGATTATATGTGTTCTAGTGCTATTATTACTTAACGGCCTGGATTTTGTGTTTCTATGCACTCGTAGATTGATTGAATAGTGCGTCACAGTCTGTGTTATGAGGTTATTTAACTTGTGTGAAAGACGACCATTAGTCACTGACTTGTGAATTGTAGCCCTTTTGAGAGCCATGAGCGCTATCCACAGCACACTGTCAGTGATATATCTCAGCACAGAAGATGGCTTCCAGTATTCTCTGTAATGAGCAAATGGAAATGTGTAATTGGGAAACATTTTATACTTGAATCAGAATTTTGCAAATAGATACACGGCTATATGACAGTGAGTTGCAAGGCAATAATTCAGTCGAGTGGTGGTTATGTAATGTCATAAACTCTGAGCACAGAACTGACAGAGTTAATGAATATCAGAAATCTAATATAATGGGGGTTAATGGGGAGGTAGTTTGCTACATTAAAGAAAGGAAGAAAGAAAGACTTGCATTTCTGTAGCGCCTTTCACAACTTCAGGATGTCCCAAAGCGCTTTACAGCAAATGAAGTACTTTTGAAGTGTAGTCACTGGTAATGTAGGAAACACCGCAGCCAGCTTGTGCACAAAATGCTCCCACAAACAGCAATGTGATAATGACCAGATAATCTGGGGGGTTTTTTTAAGTGATACTGGTTAAAGGATAAATATTGGCCGGGATAAAACTCCTCTGCTCCTCTTCTAAATAGTGCAATGGGATTAGAATTCCATGCTTGGATCAGGAATCGATTTCTTTCAACTGATATTTTGCATGCATTTATTTGTCTTTTTACTTTGTTGTGTAGATCTGAGGAAGCAAACAAAGCATTTTCCGCAGCTGTCCAGATGCACGACGTGCTGGTGAAAGCCTGGGCAATGTGGGGAGACTATCTGGAGAACATCTTTGTCAAAGAAAGACAGCTTCACCTCGGCGTATCGGCCATCACCTGCTACCTGCACGCATGCCGCCACCAGAATGAGAGCAAGTCGAGGAAGTATCTGGCCAAGGTGAGGACTGCTGTGCGGAGGCAAGTGTTCAGTGAAACCCTTGAGAATGGCGACATTAAACTTAATGCACATAAAAGAGTAAGTCACACCTTCTGACCATGTTACGCGACCCAGCTGGAATATTGTGTCCAATTCTGGGCACCACACTTTAGGAAGGACGTGAAGGCTTCAGAGAGGGTACAGAAGAGATTTACTAGGATGGTTCCAGGGATGAGAGATTATAGTTACGTGGATAGACTGGAGAAGCTGGGGTTGTTCTCCTTGGAGCAGTGAAGGCCAAGAGAGGATTTCATAGAGGTGTTTAAAATCATGAGGGGTTTAGGTAGAGTAAATAAAGAGAAACTGTTTCCAGTGGCTGAAGGGTCGATAACCAGAGGGCACAGATTTAAGGTGATTGGAAAAAGAACCAGAGGCGACACGAGGAAAAACCTTTTTGCGCAGCGAGTGGTTAGGATTTGGAATGCACTACAGATTCAGTAGTAGCCTTCAAAAGGGAATTGGATAAATACTTGAAGGAGAAAAAATTACAGGGATATGGGGAAAGAGCGGGGGAATGGGACTAACTGGATTGCTCTTCGAATGAGCCAACGCAGACTCGATGAGCCGAATGGCCTCCTCCTGTGCTGTACTGTTCTATGGATTCTATCTTGACAATACTCCTGTTAAAGAGGTGTTCGTACTTATAGTTGGGATTAAATCTGTAATGTTAACTGAATTTCTTGGTGCACTTAAGGGTTTTACCTGACAAATGTTGTTTCTGCCTGTTTTTCACCTCTGCATGGGAATCTCTTCCAGGCTGATTCAGCCATTAAGCTTTAATAGAAAGTATTAAAGTTCAAATCACCAGTTAAAATTCTCCTACTATACATTACCATGGTGTTGTGGGAATTCCAGATTTCATTTCTTGATGTATGTGTTGTTATTTAGCTGCATGCTGCACACGATTTGACACATTGGATTTTATTTTCTATACAAGAATATCAAGCAAAGTTTATTTCTATTTGAGTAACCGTCTTGGGCTTGCATGGTAGATACCAAATTGTTATACGCCATTTTATAGTAACATAAAAAATTTGCACAGTACAGTAGCATGGACTTTTAGTAACTCACTTGACCCTGCCTTGCCATAAACTCTCGTTTTGCACTTGGATTTACCATTCATTGTAAAACATGCTGTAAACAATGCCCTTTCTTTATTGGTAAACAGCTGTTCATAAATTTAATCATGATGACTACATTAAGATATGAAATTATGTAACTTCAGTTTAATTTTTGTTTACATAATTTCCTGATGTACTTTGGCAGAAATAAATTCTTGAGTTTTGTGGTGAAAAGTTTGTTCCACTTCAAAAATGAATAATGCAGTGGAGTGGGCTCAAATGCCACGGAACGATTGTGAGATTGGATTTTTCACATAAATTGTGAGGGTTAACAAATCTTCCAGTTATCTAACTTTCTACCATGTTTCATCCATGATCGTGAGAAGGCTCAACACCACCTTCTCGAGGGCAACTAGGGATGGACAACAAATGCCGGCCTTGCTGGTGACGCCCACATCTGGAGAATGAATTTTAAAAATTGTAATTGGCAAGCAGGTCCACGTGACTTGAACCATCGTTCCAGCCCGTCCTGCCATTGGATGGTGCTCCTTTGACCCGCCCCAAGAATCAAAAATGTGTGGTTTGGGGGACCGGGCGCACAGCATACGCTGCACACTGGGCACAGTGCGACACTTTGACATTGGGAGCTGACTTGACTGAGTTTTTTGTGAGGGCATAACTCTTGGATAGGAAAGTGTTAATAAGAACATAAGAAATAGGAGCTGGAGTAGGCCATACGGCCCCTCGAGTCTGCTCTGCCATTCAGTAAGATCATGGTGATCTACATCAACTCCACTTTCCCGCTCTATCCCCATATCCCTTGATTCCTTTTATATCCAAAAATCTATCGATCTCAGTCTTGAATACACTCAACGACTCCTCATCCGCAGCTCTTTGGGGTAGAGAATTCCAAAGATTCACAACCCTCTGAGTGAAGGAATTTCTCCTCATCTCAGTCCTACATGGCCGACCCCTTATCCTGAAACTTTGGCCCCTAGTTCTAGACTCTCCAGCCAGGGTAAGCATCCTCCCTGCATCTACCTGTCAAGCCCTCTTAAGAAATTTATACGTTTCAATGAGATCACCTCTCATTCTTCTAAACTCCAGTTTTGCCTGCGTTTCCCAGGTCCTTTGGCTACTAAGTTTTGATGATGAAAAGAACACGCTTGCAGACGCAGTGGACAAGTACTGCATTGGCGTGCCACCCATCCAATGGCTGGCCTGGATTCCTCAACTCTTGACATGCTTGGTTGGCTCGGAGGGAAAACTACTTCTTAACCTCATCAGTCAAGTATGTATGCGCTTGTAAAAGTTAACACTGAGCTTTGGGTTATCATGAATGAATGAATGAGGACCTACCTAGGTACGGTAGCATAGTGGTTATGCTGGACTAATGATCTGGAGACATGAGTTCAAATCCCACCATAGCAGCTGGGGAATTTAAATTCAGTTAATTAAATAAATCTGGAGTAAAAAGCTAGTATCAGTAATGGTGACCAGGTAACTATCAGATTGTCGTAAAAACCCATCTGCTTCACTAATGTTCTTTAGGGAAGGAAATCTGCCTATATGTGATTCCAGATCCATGTGGTTGACTCTTAACCGCCCTCTGAAATGGTCCAGTAAGCCACTAAGTTGTATAAGGCGGCTCACCACCACCTTCTCGAGGGCAATTCGGGATGGGCAATAAATGCTGGCCAGCGACGCCCACATCCAATGAATAAAAAGAAATCTAACTCACGGATTAGGGTATTATCAAACTTTCCTCATTCATCGAATAAATTCACTCTTCTATACTGAATGTATCCATATAAACCATTTAACACCAGAACTTGATTAATGTGAAGGGCCAAATCTGCACTATGTATAATGCAACATTATACAAGTATTTTAATATTACAAAATTTACTGTTCAATTTGTCAAAAGAATCTAGCATTTTGGAATCACAGTTGCTCCTACAGTAGTCTATTAATCCTCTGACATTTTTATTACATATTTATGTCCCTAACACAATTGGGAAACTTATTCCTGGGAAAGATTTAAGTATATTCCCAGGAATAGGTTCTTTACAATGACACACTTTAGTTGTATAACTAAGCTGCAAGTTACTGAAACTGTAGATTATAGAAAAATCGAGTCAGAGTTTATGCCTTTCCACTTTCCTGTTAAATGACTTTTGCTCCTTCAGTGTGTTAATGAAGGATAGTAAGGTTATGGAATAGGAGTGTTAGAAAGTGGGTAACAGAAAAAGCAGGCGTCTGAACTGTTGAATTTGTGTTAAATTGGTGAGGTGGGAGATATATTTATCATATTGTTGCATAGACTAGGCTTGTATTCTCTTGAGTATAGAAGATTAAGGGGTGATCTAATCGAGGTGTTGAAGATCATTAAAGGATTCAATAGGGTGGATAGAGCGAAACTATTTCCTCTGGTGGGGGCATCCAGAAGGGGGCAGAACCTTAAAGTCAGAGCCAGGCTGTTCAGGGTGATGTCAGGAAGCACTTCATCACACAAAGGGTAGTGGAAATCTGGAACTCTTTGTTAGGCAAGGGTAGTAAGAGATACGGAACCATGGTGGGTAGATGGAGTTAGGATACAGATCAGCCATGATCTAATATAATGGCGGAACAGGCTCGAGAGGCTGAATGGCCTCCTCCTGTTCCTACGTTCCTATATCAGAAGTATGTAAATCATGTTCATTCTTGGGAGGAGGGTGAAAGATTTAATGCACAAAAACTATCAAGACTAGTCAGCATTTCATTAGCAACTGCGAATCCTCAGCTTGTTGCAGGCTATAGCTTTTTACATTAAGTGGCTATTTCTCACTTTGGTTGCTGCGTTCACAGTGTATAAGATTACACTAATAGGCAATGCCAGCATGTAGTGTTGGGTCCATTGGGAATTGTGGCCTAATTTAAAGACTGGTTGATGTCATTATGTCTCTCTATTTTTCCCCCTCAATTATCTACATGAATGCTGTGCCTGTCCAGGTATTATGCATGTACTAAATTGTGCAGAAATATGATAGCTGGGTTTCACCAATTAATCGCTGATCAAACATTAAAGCAGTTTTAGCTGTTTTGTAATGCTATTATCGAAGGCATAAATTTAACTTGGAAGGTACAGAGTAATGAAACACACTTCACTGAAATTGTTGATGATGCATACAATTTCAGTAACAGTATGATAATTTGCAAATGGTGTATAGTTAGTAACATAATAAAGAACAGGATAACAAAAGACTATACTGTCCACCTGACCAGCCCCCAAAATTAATACTGCTCAATCGCTCACTCCCTCAAACATCTATCCAATTCTCTCTTCAATTCCACACACTCTGCCTTCCTGGGTAGTCATCTATAGCTAGTCAGTTATTAGCACAAAGATTTGTCCATAAATAAACCTACAATAGTGTCAGCCGTGGCTCAGTGGGTAGCACACTCGCCTCTGAGTCAAAAGGTTGTGGGTTCAAGTCCCACTCCAGGGACTTGAGCACAAAAATCCAGGCTGACACTCCCAGTGCTGCACTGTTGAAGGTGCCATCTTTTGGATGAGACATTAAACCGAGGCCCCGCCCCATTTGCCCCCTCAGGTGAGCGTAAAAGATCCTATGGCACTATTTCAATGAAGAGCACAATTAAAATCACAAAAAAAGAGATTACCTGGTCATTATCACATTGCTGTTTGTGGGACCTTGCAGTGCTCTGCTGTGTTTCCTACATTACAACAGTGACTACATTTCAAAAGTACTTCATTGGCTGTAAAGCACTTTGGGACACCCTGAGATCATGAAAGGCGCTATAGAAATGCAAGTCTGTCTGTCTTTCTTTCAAACTCTGTTTACATCACAAAAAGTCATGATGTTTGTTAGTAACTCCATCCAGTCTTACTTTGTATTAAAGCTCTAAATGGACAGGAAGTGGAATTGTTAAGCTAGAGTATAGTCATGCTTTTGTTGCCAACTTTTGCCAATTTAACTGCAACAAATGATATATCTGCACATTCATCATTTGACAGTGCAGGATCTGAAGCACAATAGCTACAATAAATGCTAAGTAGATACTTGTGTTTTTTATTGCTTGGTTGTAAGTGGTCTTTTCAGGCTCATTGTTTTCTATCCGCTTATATAAGATTATATATCACTTATTGGGTGCCTGTCTGTATTGGTTGTGAATTGCAAAGTGTGTCTCTAAAATGGCAAATTGACTTAGTTGGCAGCACCTTCGCTGCTGAGTCAGGAGATTATGGGTTCAGATCCCCTTCCCAGACTTGGTACATGATCTTGGCTGACGTTTCCAGTGCAGTATTGAGGCAACACTGCATTGTTAGAGGTGTCGTTGCTCAGCCTAAGGCCCAAGCTGCCTTGCTCGTCTGATGTCAAAGATCCATGACACTGCTTGAAGAGCAAGGGGATCTCCCAATGTCCTGACCACCACTCCTCATTCAACCAACGCTACCTATCGACAACCATGCTTGGAAGGATCAGATTTCTGGGCCTGTTGTAGACTAATTAATGGAGATTGATTGCTATAATGAGTCAACAACCCCATTGTATCATGTGACTACCAATATGGTAGAAGGCGAACTAGATGGACCTTGGTCTTTTTTTGTCTAGCAATACTTGTGTTCCTATTTAGCTGATCATTGCATTTTAGGATCATGCTGTGTGCAAAATGCTTTTGCCTACATCACTGCACTTCAATGCAATTTAATTGTTTGCGAATCACTTTGAGACATTTCCAAGGTAGATAAAAAGGTGCTATTTTGGACACAACTCTTGTTTTAATGCCTGTATTTTGGTTTTTTTTAAGGTTGGAAGAGTGTATCCCCAGGCTGTCTATTTCCCAATCAGGACGCTGTATTTGACCCTGAAGATTGAGCAGCGGGAACGCTACAAAAGTGGTAAGGCTTTGGCCGGTGTGGACGTGACCTGCATTAATCTGGTTCCCAAGCCAGCTGGTGTAGGAACAGGGGTTATCGCAGCGTTGGACGTTCTGGGTAGGGGTCCTTGGGACCATATTCCCCTAGAGACGGTGTTGCTATGGGCCAGGGACGAACTGCAAGTGAAGGTCACAGCATCAGCAGTTCCACACTCTCTACTTTGAACCACAGAATGCTCACAATCCTTCTTCCTATCAGGATCTGTCAATTCTCTCTTCACTTTACATCCTTTTTAAAACTCGACGCAGTAATTCAATTTTCTGGATTTGGCTATGAAAAGTATATTTTAACTGCACTTTCGATCTATCTAATCATATAATATATATTCCCCTTAGTGTACATGTTCATGCCAATGCTGGGTTTCATGTCAAAGCTTTAGTCTTGTATTAATACGAGGACTTGATAATTAATGACATTCATCTCAGGAAATGTTTGTAACAGATTGTGGTGCCCTGTTAAAGATTATTTGCCCAGTTAGTTCCTACCGTGATATTTTCAATGTTTCATACATTGGTACCGCATTACCTGCTATTGGCTATTTACAAAACTGAGAAAATTATTGTCGATCATCAAATTTCCTTGTAAATATTGGGTTATTCGTCCCATCAGTGAAACTTGTGCAGTGACATTAAATTAGAATTTTTAATGGTTTGATTTTTTTATTTAGATGGGTCTTTGACGGCTGCATTCTCTTTTAAAGTATATATTTTGTACAGTAGCGAAATATTCCAGCGCGTACAACAAAAGCTTCTATTTCCATCATGCTCCTCCAGTACACAGGCGGAGGTTTTGGTCAAGGAGAAGGGTCTTTTGAAGGCAGGGAGGGAGGTGACAAAGTAATGAGAAAGGATGACCTATCATACGGAGCATGCTACTTTAAGTACACTAAAGGGAATCAGAACCAAAACTTTCATAGTTTTATTTTAATGTGGGTTTGCAGCAAGTATTCAAAAGGTTAATAAATTACATTTTGTTTTTGGTTTATATATTAAAACTGAACAATTTGCAGTTTTATCTGAGGTAGAGATTTTTAAAAAAACAGTTCCTCACACACCAAAAATATAAGATGTGCAGTCACCTTTTATCTTGTAAAGATTAATTTATTAAGTGACCACAGCTTTGTACAAGCTGGATTACGAATATAAAGAAGTCTTTTAATAATTCCTTTGTATAGGCGGCAGTGCCCTTTATTATCTCCGAGGCATTGCGGTTGTTAGGAACGAAGCTTTGAGTTGGAGGCTCTCGAGCTAATGGAGAAATGTAGGTCAGTAAATCAGAAAGAAGGCTTTTCTGAGAGGAGGGGATGATGCTCGCTTTGGAAGCACTTAGATGGCACGAATGTGAAGTCTGTTGATAAGTATCCTAAATCCTTGGGGGGGGAAATGTAAATTCCAGTGAATAATGCACACCTAACTGTGGGTTTATATAGCTAAAACTTGTTTTATTTATGTGTGTGTGTCTGTGATAATAAGTATGTGTATGTGTGATAAATATATATTTATATCTTGCATTATGATATTTTACCAGTACTGTATAAGTTTGTATTTTCGGGATAACTGGAGGTACAACACAAACTGGGGAAAGAGTGTTCTGGATTCGGCGGTGGTTGCAACAACTGTTCTGAAGTGTAACAAGCTTAACTGAGGGCCACATTTCTCTTTGTTGCAGACTCGGGACAGCAGCAGCCGGGTTCAGTTGGCACTCAGTCTCACTCTGCCTCCGACCCCGGGCCGATACGGGCCACCGCACCCATGTGGCGCTGCAGCCGGATAATGCACATGCAGCGGGAGCTTCACCCGACCCTGCTCTCGTCCCTGGAGGGCATTGTGGATCAAATGGTGTGGTTCCGTGAAAACTGGCATGAGGAGGTTTGTCCTCTTTCTTTCCCTTTCTTTTTCTCTTCTTTCTTTCTTTACGCTTCTTCTCTTTCTTTCCTTTTCCTTCTTTCCCTTTCTTCTCGCGAGCCTGATCTGTCTTGACTTTTTTTGAGAAATGCCATGAAGATAATATTTTATATTCATTAGGATTAAAGTTAAAATGCAGCTGCTCTTCAGTGTGATATGTTTAAGCTTGCTTTGCATTTACACGGTTAAATGTTTGTACAAAGGTGCATCTCGAGAGGCACTGGGTATTTGTTTGAAGAAGTCAGGATTTCTATTAATTGGTGATGAAGCTTGGTTAGTCTTTAACTCCTCCTTTTGGCTATATTTCTATCCCCCGCCCCTCCCATTTTATCCCATCTTGTGCCACAATCCCTGCCCTATCTAGGGGTGGGCAGGTGTCATGTTCTGTCAGTACTGCAATGCAACTGGCAACTTGGGTCTGGATGAAGGTGACATGAGTTGGCCCAACCTCAAAACTAGGTGAAGGCTCTTGACAAATTTGCAAACCGTCGGCAAGGTCAGATTTTGAAAAAATGGCTGGATAATCTTTCGTTCCTATGCCGACCCCAGCCTTCAGGATGCTGGTTACTTCACGGTAACTGTGGGCTTTGCCTGAAACTGGGCCCCACAATGACCTAATTTATATGTGCTTGGCATAAAAGGGTGCTGATCCAAGTGGCATTAAATAAACAAGGATCATGTGCCTTTCTAGAGGGATGAAGTTGCTCAGAAATATCTGCAGTAATTACCAGAATGAGCGATGCAGTTGAAGAAGTGGTTTTTACTAGAAGCTTGGAATGGGGGAAGCTGTTCCTCACTGATAAGACCAGTATATCTGCATGAGCTGGCCTTTTTGTTGTAGCTTAAAAAAATGTAAATGTTCTGCTTGGCACCTTGCCTCAAGTCCAATTGTCCCACCCCCCTCCCCATCCATCCCCTCTTCCCTTCAGGGACCAGCCACTCGCTTCCTGTTGGAGGGCAGCAGATGCAGATGTGCGCGCAAAATGTTTGTGTCTATAAAAGCACTCTGTCAAACCGTAACACCGCTCAATCTCTACTTCAAACTCTTGTAGCGAATCTTAGATATTACACAATGGAACTTTTTATCGGTATTCCAATTATTCTCCTTGTTTGATTATCTGCCAGAATTTATGTGGGACAAAGCCTGGCACAAGATGTCACCTCATTGCACATCCCATTATCGTTCTATTGCGTCTCCTTTTGTTAGTGAATATAAAACGAAATAATCTTTTTCTTATCTGCACTGTGCTTCTCTTCATTCCCATGCTTAGGGTATTGATTGTAAGCCAAATATTGGGAAACGTTGATTATCCACAGTTTTGGTTATCCACCAGAGTACAGCAAATAACGGAAATTCCACTGCAATATCACACCGCCCGTTTATAGAGTGAAGTGTCAGTTTAGTGCTATTAGTGCATTCGATACACTTCACTGCAGCCTGGTGGGCGTGCATTTCCCCAACCCCCACCCCCTCCTCACTGTTCTAAGACTTGACTGAGGAATACATTGAGCACGGGCAGAGTTGCTTTCTGCCAAAGCGGGCAACGATTGCACAGCAAGCCACCCCCTGCCAATTATAAATGTCACAGAGAAATGCATTTAAAAAGCACCTTTCACGACCTCAGGACGTCCCAAACGTTTTACAGCCAATGAAGTACTTTTGAAGTGTAGTCACTGTTGTAATGTAGGAAATGCAGCAGCCAATTTGCGCACAGCAAGCTCCCACAAACAGCAATGAGATTATGGCCAGATAATCTGTTTTTTTAGTGATGTTGGTTGAGGGATAAATATTGACCAGGACACCAGGAAGAACTGCCCTGCTCGTCTTCGAAATAGTGCCGTGGGATCTTTTACGTCCACCGGCGAGGGCAGACAGGGGGGGGGCCTCAGTTTAACCGAAAGTCGGCACCTCCGACAGTGCAGCACTCCCTCAGTACTGGACTGGAGTGTCAGTCTAGATTTTGTGCTCAAGTCTCTGGAGTGGGACTGGTTCGAGAGCAAGCATCAAGAAGGCATGTTCAAAGTCTAGGGATAAGTTGGACCCATCAATCTATTGGGAATGCTACACCTCTTGGGTAGAATTTCAGAAAATGTACTTTGACAATTGACATAGTGATTCTCTTGCCTTGATAAGAACATTTTTAAGCATTACTACTTAATCTGTTTTATTTCACTGCAGATTCTTTTGAGTACTGGAGTATCTAGCTGTCTTGTCAAAATGACATTTTCAGTATGCTAATCAACTATACTCTTGGAAAAGCAGACATTTCAGTTGAGCACCTAATGCTTCCGTCAGTACCAACAGGCTACATAATAGTTCAATCAGGCAGTGAAACCCTCACTCAGTGTCCTGACTAGTCTGCAGAGCTCCTAGAATGTGAATTGAAAAACATGTTGAATGTACTTCATTATATATGTAGCCCAGCAAGCTTATTGCTTGAATAGTTGTATCAAGACCTATTTGGAAAAAAGAAAGACTTACATTTCTATAGCGTCTTTCACGACCTCGGGTTGTCCCAAAGTGCTTTACAACCAATGAAGTACTTTTGAAGTGAAGTCTCAGTTGTAATGTAGGGAAATGCAGCAGCCAATTTGCACACAAGGTCCCACAAACAGCAATGAGATAAAGACCATCTTTTTGTTTAGTGGTGTTGGTTGAGGGATAAATATTGGCCGGGACACCGGGGAGAACTCTACTTCGAAATAGTACTGCGGGATCTTTTACATCCACCTGAGAGGGCAGACAAGGCTCGGTTTAGCTTTTCATCTGAAAGACGGCACCTCCGACAGTACAGCACTACCTCAGTACTGCACTGGGAGTGTCGGCCTCAATTACATTTTTTTTATTCGTTCTTGGGATGTGGGCGTCACTGGCAAGGCCAGCATTAATTGCCCTTAAAAGTCTCTGGAGTGGGGCTTGAACACACAACCTTCTGACTCAGAGGCGAGAGTATTGAGGAAAGTTCTTGCTGTGCATTCTGCCGTAATATCTAAATGTATTTTTTTGGTACCTAGGTGCTGAGACAACTACAGCAAGGACTAGCCTAAATGTATTTTTTTGGTACCTAGGTGCTGAGACAACTACAGCAAGGACTAGCGAAGTGCTACTCCGTGGCTTTTGAGAAGAGCGGAGCTGTGTCTGATGCCAAAATCACACCTCACACTTTAAACTTTGTCAAGAAGCTCGTGAGCACTTTTGGAGTTGGCCTTGAAAACGTTTCCAATGTGTCCACCATGTTCTCGAGCGCGGCCTCCGAGTCCCTGGCGAGGAGGGCTCAGGCCACAGCGCAAGACCCGGTCTTCCAGAAGCTCAAGGGACAATTTACAACAGGTGAGGAAACACATTAGTTTGCAGCATCATCGGTCAGTTATAACGTTGGATTTGGCAGAGCAGTTGCCTACCTGGAGGGCAGGTGGTATCGTTCTAAAGAGTAACATATGACAGCATTCCTAGTTTGTAGGCGTAGCGAACGTGATGGCTTCACACCGTTGAACTTTATTTAAGGATCTCCCCCAATCGGCCAGCAACTGCACGGCCTCGCCCCTCACTATCTCTGTAACCTCCTCCAGCACTACAACCCTCTGAGATCTCTGTTCCTCCAATTCTTGCCTCTTGTGCATCCCTGATTTTCAGCAGCCGTGCCTTCAGCTGCCTAGCCCCTAAAGCTCTCCACATCTTTACCTCTCTCTCCTCCTTTAAGACGCTGCTTAAGCTATACCCACCTGTCCTAATATCTCCTTATGTGGCTTGGTGTCAAATTTTGTCTGCTTACGCTCCTGTGAGGCACCTTGAGAAGTTTTATTACGTGAAAGGCGCTATATAAATACAAGTTGTTGTTTATCCATTGAATAGCTGTGCAGTTCAGGTGAGACGCTCCTGTGTTCGGTCTCCAGCCTGTGCTGAGCTAGCTGATCCCAGTCAGGGCAGTGCCAATGGCGCTTCTATCGGCCTCACTATGCCTGCGTTAGGGAGAAGAAAATGGGCCGTGGTTCTCGCTGACGGTCACTCTCCAGCGACCCCTGTGGTCGTGTGCCTATGAGGCCAGGATCCGACACGGATGCAGTGCTCCCACCTTCCGCTGACGCTCAGCGATTCGGGCCTCACACAGGCGGACCGGCCATTTCGACATACCAGAGGGCATCTGGTGCCTGTCGGACCGAGTCCTCAAAGGCGTCTGTGCCCTCGGGAGAGAAGGGCCCAAAACGGCCACGAAATAGAATAATAAATGTAAACATTCTTTAGTGGAAAGGAAGCTTTTGTAAAAAAAAAAACTATGGCAGATAGGCTGCAGCAGTTGATGCTGTTCCCGACTAAAAACTAGTGACTTTTCTAAGTAAATAAGGAGAAACTGTTTCCAATGGCTGAAGGGTCGATAACCAGAGGGCACAGATTTAAGGTGATTGGCAAAAGAACCAGAGGTGACATGAGGAAAACATTTTTACACAACAAATGGTTAGGATTTGGAATGCACTGCCTGATAGGGAGACTGATTCAATAGTAGCCTTCAAAAGGGAATTGGATAAATACTTGCAGGAGATGAAATTGCAGGGATAATGGGAAAGAGCGGGGGAGTGGGACTAACTGGATTGCTCTTTGAAAGAGCCGGCGCAGACTCGATGGGCCAAATGGCGGCCTCCTGTGCTGTGCTATCCTATGATTCTATGATTTTGCAAGGCTGTCGGAACTAAACCTAAACAAGCTTCCTAAGAAGACAACTCTCCTTAAGATTTATGAAAATGCTTCCCACCGATTGAAAGCATTTGGCCATGATTGTTTTTGCAGCTTTACTATCGAAGTCTTACCAGTGTTGCGTGCCATAACTTAAATCAGATTACTAAAACAATGTTCTCATGATCTGCCGCTTACTGTGTAATGCAATATATATACCCAAAGTTTAATGCTCATCAAGCTGACGGATGCCAGTACTAAAGATGGAATGCTTTTCCACTCTTGGCACCCATTGTCAGCATCAAGCACACCTAGTCAGATTCGGCACGACAGAGGTTTACAGCACAGGAGGTTTCCATTCGGCCCACAGTGTCTATGCCGGCTGCAATCCCACTGTTCTTCTCTCTCCCCATATCCCTATATCATCCCCTCCTTCAAGCATTTATCAAATTTTCCCTTAAAGATGCAATGTACCCTCGACCTCGACCACTGGTTGCGGCATAGCATTCCAGGCTCCAAGAGCTTTGTGTGAAGCAAGTGTCCCTAACCTGTCTGCTCACGTTTAGTGACGGTTTTAAGTTGATGAAATGGAAAGGTAGCTAATTGGAAAAGCATGTTGCTAATTTCTAAGTGCTATATGCCAAATAAACAGAATGGTAATAGAGGCACTAATTCTATCCAGTAAGCCACTATGTTAGTTAATTGTACCTTCTCTTTCCCCCCCCCCCCCCCCCCCCCACCACACACAAGACCCACAAAAGGAATTCCGATCTAAAGTTAAGATTCCCTTGATTCAAGTCATGCTCTGAAGTCCAGCTTCATTAATTCAGTCTTGTTTTCTGAACCCTGAGACAGGGCCGTTGTTTTAAGGTGATGATTCACAGTGAAACTGTTGCATTTCAGTCTGTGCTGTTTTTTCAGATGCATCAAATTTATTTCTTCTCCTGCATGTGCTGACTCGTGTTGAGTATAGTTCCATGGATGCCCTCTGTTGCCTTGCCCATTTTCATCCTCTAGTCTAGACAATGTGCGTTGGCATGCTCTACAGCCGTGGGCAGGCCTCCGAGCTGAGCCTGAACCTGATCTGGTCCCCATCTGGTATTCACACTTGCAAACTTTCCAGCAGGGGTCACCGGATAGTGACCAAGAACAAGAGCCCTGGCAGATTCTCCACTCTTAGCTTAGGGGGGACACTGAGGCTGATTCTAGTATCGATCGCCTAACTCAGCTTACACCCGGGGCTGTGCTGCTCTGTATGTCGTAGGATGCGTACATATTATTTCTTTTAAATGTTTTAGTTTATATTTTTTTTTGCTAGTTTATTATTTATTTGCTTTGCGGCACAAGAGATTTATAAACTGATTCGCTCACGGGCGGTATTTGCATCTGTACTTGATTTGTCCTTTTCAGCAGTGAGAACTGTTGCACGAATGTCGTATTTGCATTGCTAGTGGCACAATGGGGGGTGTTAGAATGCAGTTTTTGATGCCCTTTAAATAACATTCATTTTTATTTATGGAACATGGAAGTGTTTAGTGATTTACCAATATAGAATGTACAGCACAGAAACAGGCCATTCGGCTCAACTGGTCCGTGCCGGTGTTTCTGCTCCACACCAGCCTCCTCCCACCCCTCTTCATCTCACCCCATCAACATATCCTTCTATTCCTTTCCCCCGCATGTAACGTGATGTAGCGTTTAATGTCAGCACCAAATGTAATTTCTATCCTACATATTTTATTTTAAAACTAATTGCCCTCATCGCTTTTACTTTACAATGCTGACAAAGTTTGATCGCAAAAAACCCACTAAAATGGAGGGCAAGCTTGTAGCAAAGCGAACGTGCAAAGCTTCACCAATTCCTTATAGTGAGGAGCTTGGTGAGTGTTTAATTAAAAGCATCATGATGAGAGTTGGTGTGTTATATGCCAAGCAGATTTCATTTTTTTTTAAACTGACCTATTAAACTTTATACGAAAAGTTAATTCTTTTATAATGGCACATATTCTTTAAAATGTAACAAGCATGCTCTTTCCTGTCGTTATAAAGCAGATTATTTTCCTTCAGTTTGCAATATAATTAAATGAATATAAAGCTAGTTTGTATCTGAATTTCTACCATTGAATAAAAGATGTGAAGTGGGAGCAGTAGCATGCATAATTTATTCTACTCATCAGTTCATCTGTAAAAGAGAAAGAAATAAAATGGGGGATACAATTAGCACCAAGTATTTCCCGTCTGTGTGTAATTTCATAAAACAAAAGCTCTCGTACCTTGCCGGAGATGGCTATTTTACATTTACTCTTGCTTCGTTGGAATGCCTGTTATTTTGGGGCTTCACTCACCTTCGATGATGCAGGTTATGGGCATATGAATGTAGGAAATTGACGGGCAGGAAAAGACCAGCTGGTCCATCAAGCCTGCCCCACACCATGATGGCCGGAGCATCACGACTGGACACCCCCCCCCCAGCCCCCGGCAGCCATGTAATCTCCCGGCAGAGAAAAGACCCAGGGCCAATCGGGGGAAAATACTCTGGGGAAATTCCTCTCCAACCCCCTCAGGAGATTGAGCCGAGACCAGGAGATCACATGGACTATTAGTCTGTTACATGACCATCACTCCATCAATGACAAATGAGATATTTCATATTTTAGGGTGGGGTGTGGATAATTTACCCTATAAGACATTGGGTCCCAAGGGTGTCCATGGACCTTGTACATACCATTGAGCCTGGTGGGGGCGGGTGGGTGGCAGGCAACATATACATCTTAAATCTATGTTCCCATTAACTTGCATATAGCTGCCATTACTAACTAATCACCTGGGAGTGGCAACAAAAAAAACCCCAGGGCCAATAAGGGGAGGAAAAAATAAAGTGAAATTCCTCTCCAACCCCCTCAGGCAATCGAGACCCGTCTGGGAGATCATATTGACCAGGTGTGCGTTAACTGTTAATCCACTTACCTAAATGTGGCATGTCCTAAAGCAGCTGCTTTGATTGACATGGTTGTCTGTAATTCATGTGCTCTGGTGGCCTCCTGAGCTGGGGGAGGAAGTCCGCGCTAGCTGAATAAGCAGCAGTGCACTTTCCTTCTCCCGGAACAAAAATAACCCACTTGCGTGATCTGTTTTATTCATCTTCTCCACTGGGTTGCCTCTGTGCAAGCTCGGTTCGCGTATAAATTATGACCTCCTGAATGACAGCAAGAAAGCATTTACATAGCACCTTATTATGTCTTTGACATGTCTCCAAGCACTTCACCCAGCGAGTTACTTGCTTCAGAGGGCGGCGATATTTCTGATGGCAAACGTGGCAGCCGTTACACACCAGCTGTCTCTCCCGAATAGCAACCAGATGAATGACCAGTCCGCTTGTTTTGTCTTGCCGTTAGCTGAGGGAGGAATGTTGGCCTGACACCGGGAGAACTTCCTGCTCCTCTTCAAATAGTCGTGGGTTCAAATCCCACTCCAGGGACTTGAGCACAAAATCTAGGCTGACACTCCCAGTGCAGTGCTGAGGGAGTGCTGCACTGTCGGAGTGGCGGTCTTTCGGATGAGACTTTAAACCGAGGCCCTGTCTGCCCCCTCGGATGGATGTAAAGGATACCACTGCAATATTCGAAGAAGAGCAGGGAAGAGTTCTCCCTGGTGTCCTGGCCAACATTTATCCCTCAACCAACATCACTAAAAAAAAAACAGATTATCTGGTCATTATCTCATTGCTGTTTGTGGGAGCTTGCTGTGCACAAATTGGCTGCTGCGTTTCCTACATTGCAACAGTGATTGCCCTTCAAAAGTATGTCATTGGCTGTGAAGCACTTTGGGATGTCATGAGGTCATGAAAGGCGCTATATAAATGCAAGTTCTTTTTTTCCCCTGGGATGTGGCAGTATTTCCAAATGAGCCACTAGGTGGAGTGTCTCACCACACCAAATAAATAGTTTGAACGTTACCAGGCAGTGAATCAGGGAAGGTGCTGTTTCTCCCAAGTGGCGGGACCTAGCACAGAAATAAACCATTCTAAAATGAGGGAAAGGAAAGGTAATTAAAACACAAGTGTGGCTGTGGGTGTTGCTTGAAGTCTGATTATGCAATCGGCTCTCCAGCGCACGCAAAGCCTAAAGCTGGGTGGGGGGTTCGTCTTCTGTGTAATAATGGCTAGAAATAGGGGCTTTTTTGCAGTCGGGGTGCTGTGTAAATGGAGGATCTGATTGTACTCTTCTGAAAGTAGCTTGGAGTCATGAATGTGACCTACAGAGCTTGTGCACATTTATTTGGCATGATGTACTCTCTGAGGCACAACAGTTGCATGACAGTAAATAATGGGAGTTCTGAACCAGATGATTGAATTTAATGGACAATGGTCACCCAACAGAGAAATAATGGTGAATCAGTTTGTGTTGGTGATTGTTCAAAAATTACAGGGGGATCCAACTATAGATAATATTGATGTGGAGGCTTTTTTTCCATCTTGTTTAGGAGATATTTTAATCATTTTAAAATATGTTTACATTGTACTGTGACCCTGAGGGGGAGATTCTGCTCCTTTTTATGTTGCATCATTTCAGTTCCGTGCTTGCCGGTGGATTTGATTGTTCGCCCGAGTGTCTGCTTGTTCTTTGAATCGAATTGATTGAAAAGCAAAGTGTATGCTAACTAGGACTGAAGACGAGAGGTGATTTCAAAGCTGCTGAAGTGGGAGATGGAATGATCAGAAAATTTGATGGCTTTTAAAGCATTTGTCAATTATTTTCTTCATCAAAGTGGAATGTTTTTCCACTGGCATTCTGGACGTTTCCGATATCTTGAATTTGGTCCTCATTAGCGGAGTGCACATTCTCTGATGTTTGTCTGATTATTGCCAATTTAAGGTTTCCTAACAGAACCATTTTTAGGTGCTTTGATAATGGTAACAGATTCACTACAGGAGACAGTACTCTGAGATTCCAGAGGACGTCACCAGATACAAATCATTGTGGATTTTTTTAAAAAAAGAAGCTAAACACAAGAGTTCAGCGAAAGAGGGTTTGTTGGGCAAGTGACTATTGCATATTTCTTCCCTAGATGAGGGAGCAGTGGTTGGAGGGGTGTAGTTTACTTCTTTAATAATTAGTCTTCAAGCAGAGGATTAAACCTGCAGCAGATTATTTCGAAGATTAAATGGCGACTGCTGTCTTTGGCTCCGAACCCTTTGCACTTACTGCAGTCTGTGACAACTGAGCCCGCATCAGACTGCACTGGAATACTGTAAACAGGGGCCTCTGCTTTCTCCAGCTAGTGCCAACCTCTGCCATTCACGATTTAGATATTAGGATGTCCACATTGCTGCAGGCCCAGCACGGCAGCCGCAAGCACCTAAGCCTCGCTAATTGCCAGGGCTGCCAGTGTTTGCAGTATTCCAGTATCTGCAATAAAGGAATTGGTCAGTGTCAGCCATGGCTCAGTGGGTAGCACCTCTCGCCTCTGCGTCAGAAGATCATGGATTCAAGTCCCACACCAGAGACTTGAGCACAAAATCCAGGTTGACACTCCCAGTGCCAGTACTGAGGGAGTGCTGCATACGAACATGCGAATTAGGAGCAGGAGTAGGCCACTCAGCCCTTCGAGTGTGCTCCGTCATTCAATAAGATCATGGCTGATCCGATTACTCCACATTCCCGCCTACCCCCGATAACCTTTCACCCCCTTGCTTACCAAGAATCTATCTACCTCTGCCTTAAAAATATTCAAAGACTCTGCTTCCACCGCCCTCTGAGGAAGAGCGTTCCAAAGACTCACGACCCTCTGAGAAAAAAGTTCTCATCTCTTTCTTAAATGGGCGACCCCTTATTTTTAAACAGTGACCCCTAGTTCTAGATTCTCCCACAAGAGGAAACATCCTCTCCACATCCACCCTGTCAAGACCCCTCAGGATCTTGTACATTTCAGTCAAGTCACCGCTTACTTTTCTAAACTCCAGCAGATACAAGCCTAGCCTATCCAACCTTTCCTCATAAGACAACCCACCCATTCCAGGTATTAGTCTAGTAAACCTTCTCTGAACTGCTTCCAACACATTTACATCCTTCCTTAAATAAGGAGACCAATACTGTACACAGTACTCCAGATGTGGTCTCACCAATGCCCTGCATAACTGAAGCATAACCTCCCTACTTTTGTATTCGATTCCCCTCGCAATAAACGATAACATTCTATTAGCTTTCCTAATTACTTGCTGTACCTGCATAGTAACCTTTTGCGATTCATGCACTAGGACACCCAGATCCCTCTGCATCTCAGAGCTCTGCAATCTCTCACCATTTAGATAATATGCTTTTTTATTCTTCCTGCCAAAATGGACAACTTCACATTTTCTCACATTATACTTCATTTGCCAGATCTTTGCCCACTCACTTAACCTATCTATATCCCTTTGTAGCCTCCTTATGTCCTCTTCACAATTTACTTTCCTACCTATCTTTGTGTCATCAGCAAATTTAGCAACCATACCTTCGATCCCTTCATCCAAGTCATTTATATAAATTGTAAAAAGTTGAGGCCCCAGCACTGATCCCTGTGGCACAACACTCGTTACATCTTGCCAATCAGAAAATGACCCATTTATGCCTACTCTCTGTTTCCTGTTAGCTAGCCAATCTTCTATCCATGCCAATATGTTGCCCCCTACATCATGAGCTTTTATTTTCCGCAATAACCTTTGATGTGGCACCTTATCAAATGCCTTCTGGAAATCTAAGTACAGTACATCCACCGGTTCCCCTTTATCCACAGCACATGTTACTTCCTCGAAGAACTCCAATAAATTGGTTAAACATGATTTCCCTTGCACAAGACCATGTTGACTCTGCCTGATTACTTTGAACTTTTCTAAGTGCCTTGTTATAACGCCTTTAATAATAGCTTCTAACATCTTCCCTATGACAGATGTTAAGCTAACTGGCCTGCTATACGAATGCCACATGTTAGTGCAAAGTTTACTCAATACAGTTTGTTTGACCCATGTTAAGATTACAAGTTTAGTATCATCATATCTTTCATGGCATAGCTCATTGTGAGTTGTGTTCTACTGCTGCAAGGAGGTGGGAGTGGGATGCACAGGGCCACTGACTTAACGACAACGAAAAATGTTTACCTAAAATAGCCTCATATTCATGAAAATCATGAAATTCATGAGAGTTAAAAGCAACTGCTCTTGCCTCATGCTTTAATCGGTGCTCTCTACCCAATTCCATCATAAACCTTTCTCTCTCTAGTTTTATTGAAGAATAAAATAACAGCATTGACGTATCTAGCATGTGATAATTCTACACAAGACTCTTGCCTTGAAACATGTGCTTTTCTTCTCTTTAATTGTTTGTGACACTTTTTACAGCTCAAACGGCTCCACAATAAGATGTTTGAGAAGCTGTTATAATTTATTTATCTTAAATGGAAACTGTTTAACAGCCCTAGTTTATCCAACACAATACCACTCCTTTTATTCATACCCTCCCCTGCCAAGACACTGGTTCCATAGCAAAGATAATGGTCTCATTTTTAACCAATCTACATAGATAGGTGGAGATATACAAATCTCAGCACACATGTGCGATCAAAGTAATACATGAAACCTTTGCAGTATCAAGTTTTTAAGTTGCTAAGCTGTTCAGTGATTCTGAACAACCTTCTCATTTCATATTAAAGGGTGTCAGTTACTTTCATAATGAATCTTCAAGCAGAGGACTAAACATGCAGCAGAGTTTAGAAGATTAAATGGTGACTGCTGTCTTTGCCATTGAACCCTTTGCACTTACCGCAGTCTGTGACAACTTGATACTGCAAACCCTGTCAGGACTTCTGCTTTGGTTATGGTTCAAACTCGTACATAGTCTTTATCTAAGGTGCAGTGTAATCTTTCAGTTTTATGTTGATTTCCACCTCCCACCTCCTTCCTCTCAGGGTACATCAGACTGGCATAGCACTAATGCAAAATACTGCGGATGTTGGAAATCTGAAATAAAAACAGAAAATGCTGGAAATATTCAGCAGGTCAGGCAGCATCTGTGGAGAGAGAAACCGAGTTAACGTTTCAGGTTGTTTAACTTTCGTCAGACCCACAACCTGAAACGTTAAGAACATAAGAATTAGGAGCAGGAGTCAGCCATACGGCCCATCCAGCCTGCTCCGACAGTCAATATGATCATGGCTGATCTTCGACCTCAACTCCACTTTCCCGTCCGATCCCCATATCCCTAGACTCCTCTACAGTCCAAAAATCTATCGATCTCAGCCTTGAATATACTCACCGACTGAGCATTGTTTTTTAACTCTGTTTCTCTCTCCACAGATGCTGCCTGACCTGAGTGTTTTCAGCAATTTCTGTTTTTGTAGCACTAATGCACTGCATTGTGAGAAACAAATGCCCACCACCATTCACAAAATGGAAGTCCAAGTCCTCTAAACAAATGTAACTCTGCCACATTGGAGGGCTTTGTTTACAGCATATTGCTAGATAAATAAACGCCCCAGCTTCAAGATATTTTAATTACTGTACTGAATGTACTGGTTGGGGGAGATGTCTAATGAACTAGTCCATTGTTTCCTTTAGCACTTCCATTCGGAGATTTTGTGGATCAGTTTTATTGATTGGGAAAAGTGAGCGAGGGTGTAACAGGATAGCCCCATCGATTTCACAGAATCTTTCGAACCCACTTTTAAAACCTGGTCTGTGGCAGCATTTTCTGCAGTACTCCAGACTGGCTCTGGATATTGCTGCGATGTGCCCAACGCACCCCCTTGTCCCAACAGTCTAGGGCATCGGCGGAACAGCCTTGTGGAGTCATTTTATTTCAACCCAGTATTCTCGGTACAAATCTGTCTTCTCTTCATGTCACAGTTACCGTTCCTGGATGTTGACGAGCAAGCTAACGCACAATGTGACCTTTCGCCAGTCAGGCATAAGGATCCTTCCTCATTCCTCCCTGTCAGAACAGAGAATCTCATTTGCAGGTTAAAAAACCTTTTGCTCTGCACCTTTCACTTTGACTGAAAGCAGCAGCGTTAATGGCTTTTCAACTTCCAATCCAATACGCCAGGAAATAT
This sequence comes from Squalus acanthias, assembly GCA_030390025.1. Classification (NCBI taxonomy): domain Eukaryota; kingdom Metazoa; phylum Chordata; class Chondrichthyes; order Squaliformes; family Squalidae; genus Squalus; species Squalus acanthias. The sequence goes on along the minus strand of CM059442.1, from coordinate 12,884,554 downwards.
AGATTGAACAAAAGAACTAAAGGCTTATAATACAATTTGAGAGATAGAAAGAGGCTCTCGCCTTGCATGTAGATAATGTTAATTACTTGGGTAATAATCTATGCCATTACTGGCAGTCAAGTAGTCTACCTTTGCACAGACAAAATCGTTTCACTCCTTTTCTTGACGGTTTTCTATTCTTGCAGTTACGTGAGCTCTGCTTTGAGTTGCACCGTGCACAAAGCTCAGTAATCGAGAAGCATTGCTGCGGGCATGTGAACAGTAACTAAGGCTCCGCGCCAATTGTAGCAAACATGCACTGGCGTGGTTTGCAGTCTGGGACCCGAAGGAATACACATTCTGCATCCAAAAGCCATGCATAGCTCAGGATTTCTCATTGAAGTACTGTATTTATTTGACTTAATTTCAGCACAAATAAAAATTGTTTTAAGTTAGGGGTGTGACCTAGATGCGTGTTACTATTATTAATTTGGGGCGGCTCAAATGCGGGGTTATCGATGAGTACGGCTGATTTAATAAAGGATATGCAGATTGATTGGGGATTGCTGCCTTTATTAGGTATATTGTATCAAATGTGCATCCTAAAATTTCAACAATTCCCTGCTTTAATTATGTTACTTAATTTTGCAGTGAAATATTGTAGCATCGCTCTCAATAAATCTCAGCACGTTGACATTATATTACTTCTGTAGATTAGATTTTTAATGACTTGATTACGTAAAATTTACAGCACAGAAATAGGCCGGTGTTTATGCTCTACGTGACTGTGTGCACATTATACTGTACCATACAGTAGGGAGATTAGGATGCAGTCTGTTTACAGTAGCATAATTATGCTTGTGCCTGCACATACTGCAATTATTTTGTGTGTTCAGATCCCATTTTTAAATTATGCCCTATCACTACGCCAGCGTACATTGAGTGCTGTCGCTGGTAATGTGTTGCATCACCCTGTGCTCGCTGATCTACATTGGCTCCCAGTCCCGGTCCATGGCCTTGCCCCTCCCTATCTCTCTCACCTCCTCCAGCCCCACAACCCTCCAAGATCTCTGCGCTCCTCCAATTCTGGCCTCTTCGCATACCTGATTTCAATGGCTCCACCGTTGGTGGCTGTGCCTTCAGCTGCCTGGGCCCTAAGCTCTGGCATTCTCTCCCTAAACCTCTCCGCCTCTCCGTCTCTCTCTCCTCCTTTAAAACACTCCTTAACACCGACCTCTTTGTCACCTGTCCTAATATCTCCTTATGTGGCTCGGTGTCAAATTGTGTTTGATGATCGCTCCTGTGAAGCACCTTGGGACATTTTACTACGATAAAGGCGCTATATAAATGCAAGTTGTTGTTGTGTGGTTGAGGATCTTCGTCCAGCTCCTCCTATTGGTTGTGTAATGGCTGGTGGGTTTTGTCGAAAGTCCTGAAGCGATGTCAGCCATAATTAGCAAAGCATCAGCGGGAAGATATAATTCTGTCCCATATAGATGCCCCCCCCCCCCCCCACCAAACTCCCAGTTTTTCAATAAACCCATGATCAGGGCTGCAGTTCATGGTGCCTGAATTCATCAAATGCTAGCTTTATTAACCACAACAACAACAACTTTTATTTATATAGCGCCTTTAACGTAGTAAAACGTCCCAAGGTGCTTCACAGGAGTATTTTAAGACAAAAAATTTGACACCGAGCCACATAAGGATAAATTAGGGCAGGTGACCAAAAGTTTGGTCAAAGAGGTAGGTTTTAAGGAGCGTCTTAAAGGAGGAAAGAGAGGTAGAGAGGCGGAGAGGTTTAGGGAGGGAATTCCAGAGCTTAGGGCCGAGGCAGCTGGAGGCACGGCCGCCAATGGTGGAGCGATTATAATCAGGGATGCTCAAGAGGCCAGAATTAGAGGAGCGCAGAGATCTCGGGGGTGGGGGGGTTGTGGGGCTGAAGGAGATTACAGAGAGGAAGGGACGAGGCCACGGAGGGATTTGAAAACGAGGATGAGAATTAAATTAAATGGAATTTGAGTGGCTTCCATGAAACCCACAAATTGTTGGCCTTGACTGATTCATTCTTCAAGTGGCGAAGCCCTATAGCTATTAGCAAATACGATTATTAATATTAAAAGTGATAAATACAAAGGGGCCTGACATTTCCTTTTCATTTGTTTCCTAATCTAAGATTAAGGCACGAAGTGCCCTCCTTTGAGTTAATTACTTAGAGTAAGCCCTGTGAATCAAATGAGCAGGACTGTACAATGCGGCAGGCAAAACAGATTTATAGAATAAGCTGCGTTAGTTTTGAGGATTTGCGGCATTAGAAGGTTAAATACTAAACTCTTTTAGAATGAAACCTAGAGGTGGCCAGCTGCATTAAACACTCTTTAAAAAAAGCGTAAAACTGGGTGGCACACTGCTGTTGGCTTACTGCAGGGACCTGGCTTACTGACTGATGGGAAGAGCGGTCTGTGCTCGCTGAGACACTGAAAATAACCCACCAAAGTGTTTGAAAAGTGACTTTACCACAAGGCAGTGTCGCTGGGACTGCTATTGCCTTTTCAAAAACTGCAATAGAAAATGTAGATCTTAAGTAAACAAAATGGCCCGGATTTTCCGGGGCCTATGACTACGTTCACTGTCGCGTGTGCAAAAACCCGGAACTTGCGATCTGTCAAGTTTCAGCTGGACAGATCATCCGCATGCGCAGGAAATGGACATTCGCTGGTGGAGAGTTGGGCTATTTGCCCAACCACTGTCCAGCGAATGCCCACGAAACTCTTACGCCTGGTAAAAGCATGCGTAGGGCCTTCTTTTACCAGCGTAAGGGTTTAAATAAATATTGAAATACATTTTTAAAAATCATTTCAACATTCAAAAACCTTTTAAAATTAGTTTGTTATTTTTGGCCCCTTTAAAAATGTTTACATTAATTTTCAAAAAATTAAATTTTGGTTTAAACTGTTTAATTGAATTGTATTTTAATTAATTTTAAACGTGATTTATTTCTAGTTAAGTTGTGTGAAAGTTTTTTTTATGTCATTCCTATTATGTTTATGGGGATTCCGTACATAAATGGAAACCCAATAAGCATAATCGAATCCCCCTTTTTGATTGGTTGTACCAGTCCACGTGATCCAGGAATGCTTGCGAACCGCATGTGCCCCTGGGATATGTGGGACTTTACGCAGGCGTACGCCCGCAGGCCCAGGACCACAAGAGTCTGAAGATACGGAGGCACCAGGTAGGTGTGTACTTTTCTTGCGGATCGAAGGCATTCGCCCGCAGGAGGCCTCCAACCCCAATTTCAGGTCAAATATGTTTGAGCATTTACAAAAATTTGTAAGTTGAATATATTGCTGTAAAGTTAGCTGACTCTGCAGTGATAATGGAACTATATATGTATATTTTAAAAAAAAACTAAATCCAACTGATGGTTAATATGTGCCCCTTTTATATCCCAGACTTTGACTTCAGTGTACCAGGCTCAATGAAACTTCACAATCTCATCTCCAAGCTAAAGAAATGGATAAAGATTCTGGAGGCAAAAACCAAGCAGTTACCTAAATTCTTCCTGATTGAGGAGAAGTGTCGGTTTCTTAGTAATTTCTCTGCCCAGACAGCAGACGTGGAGATCCCGGGAGAGTTCCTTATGCCTAAGCCAACGCATTATTACATCAAAATCGCACGGTTAGTGGGCCTTCAATATGTCTATAATGTTTGGTGTAATGTTATAAATTGATGAAGCCTCCTTTCTCGCTGGTGTTCAGAATGTTTTTATTTTACATTCTCTAGTGTTCTCCAGAAAAGAGAAGGCTTGAAGGTGACCTGATCGAGGTCTTTAAAATTATGAATGGGTTGGACAGGGTAGATGTGGAGAGAATGTTTCCACTTGTGGGAGAATCCAAAACTAGGGGCCATGACTACAAGATAGTTACTAATAAACCCAACATGGAAATAAGGAGGAATTTCTTCACTCAGAGAGTGGTTAGAATGTGGAACTCGCTACCACAGGAAGTGGTTGAGGCGAATAGCATAGATGCTTTCAAAGGGAAACGAGACGAGTTACTTAAGAGTAAAGGGAATAGAGAGATATGCTGAAAGGCTGAGATGAGGTAGATGGAATGGGAGGAGAATCGTTTGGAGTGTAAACACCAGCACAGACTGGTTGGGCCAGATGGCCTGTTTCTGTGCTGTATATTCTATGTAATTCTATGTTGTGTTCCTTTATGGATGTGACTGTATTAAAGTGTCGTCAACAAAGCAAAATATAAAGGGAGATTTAATAGAGGTGTTCAAAATTATGAGGGGTTTTGATAGAGTAAATAAGGCGAAACTGTTTCCAGTGGCAGAAGGGTCGGTAACCAGAGGACATTGGCAAAAGAACCAGGAGGGAAATGAGAATTTTTTTTTTACGCAGCGAGTTATGATGATCTGGAATGCGCTGGAAGCAGATTCAGTAGTAACTTTCAAAAAGGAATTGGATAAATACTTGGAAAAGGAAAAATTTGCAGGGCTATGGGGAAAGAGCGGGGGGAGTGGGACTAATTGGAGAGCTCTTTCACAGAGCCAGCACAGCCGAATGGCCTCCTTCTGTGCTGTATCATTTTTTCATGAAATCAGTAAAACTATCAGGAGGTTTTTTTTTTGGTCTGAATATTGTCCTTTGTGCATCAGGTTCATGCCCAGAGTAGAGATCGTACAAAAGCATAACACAGCAGCTCGTAGGCTTTACATCCGGGGTCACAACGGCAAGATATACCCGTACCTGGTGATGAACGATGCCTGTCTGACAGAGTCTCGACGGGAAGAGCGCGTTTTACAGCTGCTGAGGCTCTTGAATCCCTGCCTGGAGAAAAGAAAGGAGACCACAAAGAGGCACCTATTCTTTACAGGTACCGTCTTCTGGAATGTGTCTGTTCCAGTTACTGCCCTCCCACAGAAATACATGCAGTATCGATGAAAGCAAGCAAGCCACAAAGAACCCGTGTACATTTTCACACATGTAGACGCACATACCCACATAGTCTGAGGATTCAGTCAGTTCTTTAAGAGTCGCAGTCGAGTCTTAATACAATTAGTGTTGCTCACTGAAATTAGAGAATGTACTGACTATTATACTGACTGCAAGATTATAACATTTAACGCACAATTTTCTTCTGTTGTTAAGTTGAATGTAACTACTGTGTTCCTCTCGGACCACAAGGTCTAATTGCTGCGTAGACACGTTCCTGACACTTTCCTCAGAAGCTAATTGCATGTGAGCATTTCCTGTGTTCAATTAGAGATTATTCTTTGTTGGGAAAGTTTCTCCGAACCAGACACCACCACCTGTCACCATGTTTCTGTTCTTGGGTCTTTGCTATCCTTTTTACCCGGGATTATTTTGATTCTTGTATCTTTGATCACTCTCACCGCTGAGTACCATTACCTTTGAGAGTGTCCTTGCCTTGAGATCTCGGTAAACGTTCGGTAAGATGCCAAGAAACAGCCAACCTTGTCTGGCGGCAGTTGCCCTGTGCCTCCATAAAATCTTATTCCAGTCTTTGAAAATGGGAGAGCATCAGATTAAACATCATTTTAAGTTTTAACATATCAAGTAAATTTACTTTGATAAAAGAGGAACAATCAAATAAATAACAGTCATATAATAATATATATTTATAGTTGACATCCTTCCACCTAACTCCTGGAGTGGATAAAATATTTAAAGACCTATTTGGAAAAAAGACTTGCATTTCTATAGTGCCTTTCATGATCTCAGGACGTCCCAAAGTACTTTACAGCCAATGAAGTAGTTTTGAAGTGTAGTCACTGTTGTAATGTAGGAAACATGGCAGCCAATTTGCGCACAGCAAGCTCCCACAAACAGCAATGAGATAATGACCAGATAATCTGCTTTAGTGATGTTGGTTGTTACTATTAACTAAATCCTTTTTATTATTAACTAAGACTCCTTGTTTGTGGGCATTTTGCATGGACAATGCCAGCTGAAGTTGCAATGAGTGGTGTCCAACTTGTGATTTCCCCGTTTGTTTTATAGTGCCACGTGTTGTCGCAGTCTCTCCTCAAATGCGGCTGGTCGAAGACAATCCTTCATCGCTTTCTCTTGTGGAAATTTACAAGCAACGCTGTGCCAAGAAGGGCATTGAACACGACAATCCTATATCCCGCTACTATGACAGGTTGGCCACTGTGCAGGCCAGAGGAACCCAAGCAAGTCATCAGGTACCAAATTCATAAAAAAGAGACCATTTGCTGCATAGATAAGGTGGTTTTATAGGAACAGGAGGAGGCCTTTCAGCCCCTCGCGCCTGTTCCGCCATTCAATTAGATCGTGGCTGATCTGTACCTCAACTCCACCTACCCGCCTTGGTTCCATATCCCTCGATACCTTTACAACAACAACTTGAATTATGTAGCGCCTTTAAAGTAGTAAAGCGTCCCAAGGCGTTTCACAGGAGAGTTATCAAACAAAATTTGACACCGATCCACACGAGATATCAGGACAGGTGACCAAAAGTTTGGTCAAAGAGGTAGGTTTTAACAAGGGTAGCGAGCCGGAGAGGTTTAGGGAAGGAATTCCATAGCTAAGGACCTTGGCATCTGAAGGCACGGCTGCCAATGGTGGAACAACTAAAATCAGGGCTGCCCAAGAGGCCAAAATTGTTCACTAACAGAAGTCTATCAATCTCAGTCTTAAAAGCTCAAATTGTCACAGCATCCACAGCCTGTTAGGGAGAATTCCGGATTTCCACTACCCTTTGTGGGGAAAAGTGCTCCTAATTTCCCACGTAAATGGCTTAGCTCTAATTTTAAGATTACGTCTCCTTGTTCTTGATTTCCCCATCAAGAGGAAATAGTTTCTCTATCGAATCCTTTTAACATTTTAAACACCTCGATCAGATCACCCCTCAATCTTCTAAACTCTAGGGAATACAAGCCAAGTTTATGCAACCTGTTCTCATAATTTAATCCTTTAAGCCCCGGTATCATTGTATAAATTAGAGTGAATAATATGAAAATAGTGTAGGTCGATACAATTGTCCACTTGGATAGTGTTAACAACAGAAGATGATGAAGCAATGAAGAAGTTAAACGTAGGTGAGAATTGCAAAAGAGGCATTTAACGTTATGACTGTTACTGTGCAATCAAGCTGTTGAGTAGTACGCTTAAGTGTTGTGTGCTGAACAACATGGAATGAATGCGAGAATGGACCTTGAACACTGAAATAAGAATAATGGAGGGCTTTGAGTTTCCTTGCTGTAGGTGCATGTTGAAAATTAATGGTTCAAGGAGAATGATTAATGAGAGGGACCTTGAAGTAGCACAGGAGCAGAGAGCAGTGACGAGGCTGATTATAATGAGAAAGATGACATACTGTCGGTACATTATCCAGGAGGCAAAAGTTATTGGGGGTTGTTAAAAGTCTGGAAAAGCTGCCGGTACCAGATTAAGAAGGAGGCTACATGGCATAATAAATGGGCAGGCGTCACATCAGAGGCTGATACAATCCACTTGTTCAGAGACTGGAGAGTATGGAATACCCTGATCACTGACCTTCAGAGTGGAGTAAACACAGAGAGAGAGAGTGGCTGGCAAATGGGGGATAAAATTATGTTGATTGCAATATTGCATTTCTACTCCTGGTAGGTAGAAACTGGTGCCTACAGCACATAAATTACATAATTCCTGGTGTTATGCAATAAATCACTGGGTTCAAAAATGGTCTTGATTTCAGTGTCACTGGTCCTGATGCAGTAATTGGTAGAAGAGATTTTATGGCTTTTTCCTCAGTCGTTCTCTCTCCATTTACAATATGGTGTTCACCATCACTCATCGTTCCCTGCATTGTTCAAACATTAAGAATAAGCATGAGGGAGAAAGGAATAGAAGGATATGTTGATGGGGTGGGAGGAGGCTCGGGTGGAGCATAAACAGCGGCACGGACCAGTTGGACCGAATGGTCTGTTTCTGTGCTGTAGATTCGATGCAATGGGCAGTTGCCCAAATGTAAAGGAGGGAGCTCCTTGTTTTAGACCTGAACAGACTACATTTCCTAACTGTAAAATGTTTAAAATCTTCTAAACCTCCTTTTTTTTGGTGGGTGCCTGTGTTTTTTTAATTCCCGGTTTGTACAAATGCCTCCTTAAACGCCTCATACATTTTCACTTCTGTCATGCTGTGTGGAGTTTGGCATTTATGGCATTAACCAAAATGGAGGCCTGTGGAAATGCGCCCCAGTGTGCATTGTGTGGCCTTTTGAGAGGAGCGGGAAATTTGTGTTTTGAGGAGAGAGGAAGTGGGGGGGGGGGGGGCGCGTGGGAAGAAAAATAGTCAGAACGCCACAGAACAAACCTGAGCGTCCACTCGGGAAAATGCGATGTAGCATCCCTGTTCAAATAAACAGTTTCCTTTTAAGGTCAAGTAATGCGTCTGCCTTACGAGGCCTCATACAGTCAGAATGAGGGAAGTGTTTTGAAAAGATGAACACGAACATTCAATAAAATCTGAATCTCTCTGAATTTGCTCAGCTTCTGTGCTTTCAATCCGAATTGGGAGGCCATATTTTTTTTCTGGGTAATTGATCTCGAAAATGATCAGAAAGCTTGCCCTAAGCTGCGTACAGTAATTCCTTTATAGACGAGAATAAAGTACATTGCATCACTAAGAACTTTTAATTCTCCTATTAGCAGAAGCCTGTTTTTGTTTAAGGGCCGGTACATATTCCCTCCTAAAACAGCTTGTCATACTTTGCGAAATTTGACATTTATTGCGAATCAGATTCTATTAAAATAAGATCAAATCTGATAACTAAATATGGTTATTAAACTCTACTGAAATATGTCGAATCTTTGCATAAATATGACGCCTAAAGTTAATGTGAGCTTCTTATGTCATAAATAACCTGTTGACAATTTGACGGAGGTAATTATTTTAACATAGAGCAGATTGCATGGACCAGGAATAAGATGGTTAAGATTTTGTCATCAGTTTGATTAAAACGACTTGTTAATGTACAAACACAAAGCTTTAGAACACTCTGTACACCTGGGGCAGTATTGATTTGTGTTCTGGTTTATAGCAGTACATGATTATTTATCATGTTTGACATTTGCATATATACTTCTGATTAAAGGTGAAAATGGTGCAAATTGACACGTGTAGGATTATCTATTGAAAGCAAAGATCTCGAGGCAACTGCAACTTAATTGTATTTTGAGCTTGTCCATCCCCCCCACTTCCTTTACTCCACCATTGGCGGTCGTGCCTTCAGCTGCCTGGGCCCTTAGCTCTGGAATTCCCTCCCTAAACTTCTCCGCCTCTCCAACTCTCTCTCATCCTTAAAACCTACCTCTTTGACCGAGCTTTTGGTCACCTGTCCTACTGTCTTTCTTTGGCACAGTGTCACATTTTTGTCTGATAACGCTCCTGTGAAGCGTCTTGAGAGGTTTTACTAGGTGAAAGGCGCTGTATAAATGCAAGTTGTTGATGTGTGCTAATCACATGCGGTTGGCTAGTTAAAGTAGTAGAGAATGAGGCTGGGACTTGCTTACACGACCTCTGCCCATGTAAATGGTGAATAAACACTGGATGATGGATACAATACCAGTCGTTCTGCTTGTATTACCTGCCGTTTATATTTTTCTTCAAAAGCCAAAACCTTCGTCAGAGTTACTTTTAGTACTATTTTCAAGTACTGCGCACATGGAAAACATGGGCCTGGATTTTGCGATCGGCGGTGTACCTACGGAATACGCCGCCGGCATCCGAATAGAATGTGAACTTACCTCCTTCACGAACTTGCTGTTTGGCGCTGTGTGCTGGAGGGCAGCGTAATGGCCCACGGATCCCAGGGGCACAGCGTGTGCGGAAGCGGATCTGGGATCACGTGGGCCTAGTGCTCCAATCAGGAAGCAGAAGGTGTCTCATTGAAAATTGATCTTTGAAGCATTTATATTTGGAGAATAAATGTTGCAATAAACTTCGGATACACATAGCTCCGATTTTACTTTCAATTAAAACAAGGATATTCCAATTTTTAAGTCTTTTCTGAAGTGTGTTTTGCATTTTGCCTCGTCTGATGAATTAATGACTTGAGAGTGATACTGGGATAAGATCAAGCATTTGTTTATCAATATATGAAGAAGTGCAGTGTTAATTATTAATGTGTAGTTGAATACTTGATTCTGTGTCAATTTATGCTATTCCACATTTTCTCCGGGTGCCGTCCCAAATGAGACACTCAGGTTCTGCAACGATCCTGGATGTCATCTAATTTGAAAAAAAGCATTCAATACAGTAATAAAGCATGAGATGAAGATTTTTTATACCCCTTACGCTGATGCAAACAGGCCCTGTACCTGTTTCCATCAGCCGTAAAATTTTCGTTATGTAATTGGTGGGCAATTAGTCAAACTCTGCACCAGCAATTAGGCTTTCAATGTCGGTGCGGTGTCGGTGCGGCCGATCTGTCAAGTCGGAACATGACATCGCAAGTTCAGGATTTAGCGCCTGTGCAAGCGCATGCAGAAATCCTGAAACTTGCTGTCCATTTCAAAGGTGGTATGATGGCTCACCCTGAGTAGCCACCGCAAATTCTGGCCCACGGTTTATTGTGTGCGCAGATGTGTTGGCGACCTATCATCTGTCTGTAGATCGTGACTTTGCGCTGGCCTCGTATACCTTTCTCGAAGAGTGATGCCACCTATCCTGTTTTCAAGTCGGGTCTGTTAGTTGATCTAAGATGCTGCGAGTCTGGGACCCTCCATTTGCTGCTTCCTTGCCCATTGGGACTGGACCAGGAATTGGAAGGCTTTAATCCTGATTTATTTTTAAAATAGCACTTCACACTCTTCAAAGAAAGATGAATGTTACTGGGCCACTTTACCGTTCCATTTGATGCTGCACAGAGATCGAAGGCAGCTGTGTCCCATGGCTGTTGTCATGATTGCTTAGCGCATCGAGTGGCATAGAAATTAAGGTGGAAGGTAGAAATACTCACTGATTTGGTCAGGGTTGTAATTTCTAAGAACCCTGCCATTGAATATCAATGATCCTTTCTGGCCTTTGTTTAACAGATTACACTTGGAGATAACCTTTAAACCACCTAATCTCAAAATCAAAGTGAAAAATCTCTCGACGATTTCTGTAGGATTATTTATTTCCAGCAACTTGATAAAAAAAAAAATCAGTTTAATGTCAAATGCTGGCATGTTGGCGAATATAATGTTTGCTCATGTCGACTTGTATGAAGCACAATAGATAAATTGAGGCCCTCGAGGCAACAATGTGTTCATCTGAATTCCCCCAAAACATATGGAACAGGCTGTAGCTTGTGGGCTTCAATTATTTTCCTGAGCTAACCTTTCTTCAATGCTGTATTGCGCACATGCCACAAGTGAAAGTTCGATTGTTCCATATTCATGTAACATGTACTTGCCAAATAGCTAACTGTGCTGGGCGCAGGCTGATGTGGTATAGAACCGCACAAGCTTGCTCATCCCGTCATTGGCACCATGAGCTGCCCCAAGCCTCGGTGCCAACTTTACTGGAAGAAGAGAAGTTAACAAAAATATTTGGCTGTTAATAACGATGGTAATGGAATCATTATTCAAGGGATGAGGTTTATCGTATTGCACAGCTCCTAATTTAACATGCAGGTATCGTCAGTTGAGGATATTGGAATATAGAGACCCTACCCCTCTTCCTCGTCTGCCTCATTCCTTTTCCCTTTGCATCTCATTCCCTGTTTTACTCCTCCCTCCATCCCTCTCCCTGCCCCCCCTCCCTCTCCCTGCCCCCCCTCTCTCTCGCTCCCCCCCC
>CM059442.1:12640787-12872257 GCA_030390025.1 Squalus acanthias | reverse complement strand
CCCCCCCCTCTCCCTCTCGCTGCCCCCCCCCTCTCCCTCTCGCTGCCCCTCTAAAAAGAATCAGGAGCAGGAGTAGACCATCCAGCCCTTCGAGCCTGCTCAGCCATTCAATATGATGGCTGATATTTGACCTCGGCTCCACTTTCCTGCCCGACCCCTATATCCCTTGATTCCCCTAGAGTCCAAAAATCTATCTATCTCAGCCTTGAATACAGTCAATGACTCAGCATCCACAGCCTTTTGGGGTAGAGAATTCCAAAGATTCACAACCGTCTGAATGAAGAAATTCCTCCTCATCTCAGTCTTAAATGGCCAACCCCTTATCCTGAGATTATGCCCCCTAGTTCTAGACTCTCCAGCCAAGGGAAACAATCTCTCAGCATCTACCCTGTCAATCCCCCTCAGAATCTTGTATGTTTCAATGCGATCACCTCTCCTTCTTCTAAACTCTGGAGAGTATAGGCCCATTCTACACAATCTCTCCTCATAGGACAACCCTCTCATCCCAGCGATCAATCTAGTGAATCTAAGGCATGTATGTCCTTTCTCAGATAAGGAGACCAAAACAGCACAGTACTCCAGGTGTGGTCTCCCCAAAGCCCTGTACAATTGTAGTAAGACTTCCTTATTCTTGTACTTCAACCCCCTTGCAATAACAGCCAATATGCCATTTGCCTTCCTAATTGCTTGCTGTACCTGCATGCTAACTTTCTGTGTTTCCTGTACGAGGACACCTAAATCTCTCTGAACACCAACATTTAATAGTTTCTCACCATTTAAAAAATATTCTGTTTTTCTATTCTTCCTACCAAAGTGAATAACCTCACATTTCCCCACATTATACTCCATCTGCCACCTTATTGCCCACTTGCGTAACCTATTTCCCTTTGCAGGCTCTTTGTGTCCTCCTCACAGTTTACTTTCCCACCTAGCTTTGTATCGTCAGCAAACTTGGATACATTGCACTCGGTCCCTTCATCTAAGTCATTAATATAGATTGTAAATAACTGAGCCCCAAGCACTGATCCCTGTGGCATTCCACTAGTTACAGCCTGCCAACCGGAAAATGACCCGTTTATCCCTACTCTCTATTTTCTGTCCGTTAACCAATCCTCTATCAATACCCCCAACCCCATGAGCCCTTATCTTGCATAGCAACCTTTTATGTGGCACCTTATCGAATGCCTTTTGAAAATCCAAATATACTGCATTCACTGGTTATTTACCCTGCTAGCTACATCCTCAAAAAACTCTTATAAATTTGTTAAACACGATTTCCCTTTCATAAAACCATGTTGACTCTGCCTAATCATGTTATGATTCACAGTGTCAGCTGTGGCTCAGTTGGTAGCACCCTTGCCTCTGAGTTGGAAGGTTGTGGGTTCAAGTCCCAGTCCAGGTACTTGAACACAAAAATCTAGGCTGATAGTCTAGTGCAGTACTGAGGGAGTGCTGCACTGTCGGAGGTGCTGTCTTTTGGATGAGACGTTCAACTGAGGACCCGTCTGCCCCCTCAGGTGGACGTAAAAGATCCCATGGCAATATTCCGAAGAAGAGCAGGGGAGTTATCCTCTGTGTCCTGGGCCAATATTTATCCCTCAATCAACATCACTAAAACAGACTATCTGGTCATTATCACATTTCTGTTTGTGGGAGCTTGCTGTGCGCAAAATTGGCTACCGCATTTCCTACATTACAACAGTGACTACACTTCAAAAAGTACTTCATTGGCTGTAAAGCGCTTTGGGACGTCCGGTGGTCGTGAAAGGCGCTATAGAAATGCAAGTCTTTCTTTTCTAAGTGCCCTGTTACCACCACCTTGATAATGGATTCTAGCATTTTCCCGATGACTGATGTCAGGCTAACTGGCCTGTAGTTCCCTGTTTTCTCTCTCGCTCCTTTCTTGAATAGCAGGGTTACATTTGCTACCTTCCAATCCGCTGGGACCGTTTTAGAATCTAGGGAATTTTGGAAGATCACAACCAATGCACCCACTATCTCTGCAGCCACCTCTTTTAGAACCCTAGGATGTAGGCCGTCAGGTCCAGGGGATTTGTCAAGTACTTTTTCTCTACTGATATTAATTCCTCACTGTTATTAGACCCTTGGTTCCTCACTATTTTTGGGATGCTTTTTGTGTCTTCTAATGTGAAGACAGATACAAAATATTTGTTTAAAGTCTCTGCCATTTCCTTATTCCCCATTATAATTTCACCTGTCTCAGCCTCTAAGGGACCAACGCTTACTTTTACTACTCTCTTCCTTTTTACATATTTGTCGAAGCTCTTACAATCTGTTTTTATATTTCTTGCTAGTTTACTCTCGTTCTATTTTCCCCTTTTTCAGTTTTTTGGTCATCCTTTGGTTTCTAAAGCACTCCCAATCCTCAGGCTTACTACTATTCTTTGCAACATTATTAGCCTCTTTTAATCTAATGCCATCCTCAACTTCTTTAGCTAGCCACGGATGGATCACTTTTCCCGTGGAGTTTTTATTTCTCAATGGAATGTATATTTGTTGAGAATTTTGGAATATTTATTTAAATGTCTGCCCTCTCCCCTCTGCCCTCCCCATTCCCTCTTCCCCTCCCCCCCATGCCTTTCCCCCCTTTGTCGCTCATTCCCTCATAAATGCTTGTTTCATTACATAGAACTTTTATATCTTCTTTCACTCTCCTTAGCAATATTGTTCCCAACTCTTCATGGATTTGCTGATCTTTATTCTTAACTTCTTAAAACAATGTTCTGTTTACTATCGTGCAGTGCTGTCACGTGATGATGAGCGTGACACTAAATGGGTTTGTCTCTCTCTGTTTTCAGGTTCTGCGTGACATTCTGAAGGAGGTACAGGGGAACATGGTGCCGAGGAGTATGTTGAAGGAATGGGCTTTGCACACCTTCCCCAATGCCACCGACTACTGGACTTTTAGAAAAATGTTCACCATTCAGCTCGCACTAATTGGTTTCGCTGAGTTTGTACTCCATCTGAACCGCCTTAATCCAGAGATGCTTCAAATTGCGCAGGTACGCACAGAATCCATTCTCAACATCATTGTTGTTTCATTACAGAAGTTAGGGTGGTGGTAAAGTTTTTTTGTTACATAAACTTGCTAACAACAGACTGCATTCATCGCAGTAAGTTTTGTAGAAATGCTGTGACTGTCACTGAATTTTAACAGCCCTGGTGTACTCTCTGAGCGTTTGGATGTTTCGTCCCCACTGCCAGTCTGTGCAAGAAGCCTGAAGCAGGTGCAGCTAATGGTCATTGCAGAGCTAAAGACTATTTATGTAACTAATTTGAAGTAATTTAAACGAAATGATCATTGCACTGAGTAGAAATGAATCCAGTGAGAGCAATGAACTATATGTTTGTACGGGGGTTTGTGCCCAGCTAGATTTTACAGCTCTTGGTTTTGTCTCATGCCAAAGCAATTACTGCTGGGATTTATTAAAAACAAAGCCATCTCAATCTCATTTCTTCTTGATACATTTTAAAATGATTAAAGGTGAACTTTCCACCTGTCAATGAAAAGGTTGCATTGCAGAACTTTTTTAAAACAAAGGAAGTAGTGTGAATTTGTAACTTGGAGCGATGTTATTTCCTGTTACCATCTTCATTATCCGTCTATCTTACAAAGTATTTCCAGCACAGAGACAGGCCATTCGGCCCAACAGGTCTATGCCGGTGTTTATGCTCCACACCAGCCTCCTCCCACCCCTCTTCATCTCACCCTATCAGCATAACCTTCTATTCCTACCTCCCCCATGTGCTTATCTAGCTTCCCCTTAAATACATCTATACTATTGGCCTCAACTACTCCCTGCGGTAGCGAGTTCTACATTCTCATCACTCTGGGTAAAGAAGTTTCTCCTGAATTCCCGATTGGATTTATTAGTGACTATATTGGCCCAGAAATTTGACTCGGAGGCTTGCCGCGGGGGTAAGGATCGCTGCCGTTGTGTTTCGGGCCCACACGAACTTCGGGTCCTGGGCCTCTCCCTGGTGCCGGCGCGCAGTGTGTGCGTGTCCCAGAGGCGCAGTTAGTTCGATGCGACCTCTGGGATCACGTGGGCCAGTGAGAGCCAATGGCAGCACATCATCTTTCATTCATAGATTTGACAGGAGACCTGTCAAAACTATGAATACAAATTGCCCCCAAAAGAACAGCTAAACCTCAAATAATTTTTTTTAAAAAACCATCACATTAATAAAATAACTATAGTTAAATAAATTAACCACTTTAAACAAAAATTTAAATTTTTGAAAAAATGTAAATTCTTTTTAAAAGTTATAAAAATAAACTTACCTTTCTTTAAAGTCTCTAAAAAAAGATAAACCTGTTGAAAAAAATTTAAAATAATACTTAATTAACTACTTACCTTGTTAAAAGGGGGTCTTACGCCTCCTTTCTTCATGTGTAAAATCTTCAACACTTACGTTCGCGTTGAAACCTGAAAAAAAAACCTAAGTGTGCTGCGTGCGCACAGCCTGTAGTGCGCACGCGGTTCACTCAGGAACCGCCCCCTTCGCCATACCGGAAGTGCCGGTTTCCCGCGCATGCAGGTAACCGGCACTTCGGGACCGAATACGCGAGAGTACACAGTTCGTACTCTCCCGTATTCAGCCGAAGTTTTGGGCCATTATATTTATGGGCCCTAGTTCTGGTCTCTCCCGCAAGTGGAAACATCTTCTCTACTTCTACCCTATCGAACCCTTTCATAATCTTAAAGACCTCTATCAGGTCACCCCCCATTGTTTTTCTAGAGAAAAGAACCCCAGCCTGTTCAATCTTTCCTGATGGATATGACCTCTCAATTCTGGTATCATCCTAGTAAATCTTTTTTGCACCTTCTTCAGTGTCTCTGTATCCTTTTTATAATATGAGACCAGAACTGCTCACAGTATTCCCAAGTGTGGTCTTAACCAAGGATCTACACAAGTTTAACATAACGTCTCTGCTTTTCAATTCTACCTCTCTAGAATGAACCCCAGTGCTTTGTTTGCTTTTTTATGGCCTTATTGACCTGTGTCGCTACTTTTAGTGATTTGTGTATCTGTTCCCTCAGATCCCTCTGTTCCTCTGCCCCATTTAAACACTTATTTCCAAGGAGTATGTGGCCTCCTTATTCTTCCTACCAAAATGTGCCACCTTACACTTGTCTATATTGAATTTCAATTGGCAATTGCACACCCATTCTGCAAGTTTATTAGTCTTCATCAGTATTAACTACAGCCCCCAATTTTGAAATTGTACTTCCGATTCCCGAGCCCAAATCATTTATGTAAATGGTGAACAACAGTGGTCCCAGCACTGATCCTTCCGCCAGTCTGAGTAACTACCTTTAACCCCTACTCTCTGGTTTCGGTTTTGTAGCCAGCTTGCTATCCATTCTGCTACTTGTCCCCTGACTCCACATGTTCTGACCTTAGTCATGAGTCTATGTGGTACCTTATCGAAGGCCTTTTGAAAATACAAATATATTACATCTACTGCATTACCCTTGTCTAACCTTTCTGTTACTTCTTCAAAGAATTCAATAAGATTGGTCAAGCATGGCCTTCCCTTTTGAAATCCCTGCTGAGAACAATATTTTCATGATATGTAAAAGTATACATTATGTAAACTGCAGGCATTACTGATTGAGAACTGCTTAATTTTTTTTTTTAAGTATCAATAATGCCAGGTCATCATTAACTGGTGTGACAAAAGGTTAGCCCTCCACTCCGACCCTCATTACATAAATGTCAAAAATCTTCAGGTTCATAAAAAGCAAATGAATTGAACAGAACTGATGTAATTCTCCAGCGATCAATTGAAGCCACACTGCAAGGTGGTGTCTTCAAAGTCGTTATTTCAAATTTATGCAATCGAGTTTTATCGCTTCTTAATCCACTCTGTTGCACAGATTAAAGATCGCAATGAATTTATCAGCCAAAAGGTGCTTTAACCCCTTCTGACGCTCGGTAATGTTGACGATCTCCCACCCTTTGGTTAATAAGCTTGTTTGAAAGTTGTAACAAAGAGCTTGTACTTGTATCGTCCCCAGCATGCCCCAAAGTGTTTCACAAGCTAATAGAATTTAACACTTTTAATCACCGGAACAGGAGGAGGCCATTCAGCCCCTCAAGCCTGCTCCATCAATGAGTTCATGGCTGATCTGTACCTTAACCCCATTTACCCGCCTTAGCTCCATGCCCCTCGATACACTTACCCCACAAAAATCCATAGATCTCAGTCTTGAAAGCTCCAGTTGTCCCCCGACATCCACAGCCTTTTGGGGGAGAGTGTTCCAGATTTCCACCACCCTTTGTGTGAAGGTGCTTCCTGATTTCACTCCGAAACAGCCTGGCTCTAATTTTAAGGTTATACTCCCTTGTTCTTGATTCCCCAACCAGAGGAAATAGTTTCTCTCTATCTACCCTATCGAATCCTTTTAACATTTTAAACACCTCAATCAGATCAGTAGTTCTGTTTGACATGCGGCTAGGTTATATAAAACAAGCAGACATAACCTTGAATAGAAATTCTGCATTTGTTATCCAGCACATTGGCTGACTGAGGTGAAGGTATGTTTATTTAACATTCTTGAGCGCTGTAATTATCAGTTGGTATTTAGGTCCAGGATGATGCAGAAAGGGTCGTGTGAGGAGGAGGTATTGCAATTAAGAAACTGCTCTCTCTAGCCATGCTATTGAACTGCACATCCTGAGATTACATTGTCAAATCAATTGACCCCTTGAATGAAAAAGAGAAGATACTGACACCTTCTAACCCTGTGTATTTTCCCCCTTAATAAATACAATATTTGCTACTGGTTGTACATTTCTATTGGTCACGCTTGTTTACTGAATGGGATCCTGTTATTTGACCTTGCGTTTCAGGACACCGGGAAGCTCAACGTCGCGTACTTCAGGTTTGATATCAATGACTCCACTGGCGATCTGGATGCCAACCGCCCTGTGCCCTTCCGGCTCACTCCAAACATTTCGGAGTTTCTCACCACCATCGGAGTGTCGGGGCCGCTCACTGCCTCCATGATAGCTGTCGCCAGATGTTTCGCACAGCCAAACTTTAAAGTAAGGCAATACAGTGTCTCTTTCCGTGCTACTAGCCTGTCAAAACGGGGATAGGATTGCGCCCAAAGCTTTCTGATAGACCAAAAGATGGTGGATGCCTACCATTGTCTGAGCTGAGCAATTTAAATTTCTTCGTGCAATCTATTCCAATTCCCAGCGCAGGAATGTAAAGTGAAAGATTCGGGCTTTGACTGCCCAAACCTCCTTGGAAGCTAAGAGCAACAATCATGCCCTGAAACCACTGGAATAGAAAATGCTGAGGTTTGCATCAGAAATGACTTCTCTGTCGTGATACGAGTATGTCTGCTCCTTCATGTGTGCAGTCAGCACTGCTCACAGCAAGACCCGTTTTACACATTTGCATCTTAAGCCTCCAACAAATCACTGAGTCGCTTTGTACTATTCCCAGTGCTGCATTCGCCTGTACTGTTCAGGCAAATCCCTGCCTTCCCAACCTGAGGGTCATCTCTCTGTGATTTGACTGCCATCATCAGAGCTTCCTTCTCAACCTTCCTATTGGAGCCCTGACTATTTTCAGTTGTGTATTTTTTTTAACAAAATACATTGCTGTCATCGGGAAAGGAAAGAACGTGCATTTCTCCAGCGCCTTTCACAACCTCCGGACATCCCAGAGCGCTTTACAGCCAATGAAGTACTTTTTGAAGTGCGGTCACTGTTGTAATGTAGGAAACGCGGCAGCCAATTTGCGCACAGCAAGCTCCCACAAAACAGCAATGTGATAACGACCAGATAATGTTTTTTTTTAGTGATGTTGGTTGAGGGATAAATATTGGCCGGACACTGGGGAGAACTCTCCTACTCCTCTTTGAAATAGTGCCACGGGATCTTTTACATCCACCTGACAGGGCAGATGGGGCCTCGTTTTAATGTCTCATCCGACAGTGCAGCACTCCCTCAGTCCTGCGCTGGAGTGTCAGCCTAGATTTTGTGCTCAATTCTCTGAAGTGGGATTTGAACACACGGCCTTCTGACTCAGGCGAGAGTGCTACCCACTGATGCAAGGCTGACACCTAAGTACTGCTACTGTTTGTAGTCAAGGTTACAGTGAAATGTGTTTTTTGTAAGCATTCCTGAGAATATTCTTGCACTACCTTACTGAAATAGGGAAGTGGTTTATGTGTTGGGATCACTTGGGGTATAATCAGCTCAGGCTCTCGCTTTTATATATTTGACATACTTGTGCTATCTTTCAGTGATAAATGATGAACTTCATTGAATTTCTAACCAGGATAAAATAAGGCTGTATGGTAGCCAGGCCTGTCAGACACCTAACTTTTTTGATTAGCACGCTGTCCTATTTAATTTTCTCTTTATTGAAGAATTCTGCTTTGATGGTCGGGTTAACACACTGTCATAAACGATTCAAATATGATGTCTGTTACAATTCCTGTAGTGCGTGATGTTTCTGCACCCGGGGTAAAGCACTCGCACGAGCTTCTGAGCTCTCTGCCTTGACAAAAGTGTTTCTTCTTATCCGTCACACACCCTCCCCTCCTCTCCTTCCCCACACTCCCCCTCACCCCGCCTCCTCTACCCCTTCCCCTCACCACCTCTCCCCTCCCCTCCTCACAACCTCTCCCCTCCCCCCTCACCACCTCTCCCCTCCCCTCCTCACCACCTCTCCCCTCCCCTCCTCACCGCCTCTCCCCTCCTCTCCTTCCCCACACTCCCCTCCTCTCCTTCCCCACACTCCCCCTCACCCCGCCTCCTCTACCCCTTCCCCTCACCACCTCTCCCCTCCCCTCCTCACCACCTCTCCCCTCCCCACCTCACCACCTCTCCCCTCCCCTCCTCACCACCTCTCCCCTCCCCTCCTCACCACCTCTCCCCTCCCCTCCTCTAACCTCTCCCCTCCCCTCCTCACCACCTCTCCCCTCCCCTCCTCACCACCTCTCCCCTCCCCTCCTCACCACCTCTCCCCTCCCCTCCTCACCACCTCTCCCCTCCCCTCCTCACCACCTCTCCCCTCCCCTCCTCACCACCTCTCCCCTCCCCTCCTCACCACCTCTCCCCTCCCCCCCTCACCACCTCTCCCCTCCCCTCCTCACCACCTCTCCCCTCCCCCCCTCACCACCTCTCCCCTCCCCCCCTCACCACCTCTCCCCTCCCCCCTCACCACCTCTCCCCTCCCCCCTCACCACCTCTCCCCTCCCCCCTCACCACCTCTCCCCTCCCCCCTCACCACCTCTCCCCTCCCCCCTCACCACCTCTCACCACCTCTCCCCTCCCCCCCCCCTCACCACCTCTCCCCTCCCCCCCTCACCACCTCTCCCCTCCCCCCTCACCACCTCTCCCCTCCCCCCCCTCACCACCTCTCCCCTCCCCCCCTCACCACCTCTCCCCTCCCCCCCTCACCACCTCTCCCCTCCCCCCTCACCACCTCTCCCCTCCCCCCTCACCACCTCTCCCCTCCCCTCCTCACCACCTCTCCCCTCCCCTCCTCACCACCCCTCCCCTCCTCACCACCTCTCCCCTCCCCCTCAGCCTCTCCCCTCCCCCCTCACCACCTCTCCCCTCCCCCCTCACCACCTCTCACCACCTCTCCCCTCCCCCCCCTCACCACCTCTCCCCTCCCCCCCTCACCACCTCTCCCCTCCCCCCCTCACCACCTCTCCCCTCCCCCCCTCACCACCTCTCCCCTCCCCCCCTCACCACCTCTCCCCTCCCCCCTCACCACCTCTCCCCTCCCCCCTCACCACCTCTCCCCTCCCCCCCTCACCACCTCTCCCCTCCCCTCCTCACCACCTCTCCCCTCCCCCCCTCACCACCTCTCCCCTCCCCTCCTCACCACCTCTCCCCTCCCCTCCTCACCGCCTCTCCCCTCCTCTCCGCCTCTCCCCTCCTCTCCTTCCCCACACTCCCCTCCTCTCCTTCCCCACACTCCCCCTCACCCCGCCTCCTCTACCCCTTCCCCTCACCACCTCTCCCCTCCCCTCCTCACCACCTCTCCCCTCCCCTCCTCACCACCTCTCCCCTCCCCTCCTCACCACCTCTCCCCTCCCCTCCTCACCACCTCTCCCCTCCCCCCCTCACCACCTCTCCCCTCCCCCCCTCACCACCTCTCCCCTCCCCCCCTCACCACCTCTCCCCTCCCCCCCTCACCACCTCTCCCCTCCCCCCCCTCACCACCTCTCCCCTCCCCCCTCACCACCTCTCCCCTCCCCCCTCACCACCTCTCCCCTCCCCCCTCACCACCTCTCACCACCTCTCCCCTCCCCCCCCTCACCACCTCTCCCCTCCCCCCCTCACCACCTCTCCCCTCCCCCCCTCACCACCTCTCCCCTCCCCCCTCACCACCTCTCCCCTCCCCCCTCACCACCTCTCCCCTCCCCTCCTCACCACCTCTCCCCTCCCCTCCTCACCACCCCTCCCCTCCTCACCACCTCTCCCCTCCCCCCTCACCACCTCTCCCCTCCCCCCTCACCACCTCTCCCCTCCCCCCTCACCACCTCTCACCACCTCTCCCCTCCCCCCCCTCACCACCCCCTCCCCCCCTCACCACCTCTCCCCTCCCCCCCTCACCACCTCTCCCCTCCCCCCTCACCACCTCTCCCCTCCCCCCTCACCACCTCTCCCCTCCCCCCTCACCACCTCTCCCCTCCCCCCTCACCACCTCTCCCCTCCCCTCCTCACCACCTCTCCCCTCCCCTCCTCACCACCCCTCCCCTCCTCACCACCTCTCCCCTCCTCACCCTCACCACCTCTCCCCTCCCCCTCCTCACCACCTCTCCCCTCCTCTCCCCTCCCCTCCCCTCCTCACCACCTCTCTCCTCACCACCTCTCCCCTCCCCTCCTCACCACCTCTCCCCTCCCCTCCTCACCACCTCTCCCCTCCCCTCCTCACCACCTCTCCCCTCCCCTCCTCACCACCTCTCCCCTCCCCCCCTCACCACCTCTCCCCTCCCCCCCTCACCACCTCTCCCCTCCCCCCCTCACCACCTCTCCCCTCCCCCCTCACCACCTCTCCCCTCCCCTCCTCACCACCTCTCCCCTCCCCCCCTCACCACCTCTCCCCTCCCCCCCTCACCACCTCTCCCCTCCCCTCCTCACCACCTCTCCCCTCCCCTCCTCACCACCTCTCCCCTCCTCACCACCTCTCCCCTCCTCACCCTCACCACCTCTCCCCTCCCCCCCTCACCACCTCTCCCCTCCCCCCCTCACCACCTCTCCCCTCCCCCCCTCACCACCTCTCCCCTCCCCCCCTCACCACCTCTCCCCTCCCCCCCTCACCACCTCTCCCCTCACCCCTCACCACCTCTCCCCTCACCACCTCTCCCCTCACCACCTCTCCCCTCACCACCTCTCCCCTCCCCCCTCACCACTTCTCCCCTCCCCCTCACCACTTCTCCCCTCCCCCTCACCACTTCTCCCCTCACCACCTCTCCCCTCACCACCTCTCCCCTCCCCTCCTCACCACCTCTCCCCTCCCCTCCTCACCACCTCTCCCCTCCCCCCTCACCACTTCTCCCCTCCCCCTCACCACTTCTCCCCTCACCACCTCTCCCCTCACCACCTCTCCCCTCCCCTCCTCACCACCTCTCCCCTCCCCTCCTCACCACCTCTCCCCTCCCCTCCTCACCACCTCTCCCCTCCCCTCCTCACCAGCTCTCCCCTCCCCCCCTCACCACCTCTCCCCTCCCCCCTCACCACCTCTCCCCTCCCCCCCCTCACCACCTCTCCCCTCCCCTCCTCACCACCTCTCCCCTCCCCCCCTCACCACCTCACCCCTCACCCCTCACCACCTCTCCCCTCCCCTCCTCACCACCTCTCCCCTCCCCCCCTCACCACCTCTCCCCTCCCCCCCTCACCACCTCTCCCCTCCCCCCTCACCACTCCTCCCCTCCCCTCCCCCTCCTCACCACCTCTCCCCTCCCCCTCCTCACCCCCTCCTCACCACCTCTCCCCTCACCGCCTCTCTCCTCACCCTGCCCTCCCTCTCCTCTTCCCCCATCCCTCCCCCTCCCCATCTCTCTCCCCTCCCCTCCTCCTCCTCTCCTCTCCCCCCCCCCCCCCCCCACCCAGAATTTCACAAATGGCTAGTTTTTCCTGGCGGTCACAGCATTAATCATATTTATGTGGTAGTTGATATACTGCAAGTGAACCGAACGAAGATGATGCCTGAATTGTGCGGGTATTCAGATCACAGGCTAAATGAGGCACTTCTGAAGAAAACGCCCCACCTTGGGGTAAACTCAATGTCGAACAGCTGTGGAATATTTCAAGGCCACATGTTTCTGACTAAAGTTTGTACTTCCATTCATTTTTACCTTATTCTCACGAATCCGTTCTTGCAGAAGTTGCAACAGTTTTTGTTTTCACATTTCAAATATTAGAGCAGAGAAGGAGGCCATTGTCTGTGCCGGCTCTTGGACAGAAGGATCCCAATTAGTCCCACTCCACCCGCTCTTGCCCCATAACCCTGCAAATGTTTCCTTTTCAAGTATTTATCCAATTCTCTTTTGAAAGTTATCATTGAATCTTCCTCCACCGCCCTTTCAGGCAGCGCATTCCAGATCACAACAACTCGCTGGTTTTTCTTTCTCTTAGCAATGCAGTAGTTGAACTTGCCCAGTACATATTTTGGAAAAAGGATAAATCCAGCGATCCCAGCTGGCTTTATGATTAAAATGCTGTGTGTTTTTTTTTTACTGTGCGTTTTTTTTTCCTCATTTCACATCCAATCAATGAAAGAATATGACTTATTACACAGGCTGTGCTGGGGACAGGTCCCTTGGTTATTCTGTTAATTATAGATAATTATCCAATTTTCTTCCCCGCGCAGGTTGATGGCATTCTGAAAGCTGTGCTGCGCGATGAAATAATTGCCTGGCACAAGAAGACGCAGGAGGACACCTCCTCGCCGCTCTCGGCAGCCGGCCAGCCCGAGAACATGGACAGCCAGCAGCTGGTCTCGCTGGTCCAGAAGGCGGTGACTGCCATCATGACCCGACTGCACAGCCTGGCCCAGTTCGAGGGTGGGGAGAGCAAAGTCAACACGCTCGTGGCAGCCGCCAACAGCCTGGACAACCTCTGCCGAATGGACCCCGCCTGGCACCCGTGGCTGTGAGGCCTGAACCTCCGATCCTCGGGGGGTGGAGGGGGGCGCGGTGGTGGACTGTTGTTGAGTCGAGATGATTTTTTTGTTGCACCGTGCAGTTATAGACACACCGAATTCTGTGAATTTTTTTTGGACTTGGCCACCTGCGCCTCCAGTTTTCTGACACTGTTTTTTCTGCGTTGCTATGTTGGATCATGCGTGACTTCTAGTTTTTAGATGGAACCATTGATTAAAACCTGTACGGGGGGGGGGGCGGGTGATTAAAATAATAATACCTTGAGCGTTTTGACACTGCGGTAGGAGTAAATGCTTTGGCGGCATTACTAGCTGCTGACTGCTCCGGGAAGGTTTCTTTCAGCGAGCGCGATGCTAAGCGTGCAAAGTGCCCTCGGAATATCGTGCCCGGGGTGGGGCTGTGTCTCACACTGTTAGTGTGAGAGGAGCATTCAGTGAATGACTCGGGGAGTGGGGGGGCAGTGGCCTCTGTATGAGAGTGTTTGTTACAAGATGTCTAGAAAGGAATAGACATTGGGGAGGGGGGAAAACAGCTGAAAGTTTAACTTTGCGCCAGTAAAGCGAAAAGTTTACCATCAAGTGCACAATTAGTAACTGCACACTTGTGTCCCGAACTGGGGGAATAGAGACAGGGGATAATGCATGAGTGAGCCGAGTTACTAAATGGTTTTAATTCTGCACTACTTGGCATTGTTTGTCAAACACGGCAGGATTCCTGCACGTTTTTTAAAAAATCTCACTTACCACAGAGTATTTCTATAAACTGATGCCTTTTTGCAGATTATTTCAAGAAAGGGGGGGTGGGGGGGAGGTTTCTGTTGATACAATAACAAGCAAGTACTGCACTTTTGTAAGATTCAGGAAGTATTGCGGTTTCAGGCATGACGTGTTTTTACTGTTTCGTACCGTGCTCGAGAGTGGCCAGTTCAGATTTGGAGGATTCCATTTCTCCGTTTGAATTGGGTGCCAGCATTGAGCTATCAAAGAGCGGAAAGGTTGGCTGAATGTATAAAATAGCTGCTTTCATTTTATTTTCTTTGTAGCGTTCTGAAAAGGGAGCCGTCACTGAAATTTAACAAGTCATTCATTCTGTGTCCTGTGCGAAATACTAAGTTATTCCGGTTAGTGCTGAAATATACAATCAGCAAGGATACAAGAATGAATTTGGGTATTTGTCACACCCCCTTTATACTGTTCAAAATGCCTCCACAAAGGTTTTGTGGGCTTTTCCAGGGTATTGGAGACAGCATTACATTTTTTCAAAACAAATGTGTTTCTACTGATACAAGTCAGTTTTAGTCCTGTACATCTTATATAAAGTCTATAGCTCAGTACGGCCAGTTTTTTGTAATTTATGAACTTTTTACTTTTACTTTTTAATAAAAAAATGATATTGAGTGCATTGCCGACAATTACCTTGAGATTGTTCCATCATGTTAAAAAGAATTACATTTTGTACAGAACCTGTTTGCAAAAAAATAAACCATTTTATAATGAAAATCATTTTTGCTGGCGTATGTGTTAATTCCAAGGCTTTACTGATCATCGGACACTCGCAGTTTATCTTGTAGATGTGCTGCGTCACATGTTAACGCAATTAAGCAGATTTTGCGGATGTCCTCCCATTCTGCCCCAAGTGTACGATATTTAATCGTCTTTCCCGGCAGTGTTTTGGATTCTGCCTCTGATTCCAGCTGTTTTTGATTCACGAGGTTGTTCACCGGTGTTGATCTTGCCGTAGCTTTCATCTTCCTTACGATTCCCTCTTGGTACCATTTTGTTCCCACTTCAGTACTGCGACTAGTAGCACTTTATAAAAATAAAAAATTAAATTAAAAATGAGCATTACCAGTCAGGTCAGTGACGTGGGAGATGTAGGTGACACCCAGAGACTGTGGGCTGGATTTTCTCAGCCCTGAGGAGGCGGACATGGAGGCAAGACAGCCGGTAAAGTAGCAGAAGGTGGGGGCGGATGGCAAAAGCGCCCCCATCCCGCCTCCGTGCCCTTTTGCCAGGAGGCGGGAAGATGTGCTGCTTCGGGTCCCGTCTCCTGGAGGCGGGAAAGGGATTAAATCCTGGGTTAACAGGCAGAAAAAAGGATTAGTGTCATTTTACCTTCTCGGGTGTAGGCATCCCGACCTCGGAGAACCCCGCCAGGTTGGAGGAGACGTGAAGGAGGTCTGGGGGTCGAAAGCACCTGAAAGTAAGATGTAGAGGTGAGTGATGGGTGCAAGTGTGGAGTGGTAAATATGGAAGGTGAGTGCTAAGTGTTAAAAAAAAATGTTCACTTACCTTGTTTTCTGCCTACAGCCTTCATCCACCCTGGATCGGGAGACCCGACATCTTCCTTGTCGATTTCACAGACTGGCTGTTGGATCCTCCGACCCAACAGCCATCTAAAATCTACAAAGTTGAAAGGTTTGATGAGTCCTGAACACAATGACTCATCAAACTACAGAGAAATGTCTGACCGCTTCACAGAGCTGTCAAACGCTGACATTTCTTCTTTCAAGAAGTCTTGACAGAGCACGTCAACGTCTGACGTGCTGTCAGTGACTTCCCCCTAATTGGCCAATCAGGGAAAAATCCCTCTGGTTGGCCAGAAGATGATGGAGGCGGGACATTGACCCAACAAGCAGCAGTCCCGCCTCTGACTCGTCTCCATTGAGAAAATCCAGCCCTGTCTCTCTCAATGAAAGTGCATGTTGTAGAGTTTTTCGGCTGTGTGTTGATGTGATGCATATTTTTTTCAATTAGCAAAATTCTAACTTTTTTTTATTTTTTGACTACGGCAAAGATTGAAAGAAAAGAACTTATATTTCTACAGCACCTTTCACAACCTCAGAATGTCCCAAAGCACTTTATAGCCAATTAATTACTTTTGAAGTGTAGTCACTGTTGTAATGTAGGAAACGCGGCAGCCAATTTGCACACAGTAAGCTCCCACAAATAGCAATGAGCTAATGACCAGATAATCTAGGTTTTTTTTTGAAATATCAATTGAGGAACAAATATTGGTACGGACACCAGGGAGAGAACTCCACTGCTTTTCTTCGAAACTTACGTAAACTTGAGGTCATCCAAAACTCGGCTGCCCGTGCCCTAACTCGCACCAAGTCCCGTTCGCCCATCATCCCTGTGCTCGCTGACCTACATTGGATCCCAGTTAAGCAGCGCCTCGATTTCAAAATTTTCCATGGCCTCGCCCCTCCCTATCTCTGTAATTTCCTCCAGCCCCACAACCCCCCGAGATATCTGCGCTCCTCAAATTCTGCCCTCTTAAGCATCCCTGATTATAATCACTCAACTTTTGCTGGTCGTGCCTTCTGTTAACTAGGCCCTAAGCTCTGGAATTCCCTCCCTAAACCTCTCCACCTCTCTTTCCTCCTTTAAGACGCTCCTTAAAACCTACCTCTTTGACCAAGCTTTTGGTCACCTGCCCTAATTTATCCTTATGTGGATCGGTGTCAAATTTGTTGTCTTAAAATACTCCTGTGCAGCGCCTTGGGATGTTTTACTACTTTAAAAGCGCTATATAAATACAACTTCTTGTTGTTGAAATATTGCCATGGGATCTTTTATGTCCATCTGAGAGAGCAGACTTTGGTTTAACGTCTCATCTGAAAAGTGCCGCCTCTAGCAGTGCAGCTCTCCCTAGGTACTGGCATTGGGAGTGGCAGCCTAGATCTTGTGGTTAAGTCTCTGGAGTGGGACTTGAACCAACGACCTTATGACTCAGGTGAGAGTGCTGCCCGCTGAGCCACGGCTGACACCACCAATTGACTGTTGAATTGTTCAATCGCTCCTTGAATTTTGTGCTGTTTTTTTCTTTCCAGCGTTGAAAATTATTGCATTCAACCTTTCTTGTACATCTAATTTACCTCACAAGCTCTCTCAATTAGGAAATTCATTTAATATTTTGATTAGCAGCTCCCTTCATGGCTCTGTGGCAAAACCACATGGTGAGTGATGCAGATCAGGAAGGGTCCCGGGTTTTATCCTCGGTCTATGCTGCATTATCTGCGACAGTACCGCGGTCCCTAAATCAGTCTCGGCGCTTTCTTGCTCAGGAAGGGCACAATTTGGCCAGGGTTAATGCTGCCTACTGCTACCCAGTCACCTCTACTGGAAGATACGGGCGATGACCACATTGGGCTCCGCTGTGATGCCCCCATTGGTGGTTAAGCAGTGTGCCAGCACTTGCTGTCTCACACATGAAGAATAAGCACTTGGATGGGTAATGGAGGGCAGTCTGTATCTGTGGAACTGTGCCCCAGCACAAGGGAGAACCTTCAGGAGACAGCTGTAAGGGGAGGGAGGGAAACAAAATATTTCATGCTGCTTTCTTCAATCAGTTCTCTACGTAACGGGATTAACCCAGTCACGCAAAGAGGAGATAGGCTGAGACTGTTGGTATCGATGCCAGTGATGCCCACTGATCTGTTTGTCCCTCGGCTTTCTCCAGTTCTTCTGTCTTGCTGAATATATTAATCCATCGAATGAAAAATCATCATAAACCACATCAACGGCAGGATAATTCTAACTCACTGCTCAGACGGTATTCCTCTTAAGTGACGGATCAGACCCTGTACTGACTCTGAGCAGCCATCATCTTGGATACCAACTTGCATCTCACCCCATCCAGTCTAACTGTGCATCTAAGGCCTTCTGTGCAACTCCACGTCCCTTCTTAGGAATATTGGCGGCCCGTGCTCGGCCAGGAAGCCATCGGTGATTGTGCTCTACAGGAGTTATTACAGCACTTCTAGGATTGGGGACTTGTGGTCCCTTTTACACTGGCAAATATCTCCCCTGCCATCCACTCTTTCAGTCCTTGACACAATTCAAATCATTGAGTTGCCCCAAACCTTCCCTCCCTCTGGATAAGTGCCACATTTTTTTTTTATGTGTTCGCTGCTAAGTCTAAATTGCACATTTCCCTCTATAAATGGTGAGTTATGCAGTTCTGTACACAGGAACAGGAGGAGGCCATTCGGCTACTCGAGCCTGTTCCGCCATTTAATTAGATCATGGCTGATCTGCATTTTAACTCCATCTACCCACCTTGGTTCTGTAACCCTTAATACCCTCGCCTAACAAAAATATATCAATCTCAGCTTTGAAATTTTCAATTGACCCCCAGGCTCAACAGCTCTTTGAGGGAGAGAGTTCCTGATTTCCACCACCCTTTGTGTGAAGAAGTGCTTCCTGACATCACCCCTGAACGGCCTGGCTCTAATTTTAAGGTGATGCCCCCTTGTTCTGGACTCCCCCACCAGAGGAAATAGTTTCTCTCCATCTATCCTTTAATCATCTTAAACACCTCGATTAGATCACCCTTAATCGTCTATACTCCAGGGAATACAAGCCTAGTCTATGCAACCTGTCCTCAATTTAATCCTTTTAGCCCTGGTCCATATATCTTTTTATGTTTATTCATTCATGGGATGTGGGCGTCGCTGGCAAGGCCAGCATTTATTGCCTATCCCTAATTGCCCTTGAGAAGGTGGTGTGCTTTCCTAATCAAGGCTCCTCAGCCAGTTCTACCTCAAGTGTGCGGCAATTGTACATTTTTACCATTTCACAGCTTTCCTTTCAAAAATCAATTGGATGCCTGATCTTGCGCTTGTTTTCTTTCTTGTATATGTCCAGTTTTATTTTTAATCTAACAAATCTTGTCCAATCCTATAAACCCAGTTGTGGTATGGGTCACGCAAGTGCCTGAAAAGCTCTTCGTTTCTGAGCGCAGCTTCATCGCAATACTTCAGACTCGATAAACTTCAACAAAATAAACCTCCAGAACCCACGCTGCAGCTCAAGTCTGTCAAAACATGTCACAGTTACTGGTTTCTATACCGAGAATGGATTCAAAGACAGGCCGCCTCAAGAGCCTGTTAAAGGGTAACTATCGCCTTGTAGATTGCTGTCCAATATTAAGCAAGTGATAGGACTCTTTGTTAAATGATGTTAATACATTGTTCTGTGCATTCAGCCAGTGGCTGATTTAATCAGGCTGGATTTACTTGTACATGGGTCAGTGTTTCATCATTGAGGGGAATCGGATCACGAGGGGAGGGGGATTGGATCGCGAGGGGGATCGGTCGGCAAGGGGGATCGGATCGTGGCGAGAATCAATCTTGTGAAGCAATGGGCTCCAGTTTTTTGAAAGTGGTTCATGACTGTGCCATTCTACAGCATTATTTCACTTCAAGACTATCCAGTTTATCTGTATATTTATGACTTCAGATTGAATTGGACATATCTATAGCCCGTAGAAAGGATGCATATGAACTTGTGTTGCCCCTGAAAGCAATTCCATGCAAAAAAAAATGTTTTGACTGTGTTACTGAGCAATTTCTTCTCTGATTTTGAGGCGCCTGAATTAGCTCGTCATTTACTAAAGTGGAAAACCAGTGTAGACACTGACTGTCATGGGTCATGGGGCTCACCAGAGAAGACTGGCTTGCTGAATGATGGATTGTCGTCATGATTGGATTATCTGTCAGCTGCTATTGAGAAAGAAGAGAAGAAAAAATAAAGGTTAGTCGTTAAGTGATCAGACTGACACGGAACCCTAAACACCAGCCAGAGAGGCTACTGCTTGTTGTGGCTGAATTCCAATATTTTGGGGTTGGAAGGATAAAGATCAAAGACAACACACAAAGCTTCTTTTGTAGTAAGGAGCGCGGTATGAAATTGCATACTTGAAGATAAACATTTGTTATAAGCCCATGTGACACGAGCAAGGTAGGTCACACAACTGGTAAAAATTTGATGTGCCTGTCCCTTTAAGAGACTTGTGATGTCATTCACCTCGACATTACACCAGTGACCACACTTCAAGAAGTGCTTCATTGGCTGTAAAGCGCTTTGTGCCGTCCTGAGGTGGTGAAAGGCGCTATATAAATGCAAGTCTTTTTTCTTTTCATGCTATATGCAATGCCACCTTGGAGGCCAGCTTCACTTCTTTCTCCCAGTCTCAATGTTGGCTGTGTTGTGTGCTGCTCTACAGCTTGAGATAAAGTTAGCTCTCTAAATATTCTTTGGGTGTTTTTTCTTGTACGTTGTCTCCTGAGTTTCTGATCACAGTGTCCTATCTCATACCAAGTCCCGTTCACCCATCACCCTGTGCTCGCTGACCTACATTGGCTCCCAGTTAAGCAACACCTCAATTTTAAAATTCTCATCCTTGTTTTCAAATCCCTCCATAGCCTCACCTCTCCCTATCTCTGTAATCTCCTGCAGCCCCACAACCCCCCGAGATCTCTGCGCTCCTCCATTTGTGGCCTCTTGAGCATCCCTGATTTTAATCGCTCCACCATTGGCAGTCGTGCCTTCAGCTGCCGAGACCCTAAGCTCTGGAATTCCCTCCCTAAACCTCTCCGCCTCGCTACCTCTCACTCCTCCTTTAAGACGCTCCTTAAAACCTACCTCTTTGACCAAGCTTTTGGTCACCTGTCCTAATGTCTCCTTATGTGGCTCAGTGTCAAATTTTGTTTGATAACACACCTGTGAAGCACCTTGGACGTTTTACTACGTTAAAGGCGTCATATAAATACAAGTTGTTGTTGCCAGAGCATTATTTTACATTTTGTGAAAATTGCAAAGAAACCATTCGGCACTCTTCTGTTATGCCTAAATGAATCGCTCGAGTCGGTGTGCTAATGCAATAGCTGCTTTTATTTCAGACCCTGTAACATTCGCCAAAGATGGAACAAAATAATACAAGAGGAGACACTGGAGTGTAAGTGCTACAGGATGCAAGCTCCCTTCAGAGGGTCCTCTCATGTTCAATTACCAACATGTAAGTATAACACGTACCACTTCCCCCACCCCACCCTCCTCCTCCTCCCACCCCTCAGAATTTCAAGGTGACAACAACCATCTCCAAGAATGAGCCTGGCAAACAGCTAAAAGGAACCTAAAGAAATCACATAGAAACACGTAGAATACACAGAAACAGGCCATTCGGCCCAACCAGTCTGTGCTGGTGTTTATGCTTCACACGAGTCTCCTCCCATTCCGTCTACATCATCTCAGCCTTTCAGCATATCTCTCCATTCCCTTTACTCTCATGTACTCGTCTCGTTTCCTTTTGAAAGCATCTAAGCTATTTGCCTCAACCACTTCCTGTGGTAGCGAGTTCCACATTCTAACCACTCTGAGTAAAGAAATTCCTCCTTATTTTCCTATTTTTATTTTTATTTATATATAAATTCAACAACTATACATTTCAATAAAGTGATGCACCTGAGATCACCAGCGTTCTAGGTGAGAATGCTTCCGCTGACCCAAACCAACACGCAAGTTGTTGAACTCACTCAGAGAGGACATAGGATTGTCGATACGTGAAATTGCGATTTCTCACTGGTGTTGTACAGGATGCTGTCCTGACGTTGGGGGTTAGGAAAACAACAACTTGCCTTTATATAGCGCCTTTAACGTAGTAAGACATCCCAAGGTGCATCACAGGAGAGATTATCAAACAAAATCTGACATTGAGCCACAGAAGGAGATATCAGGACCGGTGGTCAAAAGCTTGGTCAAAGAAGAAGGTTTTAAGGAGCATCTTAAAGGAGGATGTTCTTGACGGTGCAGAAGGAGCAATACCCTGCATCTAACCTGGGCCATAACCGAGGTGGGCGGGCTTGATACTGGAAGTGGCTATCTGAGCTGGGAAAATCCACTTTCCAGCAATAATATCCCTCCCACTTTTTTTTTTACAAAACGTACAGAGAAGCGAACAATTGGATCAAGTTGAAATAAGTGTAACAGGGCCAAAAATCCCACTCCTGTAAGTACCATTCTGTGGGGTGGGGGGGGAGAAAAGAGTGGCTATAAACAGAACTTTGCCATCAATAAAGTGATATAAATTGGAAAGATCTCCTTGCTTCTATTAGTTGTCTCTCTAAAACAGAAATTAATCTTCATCCAGAATATTTCACCGGCGATTGCTGTGGTGAATTAAAAATCAGTGATGTTTCGCTGATTGAGGTTGATTAAGGATATCACTTCAGTAAGTGCTGATGGACACATCATTAGCATTAGATTTGTCATTAATTAACTATGCTCCTACATATTTAATCGTTGAATTTTAATCTGAAACCCCAATGGAATGTGCTGCTTGTCGGATGGTTGGACGACTGCCTCACGTCCTCAGATACTGTTGGAAAGACATGTCGGAGCTGGCCTCTCCTGGCGGAGCTGTTGTGTATTTCTGGCTTTTTTTCTCCCCAATTCGAGTCAGTTTTTGTTATTTCAGGAGCAAGAACCAGTTAAGTCGAGCTGTGTCTGAAATTGAGAAATGGCCAGTTTATGGAGTACAATTTCATCAGCTAGGCACCGTCACAAGAAAATACTGCCCTTACATTGTGCATTTCGAAAAGAGTCGGAAAAGGCTCTTGCAACTGAAAGTCCAAATCCTTGGTGATTGGCTCAGTCCTGTTCCCCACACTCGGTCTGTTCATGATGGTGAAGCCATGCCTTGGAGAAGCAGAATGGTTACCAGAATGGGCAACACGGTGGCATAGTGGTTAGCACTGGTGCCTCACAGCGCCAGAGACCCGGGTTCGAATCTGACCTCGGGTGACTGTCTGTGTGGAGTTTGCACATTCTCCCCGTGTCTGCGTGGGTTTCCTCGGGTGCTCGGTTTCCTCCACAGTCAAAAATGTGTGGGTTAGGTTGATTTGGCTATGATAAATTGACCCTTAGTGTTAGGGGGGATTAAATATGTGGGGTTATGGGGATAGGATGGGATATGTTAGGGGGAATTAAATACGTGGGGTTACGGGGGTAGGGTGGGATATGTGTACTGTGGGGATTAAAGCAGGGACAGGGTACTGGATTTGGATGATCAGCCATGATCATATTGAATGGCGGAGCAGGCTCGACGGGCCGAATGGCCTACTCCTGCTCCTAGATTCTATGGTTCCAGGGTGGGGGATCTTAGCTACAAGGAAAGGTTGGAGAAGCTGGATTTGTTTCATTAGAGCAAAGGAGGTTGAGGGGTGATTTGATAGAAGTGTACAAGATTATGACGGGTTTGGATAGGCTAGACGGGGAAAGGCTGTTCCCACGAGTTGATGGTACAAGGACTAGGGGACACAGATTTAAGGTTTTGGGCAAGAGATACAGGGGGGATGTGAGGAAAAACTTTTTTACGCAGCGAGTGGTGAGGACCTGGAACTCGCTGCCGACGGAAGTGGTGGAAGCGGAGACACTCGGCTCGATTTTACCAGGCCCGAGGAGGCGGGTTTGGAGGCATGTGAGTTGTCAAAATCACAAAAAATGGCGGCCGGGCCCGATCCCGCCTCCAGCCCGCCTCCGAGCAATTTTCCCAGAATCAGGGTTTCAGACCCCGTTTCCATCCCGCCTCCAAGAGGCAGGATATGCCCTTAAGGCCCTTAACAACCAGTTAATTGCCTCTATAATCCCATTTTGAGAGGCCATTCTGATTTTTAGACATTTCCCCCATCCTACACGCCTCCTCTGAAACACGCCAGTGAATCCTGGCGGCCTCACAAGTGGAATGCTTACTAACAGCTGCAGCTCCACCATTAAAAAGGAGTTTTAAGCAATCATCATTTGCAGGTGGCAGAACTTTGTTGTCTCAGGTCTGGGGGAACTTTTAGCAGGCATACCCATTGTTGTGGAAGTTTGGAGCCTGACACCCATCTCCAGTGTGACCCCATTCCCCAGCTTGACTGAGCGCTTCCTCAACTGAGGTATATACCAGAAGCATGGGAACCATTTATTTCCTTTCCTCCTGGACATCAGATTTGGACGAAGACCAGCCGCGGCAGCAACAGAACCCTGAACAACAGCAGCACCAACAGCAGCAACAACAGGAGCGCCAAGCTGCTGCTCACCCACCTGAAGCTGCACAGGCCAGAAGGCGCCAGCGCGCGAGCACATTGCTGCCTGGGATGCAAGGGACGCACTCATCTTGGCCAGATTTGCTTAGCCTGCAAAATCAAACACTTTTGCCTCGCACCTTCTTATCAGACCATCAACAATGGCCAAGAACCTGCGGATTCCTATCACTCTGACCACCATACTGACAATTGCAAGTCGCCCTAAGCCCTCAATGTGAAAGTCCCATTTGAGAAATGGCACAGGCCACAACTTCAACAGTTTGCCATCAAATCTGTTTATGATACCATGACAAGGATGGTTGGTCCAAATACAATACATCACAGCACCCAAGTGACTACCCTTGTGACTACTTGTGCTTTATCTTCCTCTTACGCGTGCTCCTACGTGGTGCTTCCCCTGTGGCTTCAGCAGATGTGAAGGCCCCTTGCTCACTTTCTTGCTGCTCCTGTCTCGACACCTTTGGCGGGCGTCCCCCGGGGTTGCGAACCTGTGAGGGCTCGGCATCAGTCTGCTGCTCCTACGGCTGTGCAGGGGCTGAGACGCCCACCTCAGTTGGGTGAGGACCCTGGTGGGGCTCTGACCGAGGGTTTTGCAGTGGCATGGTCATGTGAGCGCTTGGAGAGGAGCCCCCACTTCCTTGTTGTCTGCCACCAACATCCCTCTCATGGGTCAGCCCCACTTCAGACCTAGCAAGTGGCTTGACAGCACCTTGCTGCACTGCAGGGGGGCCATGAGGACCCGTTTCTGCACTGGAAGTCCTACTCCAGAGGACTTCAATGAAGGTCTGGTTTCTATGCTCAATAGCTGACCATCGCTCCTCAAGAGATGTCAGTCTATTCTGAACAATGATCATGTTTTCAAGACCCTGGCAACTAAGCTCCTCCATGGCCGTAGCCATCCTCTCCTCTACCATAGCCATCCTTTCCACGGAGGTTGCCATCCTTTCCGTGGTGATGCGTTCATGCGCCAACGCCTCCACAAAGGCTCTGCTCATGTTCACGATGGACTCCTCCATTTGCTCCACACTCGCAGCGACCCTGGAGACAAAACCTGCCAGACTCCTGCACCTGTTCCTGGAGTTCCAGCACCGCTCTCCTTCTGGATGGACCCAGAGGCACAGGGTCCACATGCATCTGAGCCGAGCTGGCAGAGTCCTGCGCCCTCCGACTAGGACTCTCCACTGCTGTCCCTGTCTCCACCATCTGCTGATGATCACTTGTGAGCTGTGATACACCAGGTGCCAACACTACTCTATCTCGCGAAGGTCCCACCGAGGTGTGAGTGTCTACGCTGGTGCTGGGTGCGCTGAATTCTGCTGACGCTGCGCCCTCAGAGGTTGCAGCTTCCTCTGAGGAGTCTGGAAGCTCAGGCTCTTCCTCCTGGACAGTGCGGACGGGGGCTTTCGATGGTCCTGTGGGGGAGTAAAGGAAAGAGTTAGAGATGTGAGGTCAAGGTTACATGCACATTGAATAGTGCAGATGATCATAAGTCAATCTGTTGGAGCATCAGAATCATTATCAGTCACTCATGCAATGTCAATGAGAGAGATGCCAAACTATTCTGTCACCAGCTTGCTGTGATGCGCCCGTCTGTCCGTCCCCCACTTGGAAATCCTCCTCGATCCCGGCAATTTCCAGGGCTGCCTCCTCCCAGGCAGTGAGCTGGGCTACTGAGGGTGGCCCTCCTCCTGTCCTCGCTCTTTCCCTCTTATTGTGGGCTCTCTTTTCCTGCAATGAGGGACACAACTGGAGTTTGAGTGAGAATGAAGAGTGAGTGTAGAGAACCCATAGCATAGATGCTTAGAAGGAGACAAAGGGCCCTCCCTGTGTGTTCTAAGTTGTTGTCATTGCGTCAGTGATAGGGCGTGTGAGGGCTGCATGGTCGAATAGTTAAGTGAATGTGACCATAGAGAGAGAGGGAATGGGTAAGGGTGCAGGGATGTCAGTGTCAAGTGGGATGTGGAGGAAGAGGTTGGCAAAGCAGAGTGCTGGTAATGAGAGGCAATGGGGATCAGATTGAGGGTGATGGAGAAGGCCAGGTTCTGCGGCTCATCGATATGGAGTTGATCTCCTGGGCCACTTGCAGCCACACAGCTTTAGTCTGCTGGGGTGGCTTTTTTCTCCCTGAGGAAGGGAAGAGCACCTCCTTATTCCCTCTTGCTCCCTCCACCAGAGCTTGGAGGGAGGGCTCATCGAAGCGTGGAGCACACTTTGGCCTACTGGTGGACATAGTTGATCAATGAAGTGCTTACTATAATGGCCATAAAGTTTGCAGTCTCCAGAAGAAGCAAGGCTGCTTGCAGGCCTTAAATCCAGCAGCGTTGATGACGTCATCGGAGGCGACTTTCTGTATGAAAAGACTCATTGGGCCAGGGGTTCCCACACGCTGGAAATCAATTGCCCAATTAGGGGAAAATCACACTTTTTCCCCACTTCACTTCGGAGTCGGGGTCCTGACACGAATGCCACCTGACATGCCCCAGCCCGCCCACACTGGCAAAATCTAGCCCTCAATGTTTTCAAGGGGAGACTGGATAGGCACTTGAGGGAACTAAACTTGCAGGGCTACGGGGATAGAGCGGGGGAATGGGGCTGACTGGATTGCTCTACAGAGAGCCTGCACGGACTCGATGGGCCGCATGGCCTCCTTCTGTGCCGTTTTGACTCTATGACTCTAAGCAGGTCTTGCACAGACAAATAAGGTCCCCTCGACATCAGTCTTCTCCCTTTCATTGTCTCTCTGACTGAAGGCATACTGACTGGCCACATCCACAACCTGAAAGATGTACGGATCTCTTGCCTCTGTAACGCTGCGAGGTTAATATCAAAATTTGCTCGGATGATACCAGAACTGAAGGGTTATTCCTATCGGGAAAGATTGAACAGGCTGGGTCTCTTTTCTCTGGAAAAGAGAAGGCTGAGGGGTGACCTGATAGAGGTCTTTAAGATAGTGCTGCACTGTCGGAGGTGCCGTCTTTCGGATGAGACGTTAAACCGAGGCCCCGTCTGCTCTCTCAGTTGGATGTAAATGATCCCATGGCACTATTGGAAGAAGAGCAGGGGAGTTATCCCCGGTGTCTTGGCCAATATTGATCCATCAACCAACATAACAAAAACAGATTATCTGGTCATTATCACATTGCTGTTTGTGGGAGCTTGCTGTGCGCAAATTGGCTGCTGCGTTTCCTACATTACAACAGTGACTACATTTCAAAAGTACTTCATTGGCTGTAAAGCGCTTTGAGACGTCCGGTGGTCATGAAAGGCGCTATAGAAATGCAAGTCTTCCTTTCTATTTTATGAAAGGGTTCGATAGGGTAGACACAGAGAGAGTGTTCCACTTGTGGGGGAGACTAGAACTAGGGGCCATAAATATAAGATAGTCACTAATAAATCCAATCGGGAATTCAGGAGAAACTTTACCCAGAGAGTGGTGAGAATGTGGAACTCCCCACCACAGGGAATGGTTGAGGCGAATAGTATCGATACAATTAAGGGGAAGCAGGATAAACACAAGAGGGAGAAAGGAATCGAAGGATATGTTGATAGGGTGAGATGAAGAGGGACTGGAGGAGGATCATGTGGAGCAGAAACCCCGGCATTGACCTGTTGGGCCGAATGGCCTGTTTCTGTGCTGTAAATATTATGGGGGAGAAATTCGGTTGGTTATCGCCTCCCATTAGCACCTGGCAGACGTGCAACACTCACTCAGCGCCCGATCTGCCGAATTGATTATTGCCCCCTGTCTTAGCGCCTCGCTCCGACGGCGACAGGGAGAGGAGGCGTGAAGCGGGCGGCTGGCGGCTCCAGGGGCGCTACTTCAAGGGATCAGTCGCAGCCATCAGGTTAGAACATAAGAACATAAGAAATAGGAGCAGGAGTCGGCCATTCGGCCCTTCGAGCCTGCTCCGCCATTCAATGAGATCATGGCTGATCTTCTACCGCAACTCCATTCACCGGCCTTATCGCCATATCCCTTGATGCCCTTACTAGTCAGAAATCTATCGATCTGTTTTGAATATACCCAATGACTGAGCCTCCACAGCCCTCTGGGGTAGAGAATTCCAAAGATTCACCACCCTCTGTGTGAAGAAATTTCTTCTCATCTCAGTCCTGAATGGCCTACCCTTTATCCTGAGGCTGTGGCCCCTGGTTCTAGACTCCCCAGCCAAGGGAAACATTCTCCCAGCATCCACCCTATCAAACCCTGTAATAATTTTGTATGCTTCAATGAGATCCCCTCATTCTTCTGAATTCAAGAGAATACAGCCCTAGTTTACTCAATCTCTTCTCATACGACAGTCCCGCCATCCCAGGGATCAATCTCGTGAACCTTCGTTGCACTCCCTCTATGGCAAGTATATCCTTCCTTAGGTAAGGAGACCAAAATTGTACACTGTACTCCAGGTGTGGTCTCACCAAGGCCCTCTATAATTGGAGTAAGACTTCTTTACTCCTGTACTCAAATCCTCTTGTAATGAAGGCCAGCATACCATTTGCCTTCCTAATGGCTTGCTGCACCTGCACATTCACTTTCAGTGACTCATGTACAAGGACACCTAGGTCCCTTTGAGCATCTGCATTCCCCAATCTTTCACCATTTAGGAAATACTCTGCCTTTCTGTGTTTTCTACCAAAGTGGATAACTTCACATTTATCCACATTATATTCCATCTGCCATGTTCTCGCCCACTCACTGAGCCTGTTGAGATCCCCTTGAAGCCTCTTCACATCCTCTTCATAACTGACACTGCCACCTAGCTTTGTATCATCAGAAAATTTGGAAATGTTACATTTAGTCCCCTCATCCAAATCATTGATTTAGATTGTGAATAGCTGGGGCCCAAGCACCGATCCTTGCGGTACCCCATTAGTCACAGCCTGCCATCCTGAAAAAGACCCGTTTATCCTTACTCTTTGTTTTCTGTCTGTTAACCAATTCTCAATCCATGCTAGTATATTACCCCCAATTCCATGTGCCCTAATTTTGTTCACCAACCTCTTGTGTGAGACCTTTATCGAAGGCCTTCTGAAAATCCAGATACACCACATCTACCGGTTCCCCTTTGTCTACTCCACTAGTTACATCCTCAAAAAACTCCAATAGGTTTGTCAAACAGGATTTCCCTTTCATAAATCCATGTTGACTCTGCCCAATCTTACTATTAGTTTCTAAGTGCCCAGTTATTGCATCCTTTATAATAGATTCCAGCATTTTCCCAACTACTGATGTGAGGCTAACAGGTCTGTAGTTCCCCGTTTTCTCTCTTCCCTCCTTTCTTAAATAGCGGGGTTACATTTGCTATCCTCCAATCTGCAGGAACCGTTCCAGAATCTATAGAATTTTGGAAGATGACAACCAATGCGTCCACTATCCCAATGGCCACCTCTTTCAAAACCCTAGGATGTAGGTCATCCGGTCCTTGGGATTTATTGACTTTTAGTCCCATTAATTTTGCTAGTACTGTTTTTTTACTAATAATAATTTCTTTAAGTTCCTCATTCTCACCACACCCTGGGTTTTCTCATATTTCTGGGAGGTTTTTTGTGTCTTCCTCCGTGAAGACAGAAACAAAGTATTTATTTAATTTCTCGGCCATTTCCTCATTCCCCATTATAAATTCTCCCGTCTCTGACTGTAAAGGACCTACATTTACCTTCGCCAGTCTTTTCCTTTTCACATACCTATAGAAGCTATTACAATCCGTTTTTATATTTTTCGCTAGTTTGTGCTCATATTCCATTTTCCCTTTCTTCATCAATTTCTTGGTTCCCCTTTGCTGATTTCTAAAAAGATCCCAATCCTCAGGCTGACTGCTTTTTCTGGCAACTTTATAAGCTTCCTCCTTTGAATTAATACTAGCTTTAATTTCTTTTGTTAGCCATGGTTGGATCACTTTTCCTTTTGGGTTTTTATGCCCTAGAGGAATATATGTTTGTTGCAAATTATGCATTATTTCCTTGAATGTTAGCCATTGTATGTCCACCTTCATACCTTTTAGTGTAGTCTCCCAATCTACCATGGCCAACTTGTCCCTCATAC
Source organism: Squalus acanthias (assembly GCA_030390025.1). NCBI lineage: Eukaryota > Metazoa > Chordata > Chondrichthyes > Squaliformes > Squalidae > Squalus > Squalus acanthias. The sequence goes on along the minus strand of CM059442.1, from coordinate 12,842,169 downwards.
CCTTGTAGTTTCCTCTGTTTAGATTGAAGACCTTAGTTTCAGGTTGGACTACATCACTCTCAAACTTAATGTAAAATTCAATCATATTATGGTCACTTGTCCCTAAAGGCCCCTTTACCACAAGATTATTGATTAGCCCTTTCTCATTACACAGTACCAGATCCATAATAGCCTGTTCCCTGGTTGGTTCCTCCACATACTAATCCAGGAAACCATCTCGCATGCATTCCAAGAATTCGTCCTCCACACCATTAGTGGTAATTTGATTTGCCCAGTCAATATGTAGATTAAAGTCCCCCATGATTACCGTATTGCCCTTGTTACATGCACTTCTAATTTCTTGATTGATACTGTGCTCTACATTACCACTACTGTTTGGTGGCCTATACATAACTCCCACCAATGTTTTCCGCCCTTTGCTGTTTCTTAGCTCCACCCAAACTGATTCCAGTTCTACATCACGATCTGCCGAGCCAAGATCTTTTATCTCTACCGTACATATCTCATCCCTTATTAACAGCGCTACGCCACCTCCTTTTCCTTTTTGTCTGTCCTTCCTAAATGTTGAGTACCCTGGAACATTCAGTTCCCAGCTTTGGTTACCCTGCAACCATGTCTCTGTATAGGCAATTACATCATACCCATTTACTTCTATTAGTGCCATTAATTCATCCGCCTTGTTGCGAATGCTACGTGCATTTAGATAAAGTGCCTTCAACTTTGTCTGTTTAATATTTTTCTGCACTTTGACCCTCTTTACTGTTGGCCTTTGTTTCTGCTCCTTACTAGTTTTGCTGACTACTTTTCCAACTTGCACTTCCAGCTTTGTTTCTCTCCTTTCAGGGCCCACACTTAGGTTCCCAGCCCCCTGACAAACTAGTTTAAATCCTTCCCAACAGCTCTAGCAAACCCCCCTGCGAGGATATTGGTCCCGGTTCTGCCGAGGTGTAATCCGTCCAGCTTGTACAGGTCCCACCTTCCCCAGAATCAGTCCCAATGCCTCAGAAATTTAAATCCCTCCCTCCTACACCATCTCTCCAGCCACGCATTCATCTGGTCTATTCTCCTATGCTCTCGCTAGCACGTGGCACTGGGAGTAATCCTGAGATTACTACCTTTGAAGTCCTGCTTTTTAATTTATTTCCTAGCTCCCTATATTCTGCTTGCAGGACCTCGTCCCTCCTTCTACCTATGTCGTTGGTACCGATATGGACCATGACCTCTGGCTGGTCACCCTCTCCCTTCAGAATGTCCTGCAGCCAATCAGTGACATCCTTGACCCTAGCACCAGGGAGGCAACATACCATCCTGGAGTCATGTCTGCGGCCACAGAAATGTCTATCTGTTCCCCTTACGATAGAATCCCCTATCACTATTGCTCTCGCACTCTTTTTACTCCCCTCCTGTGCAGCTGAGCCAGTCGTAGTGCCACGGACTTGGCTGTTGCTGCATTCCCCTGAGAAACCATCTTCCCCATCAGTATCCAAAACGGAAAATCTGTTGGAGAGGGAGATGGACCCAGGGGACTCCTGCACTACCTTCCTAGTTCTTTTACTCTGTCTGGCGGTCACCCATTCCCTTTCTGCCTGTGTACTCTTTACCTGCGGTGTGACCACCTTGTTAAACATGCTATCCACGTAGTTCTCAGCCTCGCGGATGCTCCACAGGGACTCCAGCCGCAGCCCCAGCTCTGAAACATGGATTTCAAGTAGCTGCAGCTGGAGACACTTCCTGCACAAGTGTTCGCCCTGGACACCGAAAGTGTCCCTGACTTCCCATATAGCACAGGAGGAGCACTCCACGCTGCCGAGCTACCCTGCCATGTCCTACCCTTAATTTACTCCCTTTCCTTCCTCTAAATTAAAGAATATTAAATACACTAGGGACCTTACTTCACTTTACACACTACTTACTCTAAACTAGAGACCTTACTTTTACTTTAACGACTGCACTGTAGAAATACTCACCAGGTCCTACTTACCAATCAGCTCATTCCCTGGTTGTGACGTCACTTTAGCGGTTTTGCAGTTGTTGTTGTTTGACTGCTCCCACTCTCGGACCCTTTCCTGGGTGTAAAGTAAGAACCAAATCCTACAGGGTGAAAAGTTAGGAAAAGCAAAGGCAAAGCAAGGGAGCTCTTCCTTCCCCTCCTCACCTAACTCCCTCACTCACCCAACTCCAGCACTCTGTTCAAACCACACTCAGTGCAAATCGCACTGCAAAGCCTGTTTTTATAGGCCCTTCTCCTACTGTAGGTTAGTGCAGTTTCACTGCTTCCTTGTCAGTTTGAGATTGTGCAAGAGTTTAATTCAGTCATTTGAAGGTTCTTTAGTATCAGGAGTGTTGTGGCTACTAAAAATTAGTTACATTTATTCTGACAAAATATCAAAGTGCTGCACTTCCTTACATTAACGGGGGCTGTACTGGCAGTCGACCTCGCCCTCCAGGATCTACTGTGGAGGCAGCGAGAAAGACTGGAACATGTGGCCAGAGGGAGGGGGAGGGCCATCAGGGCTCTCAACAGGAGGCCTTACCCTCTGAGGGTATTCCGAGAGCACTTCTCCTACCTCCAATTAAGCGAGGAGCAGTGTGTTAGAAGGCTCCGCTTCACCAAGGAGGCGGTCACAGAACTCTGCCACCTCCTGCAAACAAACCTTGAGCCTCAGATCAGGGCGACCACGGCTCTCAGTGGCAGTCAAGGTCACCATCGCCCTCAATTTCTTCGCCAGCGGATCCTTCCAGTCTGCAACAAGAGACATATCTAACATTTCGCAGCTCGCCGTCCATCGCTGCATCCAGGAGGTCACAGAGGCTCTCTACAGTAGGCGAAGGGACAACATTTCCTTCCCCATGACCAGAGAGAAGCAGGACAAGCGTGCATGTGGCTTTGCCAGGAGAGCGAGCTTCCCCATGGCGCAGGGCGCCATTGACTGCACCCACAGATCTTCTGTAACCGAAAAGGATTCCACTCACTTAATGTGCAGTTGGTGTGCGACCACAGACAGCGAATCCTCACCGTCAATGCCCGCTATCCTGGCAGCAGCCACGATGCCTTCATTCTGCGCCAGACCGGTGTGCCAGCACTCTTCCAGCCACCACATCAAGCTCGCGGCTGGCTGGTCGGAGACAAGGGCTATCCGATCTCCACCTGGCTCATGACTCCCCTCCGCAACCCCAACACTGCTGCTCAGCACTCGTACAATGAGAGCCATGCCGCCACCAGAAACATCATCGAGCAGACCAGCGGGGTGCTCAAGCAATGGTTCCACTGCCTTGACCGCTCGGGAGGAGCTCTCCCGTACTCGGCTGAGCGGGTGTCCCTTTTCGTCATGGTGTGCTGCATGTTGCACAACTTGGCCATCACGAGGGCCCAGCCATTGCCACCAGGCATAGTGGAACCACGTCAGGAGGAGGAAGAGGGAGAGGGGGAGGAGGAGGAGGAGCAACAGGAGGAGGAACAGCAGTGAGGGAGGATGCAGCCATTCAATCGGCCTTCTGGAAGGGCGGTCGGTGACCGCCTCATCAGACTGCGGTTCCAATAAATTCTATGCCACATCCCGATTGCTGACCACATCCCCATCATTCCATCCGTTTTGCTTGCCATATCACAGTGCAAAGCTAAAATGAGAGACACAACAACATCATCCAAAGCCAATTAATAAATTTATCAATAATCAGTGAACACATCTTTACAACAACAATCTTTACTATTCACCCTTGTGCAATCCCTTCGTGCCTCTCGTTGCTGTGCCTTTGCCGACTCTAGTGCTCCTATGAAGTGTTGGCCCAGTGGCTGCAGCACAGCTGGTGGAAGGCTGCTGAGTGTCCGTGCGGGAGACTTCAGATGGCCTTGCAGGAAGCCCTCGACCAGCTCTGGGCCTGGAAGGCCCGGCTGTAGACTGCACCACCTCAGCATGGGCGGCAGCAGTCTGGGCTGGGAGAAAGACATGCATACAGCATGATTAGCTGGAAAGTCGGAAAGGCTTGTGGGGTGAGGGGGAAGTGGGATGTGAGAAGAAGGAGTAGGGATGAACATACCGTTGTTGTCTCCAAGGGGGTCAACGTCTCCGGTGGTCACGGCGCCCACCACCTGGTGCCCAATGATCTCCAGTACTCTTTACTCCAGCGCAGACAGTGGTTGGGTGCCAGGTTGTCCCCCGCCTGTGTGCTCCTGCTCCTTCCTGTTGTGAGCCACCTTGACCTGCAAGAGAAAGGAAAGTGTGTGAGTGAGTGTGGAGCGATGTGTTTGGGTGATGTGCCTGCCATAGTTGAATAGCTGCTATTGTGTGAAAGGTGTGAGATGTGGGTGTGAGTGCTGTAGGTGGAGATTGTTGGTGGTTGAGTGCTGGGGGTGGGGTGCTTTGGGCAGTGTGTGCAGACTGTGGTTCAGACGGTGGTATGTAGCATTTGTTGAAGCGTTGACTCACCCTGATCTCCTGAGTGAGGTTGTTAAATTTCTTCCTGCAATGTGTGTGGGTCCTGGGGACCACAGTGCTGCCCAAGACCTGACGGACAACCTCCCTCCACATGGTGCAGAAGACTTGGAGCGAGGGCCTCCTCCCACTTGCTGGGTACAGCACCGCCCTCCGTCTCTCCACAGTGAAGACCAAGGCCTCCAATGCTTGGTGGCAGAATCTGCGAGCTCTCTCCCTGAGCCGTTGATCTGCCATAATGACACCACCTTCAGTGGTCGGTTCCTTCTCCTTGGCCTTCTGCTGCTTGCTGAGACCAGCAATGTTGAGAATGAGGTTCTGCAGCATCAATGAACCTCCCCTTTAAGAACTGGAAAGAGCCTGTGGCAATGATGACTAGCGATTAGACTGCACCTGATATTGGTCAGCGCTTTGAGTCTAACACCACTGAGCTAGGCCGTTAGCGTTTGATTTAGCGCTCCCGTCCTTTCTTTGAGCGATGACACTAAATTTTGCGTGCAACGAGATTCATTAGCGCCTGGCGCTAAATTTCAACCTTTTCAGAAGTTAGCGCCCATTCCTGGGCAATAATGAATTTCGCCCCCGATGTAATCTATGTAAAAACTCTGCTCCCAGTCATCACCGCCATCTCTCAGATTTCCACAATAGATCGAGTTGCCATTCCTTTATCACAGCCTGTGGAATGTGTTGCGGGCTGGTGCAGTGGGTGCGGACTCCCTGTGCACCTTCGAGAGGGAGCTGGGCCGCTTCCTGGCTGGAGCAGAGACAGCATCGCACAGGAGCCAAGTGTCTTTCTAGAGAACTCTTGGTCCGTGTGATCTCCTGGACTGGTTTCGATCACCTGAGGGGGTCGGGGATGAATTTTCCAGAGTATTTTTATCCCTTATTGACCCCGGGTCTTTCCTCTGTTTTTTTGCCTGTCCCGGGAGATGACATGACTGTAGGTGGGGGTGGGGGGGAAGTGTTCAGTCGCGATGCTCTGGCCGATTTGGGGTGGGGCAGGCTCGATGGAGCAGCTGGTCTTTTCCTGCCCGTCATTTTCGTGTGTTCGTGTCATTCGATGCTGGATTATTAGGAAACATCTCAACAATTTAATCATTCTCTTTAAAAATGCAGCAACGGACAGTTAAGTTGCGGGAGACGAGCTCTGATCTTATGCTTTCTGTGGCAGCCCAAGTCAGACTGCGTGAACTCCAGGAAGGAGTGATAATGGGACAGAGCGTCAGCACACTGTGACGTCAGATTGGATTCTGAAGGTTTAAACATAAATCAGGAGACATTGGGTAAGAACCTGAATTCTAAACCTTCACTTACTGTAACCCTAGTGCCTCCAGAAAATGTCCCACAATACTAGTGAGGGTCCCTGAATGACAGATCTCACGACAGTCTGGTACACCCTTGCACAGTTTGCTGCCCCAGGGGTCAAGGGTTACACTGCAACAGCTGACAGGTGTGTGAGCGTGCAAGAGTAAATCCTCCATTGTGCTCGGATCGATGGAGAACATTCAATTTCAGAGAGTGTGTGCGAGTGAGAGTGTGTGCGAGTGAGAGTGTGTGTGAGTGAGTGAGAGTGTGTGAGTGTGAGTGTGTTAATGAGTGAGAGAGAGTGTGTGTGTGAGCGAGTGAGAGTGTGTGAGTGAGAGTGTGTGTGAGCGAGTGAGTGTGAGCGAGTGAGTGTGTGAGTGAGAGTGTGTGTGAGTGAGTGTGTGAGTGAGAGTGTGTGTGTGTGTGTGAGTAAGTGTGTGATTGAGTGTGTGAGTGTGTATGAGGGGTAAGTGTGTGGGGTGTGAGTGAGTGTGTGAGCAAGTGAGAGTGTGTGAGTGAGTGTGTGAGTGAGAGTGTGAGTATGTATGAGGTGAGTGTGTGAGCGAGTGCGAGTGTGTGTGTGAAGTGAGTGTGTGTGAGCGAGTGAGAGTGTGTGTGTGTGAGAGTTGTGTGTGTGCATGGGTGTGTGTTTGAGTGTGTGTGTGAGTGTGTGCGCATGGTTGTGTGTGTGTATAATGTGTGAGTGTGAGTGAGTGTGTGGGGGGAGTGTGTGTGTGAGTGTGAGTGAGTGTGTGTGTTTGTGTGTGAGTGAGGTGAGCGAGTGAGAGTGTGTGTGTATGAGTGAGTGTGAGTGTGTGTGGGTGGGTGGGTGAGTGTGAGTGTGAGTGTGAGTGTGTGTGTGTGGGTGAGAGTGTGTGTGAGTGTATATGCGTGCGTGGGAGTGTGTGTGTGTGAGTGTGTGCGCATGGGTGTGTGTGGGAGTGTGTGTGTGTGAGTGAGAGTGTGACTGAGTGTGAATGTGAGTGTGTGTGTGTGGGGTATGCATGTGAGTGTGAGTGTGTCTGTATATGCGCGTGTGGGTGTGTGTGTGTGGGTGTGTGAGTGTGAGTGTGTGAGTGTGGGGTGTGTGTGTGTGTGTGTGAGAGTGTGTGTGTGTGTGTCAGTGTGAGTGTGTGTGTGTCAGTGTGAGTGTGGTGAGTGTGAGGTGTGTGTGTGTGAGTGTGTGTGTGAGTGTGTGTGTGAGTGTGGTGAGTGTGTGTGTGAGTGTGGTGTGAGTGTGGTGAGTGTGTGTGTGAGTGTGTGTGTGTGAGTGTGGTGTGAGTGGTGTGGGTGTGTCAGTGTGAGTGGTGTGTGTGAGTGGGTGTGTCAGTGTGAGTGGTGTGTGTGTGTGAGTGTGTGTGTGTGAGTGTGGTGTGAGTGGTGTGGGTGTGTCAGTGTGAGTGGTGTGTGTGAGTGGTGTGTGTGTGTGGGTGTGTCAGTGTGAGTGGTGTGTGTGTGTGGGTGTGTCAGTGTGTGAGTGTGGTGTGAGTGTGTGTGTGTCAGTGTGAGTGTGGTGTGAGTGTGTGTGTGTCAGTGTGAGTGGTGTGTGTGTGTGGGTGTGTCAGTGTGTGTGTGAGTGTGGTGTGAGTGTGGTGTGAGTGTGTGTGTGTCAGTGTGTGTGTCAGTGTGTGTGTGAGTGTGGTGTGAGTGTGTGTCAGTGTGTGTGTGAGTGTGGTGTGAGTGTGTGTGTGTGAGTGTGGTGTGAGTGGTGTGTGTGTGTGGGTGTGTCAGTGTGAGTTGTGTGTGTGTGGGTGTGTCAGTGTGAGTGGTGTGTGTGTGTGAGTGTGGGGTGTGTGTGTGTGTGTCAGTGTGTGTGTGTGTGTCAGTGTGGTGTGTGTGTGTGTGTGTCAGTGTGAGTGTGGTGTGTGTGTGTGTATGTCAGTGTGAGTGTGGTGTGTGTGTGTGTGTCTGTGTGTGGTGTGAGTGTGTGTGTGTGTGTGTCAGTGTGAGTGTGTGTGTGTGTGTGTCAGTGTGGTGTGTGTGTGTCAGTGTGAGTGGTGTGTGTGTGTGTGTGTGTGTGTCAGTGTGAGTGTGGTGTGTGTGTGTCTGTGTGTGTGTGTGTGTCAGTGTGAGTGTGGTGTGTGTGTGTCAGTGTGTGTGTGTGTGTGTCAGTGTGGTGTGTGTGTGTGTGTGTCAGTGTGAGTGTGGTGTGTGTGGTGTGTGTGTGTCTGTGTGAGTCAGTGTGTGTGTGGTGTGTGTGTGTCAGTGTGAGTGTGTGTGTGTGTGTGTGTCTGTGTGTGTGTGTTGTGTGTGTGTGGTGTGTGTGTGTGTGTGTGTGTGTGTGGTGTGTGTGTGTGTGTCAGTGTGAGTGTGTGTGTGTGTGTTGTGTCAGTGTGAGTGTGGTGTGTGTGTGTGAGTGTGTGTGTGTGTGTCAGTGTGAGTGTGTGTGTGTGTGCAGTGTGTGTGTGTGTGTGTGTCAGTGTGAGTGTGTGTGTGAGTGTGTGTGTGTCAGTGTGTGTGTGGTGTGTGTGTGTGTCAGTGTGAGTGTGGTGTGTGTGTGTCAGTGTGAGTGTGGTGTGTGTGTGTGTGTGTGTGTCAGTGTGAGTGTGGTGTGTGTGTGTGTGTGTGTCAGTGTGAGTGTGGTGTGTGTGTGTGTGTGTCAGTGTGAGTGTGGTGTGTGTGTCAGTGTGAGTGTGGTGTGTGTGTGTGTGTGTCAGTGTGAGTGTGAGTGTGGGGTGTGTGGAGAGACTGGACTCATTAATTCCGGGTTGGGTTTTTGACAGTCTCTTGTCAGCAGACACAGGCTCTGACCAGCAGCAGCTCAGCAGTGCCTATTCCGGATGAGATGGGTGCTCCTTCTCCTGGAGAGACTGCACCGTGTGTGAAAATACCGCCTTACAAACCCCGCCTGCCTGCGGTCCTTCAGGTCAGGCTGCATTTCCGTGGAAATAATCATTCTCCGGGATACAAATCCTTCTTAGCATTTATATCATTTTAAAAAAACACCGCAGATTTTCCGAGCATCCTGTACAGCAAGGTGTTGAGCCCTCTGCTCAAGGTCCGTTAGCCCTGGAGGAAGTGGTGCTGCTGATTTTTGTACTGAGGCTGTCTGACCTTGTCAAAGTCAGGTGACAGTAACAGGTCGATGAGCTTTCCTTCTTCCAGGCCGATGATGTCGCACGACCCCCTCGATATCGTGAACTTCGCTCTAACTCAACTGCTAACCCTCTGTGACTGGATTTTAATTTTGAATTCAAAATTGAACATTTAAAATATTTTGATTATATTAACCCTTTGCGGAGCTGTAAGTGTAAGGCGGTGTGGTTAGTGGTTATGTTACAGGACTAGTGATCCAGAGACGTGAGTTCAAATCCCACAGCAGTTTGAGAACTTGAATTCAGTAAAAAAAAAAAAAACTGGCATCAGTAAAAGTTACCCTGAAGCTCTTGGATTGTTGTTGGTTCAGTAATGTCCTTTCGGGAAGGAAACCTGCTGTCCTTACCCAATCTGGGCCTATACGTGACTCCAGTCCCACACCAATCTGGTTTACTCTGAAGTGGCCGAGCGAGACATTCAGTCGTATCAAATCTCTACATTGCAGCAGTTGATGAAGAAGGCCCACCACCACCTTTTCAGGTCCCCGACAGCAGCCTCCCACTGCCTGGAATCCCGCTCTCGCCCATCGGCCTCCCCAGGTGGGAGTCAGCGCGGCCAAATGTAAAATAAGGCCCAGGGGTTAAAATGACTGCTTGCCTTGATTTTAAAGTACGGTTGAGGATTTATCTTGACTAAGTGATTGGCAAAAGAACCAAAGGTGATTTTGTTTTTACGCAGCGAGTTGTTATGATCTGGAACGCGCTGCCTGAAAGGGCGGTGGAAGCAGATTCAATAGTAATTTTCAAAAAGGAATTGGATAAATACTTGAAAAGGAGGAATTTGCAGGGCTATGGGGAAAGAGCAGGGGGAGTGGGACTAATTGGAGAGCTCTTTCACAGAGCCGGCACAGGCACGATGGGCCAAATGGCCTCCTTCTGTGCTGTAAGATTCCACGATTGCCTCCCGCCCCCAGATTAAAATGGGGACCGAACAAGCTGCACTTGGACTGACTGTCCCTCTTGTGCAATGCCTTTGGAAGGTGCCACCCAGCTGTGTCTCATGCTTTGAATCTAATTTGCTTTTGCGAGTTTTTTTGACTTTCACGAGGTTGTTGGCGGGGGTGGAGCGGGGGGGTTGGGGGATTTGCTGTTTAACACTCCCACCTTAAGCCCGCCATACAATCCACTTACATGAATTAATCGGCAGAGATACAAGTGTCACAGCTGGGTTGATCTTTATCCTGCAGGCTGGTTGTTTCCACGACTTTTATAGGCCGCAGTTTAATGGCGGGTGCTCAGGATAGTTTTAAAAGAGCATCAAATGACAGATGGGAACCTGAATCCTGTTTAATAAAAAATACAGCGGGGTACTTGGTTACATTGCTTACAGACTCAATCAGACTCAATAAATCTTAATGAGAAAGGTGGGTAAACACAACTCAGCTTGGGGGCAAGATGGCCCTACAGGATATCTGAGGCAGCCACTTATTTATGATCACCTGGTGTGCACATAGTTGTACTGAAAAAGCAACAGAATAGTACACACTCACGTTTATATTTGGGAGGGAGAGAAATATAAATGGTGTGACTGCAGCCTCCCTTTACTCCACATTTCCCATGATTTTAATTGGCAGTATTTAGATTGCAGCAATATTCATTTTGCCACTGACCTTTTTCTCAAATGTCAGCCGTGCCGTGTTTGTTTAGGACGGTTTTGTGATTTTGATGAGATTTAACAGGCATGAATTAATGAAATGTCGTGGACAACATTTAAGGCTCCTTCCAGTGCCTCACGCACGACCCTGGAATCTCAGTGGAAGTGCCGACTCGTTCTTCGTTTTGCCGTTTGGTTTGAGAATCATGTCGGATCTCTCATCGTGTCACCACCGCACTGGAGATGTGTTGCCAGGTTACAGGAGATCACAGGACACTGGGCAGGAAGGGAGGTTACAGGAGAACACAACAAAAGAATTAGGAGCAGGAGTCGGCCATACAGCCCTTCGAGCCTGCTCCGCCATTCAATAAGATCATGGCTGATCTTCGACCTCATCTCCACTTTCCCGCCCGATCCCCATATCCCTTGATTGCCTTAGTGCCCAAAATCTATCGATCTCTGTCTTGAATATACTCAATGACTGAGCCTCCACAGCCCTTTGGGGTGGAGAATTCCAAAGACTCACCACCCTCTGAGTGAAGAAATTCCTCCTCATCTCAGTCCTAAATGGCCGACCCCTTATCCTGAGACTGTGACCCCTGGTTCTAGACTCTCCAGCCAAGGGAAGCAGCCTCTCAGTGTTTACCCTGTCAAGCACTCTCAGAATTTTATATGTTTCAATGAGATCACCTCTCATTCTTCTAAACTCCAGAGAATATGGACCCATTGTACTCAATCTCTCCTCATGGACAACCCTCTCATTCCAGGGATCAATCTAGTGAACCTTCGTTACACGGGAACGGTAAAATTAGTGGTAATGTCACTGGGTTAGTAATCCAGAGGCCTGGACTAATGATCTAGAGACGTGAGTTCAAATCCCACCGCGGCAGCTGGGGAATTTAAATTCAGTTAATTAAATAAATCTGGAATAAAAAGCTAATATCAGTGATGGTGACCATGAAACTATCGGATTGTCGTAAAAACCCATCTGGTTCACTAATATCCTTCAGGGAAGGAAATCTGCCGCCCTTACCCGGTCTGGCCTATAAGTGACTCCAGATCCACAGCAATGTGGTTGACTCTTAGCCTCCCTCTGAAATGGCCCGGCGAGTCACTCAGTTGTATTCAAGAAGGCGGCTCACCACCACCTTCCCGAGGGCAATTAGGGATGGGCAATAAATGCTGGCCTTGCCGGCGACGCCCACATCCCGTGAATGAATATTTTAAAAAAAACCTCCAAGCAAGTATATCCTTCCTTAGGTACAGAGACCAAAACTGTGCACAGTACTCCAGGTGAGGTCTCACCAAAGCCCTGCAGCAAGACTTCCTCACTCAAACCTTGCAATAAAGGCTAACATTTGAACGCAGGAGATCAGAGGACAGTGGACAGCTGCTGGAAATTTCAAACAAAATGGGAGGTAAAATCAGGCAGCTGTGCCACAATCAACCCGACCCTCCGCTTTCCCTCTCCACCCACACATCCATGCGATGCTTTGCCCCCAGGCTGGACAATCTGCCCCCTGTATCTTTCCGGTTCCCAGCTGCAACCGTTCCATCTTCCACCAGCAAATGTTGGAGGGAGGGAGTCAGTGTAGACTTCAGGGGCATAAAAACCAGAGGCGCTGAGAGGACTGGGAAATTCTACTGTGTCCATTTAGGGGAAAGCAGAAGGAATTAAAATTGGAAAATGCACCAGCACCATTGGCCCCGAATCGCTGTCAATCCGTACACGCTCGCTGTTCCTGGAGAACTCTGAGCTGTGAGTGTACACAGAATCGCTGTCAATCTGTACACGCTCGCTGTTCCTGGAGAACTCTGAGCTGTGAGTGTACACAGAATCGCTGTCAATCCGTACACGCTCGCTGTTCCTGGAGAACTCTGAGCTGTGAGTGTACACAGAAGTAGGTCATGATTTGGTTTTGAGAGCTGCTCTTGGGAGGGGTGAGCTGCACTGTTTCCCGGCACTGATCTATGCTGCAAGATACAAAGCAATCTGCCGTCTGTTTTCATTGGACACTTGACTATATATTTTTCCTTTTTCCAGTGACAGATTGTATAAACAGTGAATCTGCTGTTTGCCAAATCAGCAGAGCAACACATGTAGGGAGCTGGCCAAGTACCTGTCAGCCTCCCGTGTGAGGCGTGAAATAGCAGAGAACCGGGGCAAGCTGCTGAGAGAGGGTGAAGCACACCGTCTTATATTCCTCTTTCCAGGAGGCAGAAACACTTTTTTTGTTCGCTTGTCTTTTACTTTATACTTCTATCATCTCCCTCATTTCTTCCCTTGCACTGAACCTTGTAGGACAGGTCCACCAGTGCCCATCACCCTTTGTGCCCAGTGTCCTGTGATCTCCCTTTGATAGGAACACTGGAATTGCTAAATGAAAAAAGACCAAGGTTCATCTAGTTCACCTTCTACCATCCTGGTAATCGCACAATACAACGACAATGGGGCTGAGGCTCTTTTCTCCAGAAAGAAGACTGAGGGGTGACCTGATACAGGTCTTTAAAATTTATGACGGGGTTCAATAGGGTCGACGTAGAGAAGATTTCTTCACATGTGAGTGAGTCCAAAACTAGAGGGTCATCAATATAAGACGGTCACTAATAAATCTAATCGGGAATTCAGGAGAAACTTCTTTACCCAGAGAGTGGGGAGAATGTGGAACTCCCCACCACAGGGAGTGGCTGAGGAAAATAGCAGAGATTCATTTAAGGGGAAGCTGGATAAGTTCATGAGGGAGAAAGGAATAGAAGGATATGCTGATCGGGTGGGAGGAGGCTGGTGTGGAGCAGAAACACTGGCATGGACCTGTTGGGCCGAATGGCCTGTTTCTGTGCTGTAGATTCGATGTAATTACACAAGCAGTCTCCGCAGATGCCTCCATCTACCGTTAATTAGAATTTCTAGTTAAGGACCTTGGGTGGCTCCTTTCCAGTGATCTCAATGCTGATCCTAATGGCAATCAAAGTAGCAAATGATCTGCTAACTACAGCTTGGAAGAAGAGCAATTAATTAGCTGCAATTGACTTAAAAGGCTGATCAATCCTTCTGTTCGAGATTTTGGGGGAAATGCTAAGTGCAATTTAAAGCACAAACTAATGAATACAAGGTCACAGGTAAAGAAGAAGGTGCACAATAATAAGCAAGATTAGACAGCTGCCTTAGGCTAAGGGCTTCGGGGCATATCCAGGAAACCTATCAACCTTCAACTGATATTAAATGCTTTAATAAGAATGAGCAGTAAGCTACTGTGGGATTTTAATAGGGCTTTGTTTTAGAAGCTGCACTCACTGTGTTCATTATTGTTAATTAGTTACATGTTCAACGGAACTTTGACTTTCAAGAGGCGACCACAGGGGTTTTACAAACTCTACAGGTCCGTCAAGGTAACTCAACCATAACGTGGAAAAGTCGAGACATGATTGGTTTAATTGCACTGCTAAAGTTCTGCGACCCCGTCTTGTGCTTGCCATTTCGAACATGGAGGGTTTCCAATCCTCGTGGCTCAGTGGGCAGCACTCTTGTCTCTGAGTCAGAAGGTTGTGGGCTCAAGTCCCACTCCAGAGACTCGAGCACATGATCTCGGCCGACACTCCCAGTGCCAGTACTGAGGGAGCGCCGCACAGTCGGAGGGGCCGTCTTTCAGGTGAGATGTTACCCGTGACCTCCACCACCTAGAAGGACAAGGGCAGCAGGTGCGTGGGAACACCACCACCTCCGAGTCACACAGCCAATTGTGAGCCATGCCGCAGTCTGGATGGACACAGTGGCAGTTTGGGCCACGGCTCTGGAGCAGGAAGGGGGTGGGAAAATCGGCCCAGATTCTCTTCCTCGAAGGTTTTGCCTGTAAAACACTCTGAAACGCAAAGTACTTCAAGGTATACATCAGCAATCAAAGCATTTGGCGGTTTTCCCTTTTGGGTTAGGCAGCTTTAAGAACTGTAACTGTAATTGGATAGGATGATGCAGTTCCACAGAAAGGGTTCCGCTGGTGCCGTTTTAGATCTGGGGAGAGGGGGGTAAAAAAAAAGGTAATCTGAGCACGAAACACTGAAGGTGTTGGCTTCCTGCATTGGCAAGAGCATTCCTCTCAAACTCCCTGTGTTCAAGGTGAGGTAGTCAGGGCTGGGATCTCCTTTCCATATTCCCTGTAAACTGCAGGCTTCTGAAACAGCCTGGGGTGAGAGGGTTGTCCTGTGAGGGGAGATTGAGTAGACTAGGCCTAAACTCTCTGGAGTTTAGTAGAATGAGAGGTGATCTCATTGAAACATATAAAATTCTTAGAGGGCTTGACAGGGTAGATGCTGAGAGGCTGTTTCCCCTGGCTGGAGAGTCTAGAACCGGGGGCCACAGTCTCAGGTTAAAAGGGTCGGCTATTTAGGACTGAGATAAGAAGAAATTTCTTCACTCAGAGGGTTGTGAATTTTGGAATTCTCTACCCCAGAGGGCTGTGGATGCTCAGTCGTTGAGCATATTCAGACTGAGATCGATAGATTTTTGGACTCGAGGGGAATCAAGGGATTTGGAGATCGGGCAGGAAAGTGGAGTTGAGGTCGATGATCAGCCATGATCTTATTGAATGGTGGAGCAGGCTCGAGGGGCCGTATGGCCTACTCCTGCTCTTACTTCTTATGTTCTTAAACTAAGTGGTATATTTAGAACCATTTGAATTGTGAGGGAGCAGAGTTAGTTAGACTTGCATTTATACAGCACCTTTCATGACCTCAGTATGTCCCAAAGTGCTTCACAGCCAATGAAGTACTTTTGAACAGGAGTCACTGTTGTAATGTCAGAAATATGGCAGCCAAATTGCACACAGCAAGGTCCCACAAACAGCAGTGTGATGAATGACCAGGTAATCTGTTTTAGTGATGTTGGTTGAGGGATAAATATTGGCTAGGACACCGGGGAGAACTCCCCTGCTCTTCTTCAAATAGTCTTGGTCACAGAGATCAGGGCAGCAATAAATGGGGCTTTTTTTAAAAGGGAGGTATAGAATCATAGAATGAAACAGCACAGAGGGAGGCCATTTGGCCCATCGAGTCTATGCTGGCTCATTCGCAGAGCAGTCCAGTCAGTCCCACTCCCCCGCTCTTTCCCCACATCCCTGCAATTTTTTCTCCTTGGAGTATTTATCCAATTGCCTTTTGAAATCTACTATTGAATCTGTATCCACCACCCTATCAGGCAGCGCATTCCAAATCCTAACCACTCGTTGCATAAAAAAGTTTTTCCTCATGTCGCCTCTGGTTCTTTTGTCGATCACCATAAATCTGTGCCCCCTCATTATCGACCCTTCAGCCATTGGAAACTTTATTTACTCTATCTAAACCCTTCATGGTTCTAAACACCTCTATCAAATCTCCTCTTAGCCTTCACTGCTGAAAGGAGACCAACCCCAGCTTCTCCAGTCTATCCAGGTAACTGTGATCCCTCATCCCTGGAACCCTGAATACGTACACCTTGTTGAAATAGCAGACAAAGCAAGTTAAATGAATGTGCTAAAAGTTCGGACACTAATCTTCACACAGCAGTCATTTTGAAGCCTGAGAAGTGGACAGGTGACCTTCAATTGTCCCCCGCCCCGCCAGTAACATCATTCTCTCGTACACCAGCAAACGTGCAAATAGCAATTTGTTTTCCGAGCACAGCCTCGGGCTGGGTGAGTGAGTGCAGTAGAGGGTTCTTGTGCCAGGAGCCTGACGTGAGACATGCAAGCCATGCCACTCAAGGCGCCTTCAGTCTTAAAAAGGCAAATCAAACAAGTCCTTTCCCAAATTACACGTCGAGACCAATCCAAAGTTGACAGGTAAGGAAATGGTAGCTGATGAATTGGAGTGCTATCGATGGCACAATCAGTCCTGCACAGAACTTGTATCTCTCCAGCTGAATGCATTAATGCTGCTTGATGTGAAGATTGCAGGCTGGCTCTGTAATAACGTACAGTTTGACAAGTCTGTAAAATCATCACACGTCATAGCTCTGAGTTAGATTTTACATTGCTGGCGGCAAGTAATAAGTTACAAAGGAGGTGCGGGTTCACTCAATCTATGGGTCTGCTCAGTCCTGAAACCCGCCTATTACTAGAGCCGTTACTGTTTAATGAGCAGCTCCTGGAGTGAAGAGACAGCAATCGCCCAACACACTGATATCATTTCAAACTTCTGTCACTGTGAGTTGCCTCCTCTCCTCGAGATGGTGACACTTACTGGGCTACAGTTCGAGGGCCTGGCAGACCTCCAGCATCTTGCTTGTGGCCAAAGCGAGACAGTGAGTGGGTGATAATTAACTGTGCCTAATCCTCTCCTCAACTAGTCTGTCTGTCTGCCTTTCTTTCATTCTTTCTCTTATTCTTTCTTTCTGTCTTTCCTTCTTTCTGTCTGTCTGTCTGTCTATCTTCCTTTCCACTCCCCTCTCCCTCTCGGGGCCCTGTAGTCAACAGGATGCTCGCCTGAAACATGCCTTGGGTCCATTGCCTATGCAAATCTGGGCCTAGCGCCTGTTTTAACCCCCCCATACCAAATTGGGTCACGACTGCGCACAGCGCGCACCACACATGCTGCAGTCAGTTTCTCGGTCCGTCAGGGGACCACTGGAGGCCGCCACCAGAAAGGTGAGTACAAACTGTTATATTTAACTGAATGTGGTGCCAGGAGGAGTGGGAGTTCTCCCCTGGCTCCACATTAAAACTACAGACTGCTGCCAGCCCACACACTCCCCTCCCGATTCCCACTCCCACTCCAGAATTTGACCACATATTCTAGGCTGATGCTTCAGTGTGTCCTGAGGGAATGCCGGAGGGGCTGTCTTTCCCCTGTGCTCACTGACCTACATTGGCTCCCGGTGCGTCAACGCCTCTATTTTAAAATTCTCATCCTTGTTTTCATGACCTCGCCCCTCCCTATCTCTGTAACCTCCTCCAGCCCTACAACCCTCTGAGATCTCTGCGCTCCACTAATTCTGGCCTCTTGCTCCACCATTGGAGTCCGTGCCTTCAGCTGCCTGGGCCCTAAGCTCTGGAATTCCCTCTCCGCCTCTCTCTCCTTTAAGACGCTCCTTAAAACCTACCTCTTTGACCACCTGTCCTAATATCGCCTTATGTGGCTCGGTGTCAAATTTTGTCTGATAATCGCTTCTGTGAAGCACCTTGGGACGTTTTACTATGTTAGAGGCGCTATATAAATACAAGTTGTTGTTGTTGAGATGGAAATGGCGGGGGTGGGGAGGGGTCACAGCTGCCTATAGTTCAAGTGGGCATAAAAGATCCCAGGAGACTTTTCCATGGAGAGCAGTGAATTCACCCACTGTCCTGACCAACACTCAATGCTTAACCTAAAGCACCATAATATCAGGCTGTCTGGTCATTCATCGCACTTTCTGCCCCTCGGACCTTGCTGTGTACAAATTGGCTGTCACGTTTGCCTACAGAATATCTGTGACTGCACTTCAAAAGCAATTCATTGGCCGTGAAGCACTTTGTAAGGCTCCATAATAATAGAAGCTCTTCTCCTTCCCTCCCTTATCCTCAGATGGCAAGTGGCCAAAGGAGATAGGAGGAGAGTCAAACCTATCCTTTGGAAATGTATTGAGAAAAATTAATTCTGCAAATAAGAGATAACAGCACATATTGTCGTTTTTAATCGTGTCACTCAGTTTCTTTCATTCTTTCATCTGTAATCCTTTGATAAGAAAGACTACCATTCAGTGTTTTATTGCCCATTTTATTAGTGCATTAACGACTCCAGATTCTCTTTGGAGCAATTACCCCTTTGACACGCTCATTGAGTTTTAAATCAACGCTTTCTTACTTTTATTTCTGAAATAGTAAAGGGATATAAAATAACTGAAATGTTCTCGGTTGTTGGAAGCGTTGACACAGTGGATGTAATGGGCTGAATACAGTACAAGTGCAGTGGACCCTTCATCTCCAAATGTCTCATTGCCTCCTTATCTTTCTCACCTTATATAATGCACAGAGTAACCCTTCTACGTTCCAGTCATCCATTAAATTATTTCTCCTCTTGGTTATGACCGTTACTTTGTTAAATTAATCAAGGATTGTAACTTAGACAGAGTACGATGGCTGAAGTTCATGATCTAAAGAAAACGCCTGCATTTCTATAGCGCCTTTCACGACCTCAGGACGTCCCAAAGTGCTTTACAGCCGATGAAGTAATTTTGAAGTGAGTGCAATGGAACTAAATATCAGACGCTGCGTTTAACGGGCAGCTGATCTGATACCGCCTGTTTTGGGCCACTGCCTGAGATGAATTTCTAGCCCCAAGGATCTGGAAAGGCCATTTCATAAGCTACATAACCCAGCCTTCAACATGTCATGGCATCCAATACGATAGACAACATGGAAGCTGCTAATAATTTGCTGACCCAGTCGCCTCGCCCGCTCTGCGAGTTCCTGCTGTGCTCCAGCCTTGGGGTCAGATTTGACCCCGAGACAAGCTTCCGACCCCATATCCTCTCCATCACCAAAGTCCACCTATTTCCACCTCCGTAACATCGCCCGTCTCTGCCCTTGCCTCAGCTCATCCGCTGCTGAAACCCTCATCCATGCCTTTGTTACCTCTAGACTTGACTATTTCAACGCACTCCTGGCTGGCCTCCCACATTCCACCCTCCATAAACTTGAGGTCATCCAAAACTCAGCTGCCCGTGTCCTAACTCGCACCAAGTCCCGTTCACCCATCACCCCTGTGCTCGCTGACCTACATTGGCTCCCGGTCCAACAACGCCTCGATTTAAAAATTCTCATCCTTGTTTTCAAATCTCGCCGTGGCCTCACCCCTCCCTGTCTCTCTAACCTCCTCCAGCCCCACAACCCCCCTGAGATCTCGGTATGTTTCTCCCGGGTTGTTGCTGGCAGTACTGTCCAGGAGATTGAACTTTAATTCCTGGAGACTCCAGGGCAACACTGGAGGGTTGGCAACCTACCGCAGACCAATGGCCTCTCTGTGCAATTTTAGACCCATGATCAAAAATAGGCTAACATAGGATATATGGCACAGAAACAGGCCATTCGGCCCAACCAGTCCATGCCAGCGTTTATGCTCCACTCGAGCCTCCTCCCGTCTTTCCTCAGCTAAATCAGTCATCATGGGAGCTGGTGGACACCATTGATGTTCACGGTGATCACATTTGCAGTAAGTGTTGGCTGCTCGAGGAACTCCGGCTCCGTGTTGATGAGCTGGAGTCCGAGCTTCAAACACTGCGACACATCAGGGAGGGGGAGAGTTACCTGGACTCTGTGTTCCAGGAGGTAGTCACACCAATTAGATTAACTAATTCAGATGTAGCCCGTGGTCAGGGACAGGAGAGTGTGACTACGAATGAGGCAGGTACGGGGATCCAGGAGGTAGTGTTGGAGGAGCCGCAGCCCTTGCTCTTGTCCAACAGGTTCGAGGCTCTTACTCCCTGTGTGGATAGGAGCCGGGACTGCAGGGAGGATGAGCAACCTGGCCACAGCACCGTGGTACGGGGAGCCATTCAAGTGGGGGGGAGTAAAAAGAAATGTTGTAGTGGTAGGGGATAGTATCATTAGGGGGATAGATAGGGTTCTTTGCAGCCGTGAGCAAGAGTCCCAAAGGCTGTGTTGCCTGCCCGGTGCCAGGGTTAAGGACATCTCCTCTGGGCTGCAGAGAAACTTGGAGTGGGAGGGGGATGATCCAGTTGTCGTGGTCCATGTTGGTACCAATGACATAGATAGGACAAGGAATGAGGTTCTGCTGAGGGAGTATGAGCAGCTAGGGGCCAAATTAAAAAACAGAACCTCTAGGGTAGTAATCTCTGGATTACTACCTGAGCCACGAGCAAATTTGGCTAGGGTAAATAAAATCAGAGAGTTAAATGTGTGGCTCAAAGACTGGTGTGGGAGAAATGAGTTTTGCTTCCTGGGACACTGGCACCAGTACTGGGACAGGAGAGAGCTGTTCCGTTGGGACGGACTTCACTTGGCCAGTGCTGGGACTAGAGTCCTGGCGAATCGAATAACTAGGGCTGTAGAAAGGGCTTTAAACTAATTAGTGGGGGGGAGGTTTCAAGAGAGCAAAAAATAAAAATGTCACCGGAGAAGGCAATAGAGCAAAGTAGCAGTGGGGTAATTAAAAACCAGAGCGTGTCAAGAAGGGACAGAATATATAAAGATAAAGGTAAAGTAGTAAAGGGGTTAAAAGCAGGAATAAATTGTCACAAAACATATTTAAAAGTTCTTTATCTGAATGCACGCAGCATTTGTAACAAAATAGACGAGTTGACGGTACAAATAACTACGTATGGGTATGATCTTGTGGCCATTACAGAAACATGGCTGCAGGGTGACAATGACTGGGAATTAAATATGCCAGGGTATTTAACAATCAGGAAGAACAGGCAGGAAGGAAGAGGAGGTGGGGTGGCTATGTTAATAAAGGAAGGAATCACTGTATTACAGAGAAATGATATTGGGTCAAAGGATCAGGATAATGAAACAGTTTGGGTGGAGATAAGGAATAATAAGGGGGAAAAAAACACTAGTGGGAGTAGTATATAGGCCTCCTAATAGTTGCAACTCTGCTGGAAGAAGTATTAATCAGGAAATAGTTGGGGCATGTAATAAGGGAACAGCTATAATTATGGGGGATTTTAACTATCACATTAACTGGACAAATCAAATTGGGCAGGGCAGCCTTGAGGAAGAGTTTATTGAGTGTATTAGGGATGGATTTCTTGAGCAGTATGTAACTGATCCTACAAGGGGGCAAGCAACCTTGGACCTGGTCCTGTGTAATGAGTCAGGATTAATTAATAATGTCCTAGTTAAGGATCCCCTTGGAATGAGTGACCATAACATGGTTGAATTCCATATCCAATTAGAGGGTGAGAAGGTTGGTTCTCAAACAAGCGTACTGAGCTTGAATAAAGGAGACTATGATGGTATGAGAGCGGAATTGATTAAAGTGGACTGGGAAAATAGATTAAAGGGTAAGACGGTACATGAGCAGTGGTGTTCATTTAAGGAGTTATTTTACAACTTTCAAAAAAAATATATTCCACTGAGGAAAAAAGGGTGTAAAAGAAATGACAGCCATCCGTGGCTAATTAAAGAAATTAAGGATAGTATCCGACTAAAAACAAGGACATATAAGGTAGCCAAACTTAGTGGGAGGATAGAAGATTGGGAAGTCTTCAAAAGACAGCAAAAAGTAACTAAAGGATTGATTAAGAAAGGGAAGATAGATTATGAAAATAAATTAGCAAAAAATATAAAAACAGATAGCAAGAGTTTCTATAGTTATATAAAAAGAAAAAGGGTGGCTAAGGCAAACGTAGGTCCCTTAGAGGATGAGACCGGGAAATTAATGGTAGGAAACATGGAGATGGCAAAAATGCTGAACAAATATTTTGTTTCAGTCTTTACAGTAGAGGACACTAAGAATATCCCAACACTGGACAAACAGGGGGCTCTAGTGGGGGAGGAGCTAAATACGATTAAAATCACTAAGGAATTGGTACTCAGTAAAATAATGGGACTCAAGGCGGATAAATCCCCTGGACCTGATGGCTTACATCCTAGGGTCTTGAGGGAAGTGGCAGTAGGGATTGTGGATGCTTTGGTAATAATTTTCCAAAATTCCCTGGACTCAGCAAAGGTCCCGGCAGATTGGAAAACTGCTAATGTAACACCCTTATTTAAAAAGGGTAGTAGGCAGAAGGCTGGAAATTATAGACCAGTTAGCCTAACATCTGTGGTGGGTAAAATTTTGGAGTCTATTATTAAGGAGACAGTAATGGAACATTTAGATAAACATAATTTAATAGGACAAAGTCAGCATGGCTTTATGAAGGGGAAGTCATGTCTGACAAATTTGCTTGAGTTCTTTGAGGACATAACGTACAGAGTGGATAAAGGGAAACCAATGGACGTAGTGTATTTAGACTTCCAGAAGACATTCGACAGGGTGCCACATAAAAGATTATTGCTCAAGATAAAAAATCACTGCATTGGGGGTAATATTCTGGCATGGGTGGAGGATTGGTTATCTAACAGGGACAGAGAGTTGGGATAAATGGCTCATTCTCGGACTGGCAACCAGTAGCCAGTGGCGTTCCGCAGGGATCGGTGCTGGGTCCCCAACTCTTTACAATCTATATTAACGATTTGGAGGAGGGGACCGAGTGTAACATATCAAAGTTTGCAGATGATACAAAGATGGGAGGGTAAGTAGAAAGTGAGGAGGACATAAAAAACCTACAAGGGGATATAGACAGGCTGGGTGAGTGGGCGTAGATTTGGCAGATGCAATACAATATTGGAAAATGTGAGGTTATGCACTTTGGCAAGAAAAATCAGAGAGCAAGTTATTATCTTAATGGCGAGAAACTGGAAAGTACTGCAGTACAAAGGGATCTGGGGGTCCTAGTGCAAGAAAATCAAAAAGTTAGTATGCAGGTGCAGCAGGTGATCAAGAAGGCCAACGGAATGTTGGCTTTTATTGCTAGGGGGATAGATTATAAAAACAGGGAGGTATTGCTGCAGTTATATAAGGTATTGGTGAGACCGCACCTGGAATACTGCATACAGTTTTGGTGTCCATACTTAAGAAAAGACATACTTGCTCTCGAGGCAGTACAAAGAAGGTTCACTCGGTTAATCCCGGGGATGAGGGGGTGGACATATGAGGAGAGGTTGAGTAGATTGGGACTCTACTCATTGGAGTTCAGAAGAGTGAGAGGCTATCTTATTGAAACATATAAGATTGTGAAGGGGCTTGATCGGGTGGATGCGGTAAGGATGTTCCCAAGGATGGGTGAAACTAGAACTAGGGGGCATAATCTTAGAATAAGGGGCTGCTCTTTCAAAACTGAGATGAGGAGAAACTTCTTCACTCAGAGGGTAGTAGGTCTGTGGAATTTGCTGCCCCAGGAAGCTGTGGAAGCTACATCATTAAATAAATTTAAAACAAAAATAGACAGTTTCCTAGAAGTAAAGGGAATTAGGGGTTACGGGGAGCGGGCAGGAAATTGAACATGAGGCTGAGTTCGGATCGGTCGAGGCCCTGTGGGTGGCGGAGCGGGCCCAGGGGCTGAGTGGCCGGGTCCTGCTCCTACTTCTTGTGTTCTTTAGATTTGAGGTGAGGATCAGATCAGCCATGATCTTATTGAATGGCGGAGCAGGCTCGAGGGGCCGATTGGCCTACTCCTGCTCCTATTTCTTATGTTCTTATGTTCTTATCATAACCCTCTATTCCCTTCTCCCTCATATGCTTATCCAGCCTCCCCTTAAATGCATCTATACTATTCGCTTCAACCACTCCCTGTGGTAGCGAGTTCCACATTCTCACCGCCCTCTGGGTAAAGAAGTTTCTTCTGAATTCCCTTTCTTGGTGACTATCTTATATTGATGGCCTCTAGTTATGCTCTTCCCCACAAGTGGAAACATTCTCTCTATATCCACTCTATCAACATTTTTCATAATTTTAAAGACCTCTATTAGGTCACCCCTCAGCCTTCTCTTTTCAAGAGAAAAGAGACCCAGCCTGTTCATCCTTTCCTGATACGTATACCCTCACATTTCTGGTATCATCCTTGTAAAACTTCTCTGCACTCTCTCCAGTACCTCTATATCCTTTTTATAATACGGTGACCAGAACTGTACGCAGTACTCCAAGTGTGGTCTAACCAAGGTTCAATACAGGTTTAGCATAACTTCCCTACTTTTCAATTCTATACCTCTAGAAATAAACCCAAGTGCTTGGTTTGCTTTTTTTATGGCCTTGTTAACCTGTGTCGATACTTTTAGTGATTTGTGTATTTGTACTCCGAGATCCCTTTGTTCCTCTACCCCACCAGACTCGCACCCTCCAAGTAATAAGTGACCTCCCTATTCTTCCGACCAAAATGTAATACCTCACATTTATCTGTGTTGAACTTCATTTGCCAATTATTTGCCCATTCTGCAAGTTTATTAATGTCCTCCTGTAGTTTGTTGCAGTTCTCCTCAGTATTGACTATCCCCCCCAACTTGGTGTCATCCGAAATTTAGAAATTGTGTTTTTGATTCCAAATTCGAAATTGTTAATATAAATTGTGAACAACAGTGGTCCCAGCATTGATCCTTGTGGAACACCACTACCCACCTTCTGCCACTGTGAATAGTTACCCTTTACTCCTACTCTCTGCTTTCTTACTTGAAGCCAGCTAGTTATCCATTCTGCTACTTGTCCCCTGACTCCGCATTCTCTTATTCATTAGTCTATTATGGGGTACCTTATCGAAGGCCTTTTGAAAATCTAGATAAATTACATCTACTACATTACCCTTGTCTACTCTCTCTGTTACCTCTTCAAAAAATTCAATTAAGTTGGGCAAGCAAGATTTTTCCTTTCGAAATCCATGTTGACTATTCATTATTATATTTTTGGTTTCTAGATGTTCTTCTATTTTCTCCTTTAGTAGGGATTCCATTATTTTTCCTACCACCGATGTTAAGCTATAGTTCCCTGGACATGTTCGATCTCCCTTCTTAAATATAGGTATTACATTAGCTCGCCGCCAGTCCTCTGGCACTACACCAGAGTGGAATAACATGGTTATTGTTTTTATAAAGGAAGTGTGCCAGTCCAGCCTTCGGTCGCCTGACCAGGATCTCAAACCCAGCACCAAGCTCATGGCCTACAGAGTAGTAGTGATACCCGCCCTCCTGTATGCTTCAGAGACATGGACCATGTACAGCAGGCACCTCAAAGCACTGGAGAGGTACCACCAACGCTGCCTCCGCAAGATCCTGCAAATCCATTTGGCAGGATAGGCGCACCAACATCAGTGTTCTCGCTCAGGCCAACATCCCCAGCATCGAAGCTTTGACCACGCTCGATCAGCTCCGATAGATGGGCCACATCGTCCACATGCCCGATACGAGACTCCCAAAACAAGCGCTCTACTCGGAGTACCGACATGGCAATAGAGCCCCAGGTGGGCAGAGGAAACGCTTCAAGGACACCCTCAAAGCCTCCTTGAAAAAGTGCAACATCCCCACCAACACCTGGGAATCCCTGGCCCAAGACTGCACAAAGTGGAGGAGAAGCATCCGGGAAGGCGCCGAACACCTCGAGTCTCTTTGTCGGGAGCAAGCGGAAGCCAAGCGTAAGGAGCGCACGTCAACCCAAGCACTCCACCCACCCGCCCCTTCAACCATCGTCTGCCCCACCTGTGACAGAGACTGTAGGCCCCGCATTGGACTCATCGGTCACCTGAGAACTCATTTTTAGTGTGGAAGCAAGTCATCCTCGGTTCCGAGTGACTGCCTAAGAAGAAGAAGAGAAAGGAAGAGGAATGAGAAGGTGTTCTAGCGGTATTCCAATCTGACATTACCGTGGCAGCAAAGCATCATAGCAGCTCCCTGAAGACTCTGCTGTGGAATCGGCTGTCAGTTTGACACTGGTGAGCAGCCCATCATGCGTGGTGACCTTGGAAACCAGAGACAAAGGCACAGGCGAGAGAGGAAGGTCTTGGCAAGGAGAGGCAATGATAGCAGGCAAGTAGAGAAACAGTCAGGATAAAAAAGGGAGAGCAAATGTGAAGGAGAGAGACAGATAGGAGGATCTGACAATAGTATGATGGATAAAAAGACACAGATTAATGCAGGGCAGCAATTGCTCCTAGTCTGATGGGTAGAGGCCATAACTAAGACTGCCTATTTCCCACCTCTGTAACATCGCCTGACTCCACACTCATTTTTTCTGTTGCTGAAACCCTCATCCAGGCCTTTGTTACCTCTAGACTTGACTATTCCAACGCACTCCTGGCTGGCCTCCCTAGTTTTACCCTCTGCAAACTTCAGGTCATCCAAAACTCGGCTGCCCGTGTCCTAACCCTGTGCTCGCTGACCTACATTGGCTCCTGGTTAAGCAATGCTTCGATTTCAAAAATTCTCATCCTTGTTTTCAAATCCCTCCATGGCCTCGCCCCTCCCAATCTCTGTAATTTCCTTCAGCCCCACAACCCCCCGAGATATCTGCACTCCTCTAATTCTGGCCTCTTGAGCGTCCCTGATTTTAATCGCTCCACCATTGGTGGCCGTGCCTTCAGCTGCCTAGGCCCTAAGCTCTGGAATTCCCTCCCTAAACCTCTCCGCCTCTCTACCTCTTTTTCCTCCTTTAAGACGCTCCTTAAAACCTACCTCTTTGACCAAGCTTTTGGCCATTTGCTCTAATATCTCCTTATGTGGACAGATCGCAGTAGAGCAAGAAATAGCACGGTATTAGCTGGGGTCAGACTAAGAGAGAATACAAGAAAGTCTAAGATAGGTTTACAGTGTATGTGTGTAAACGCATGAAGCGTGGTAAATAAGGTTGGTGAGCTGCAGGCACATATAGCCACATGGGAATATGATGTTGTGACGATAACAGAGACCTGGCTCAAAAAAGGGCAGGATTGGGTATTAAATATTCCTGGATATAAGGAGTTCAGGAAAGATAGGGAAGGAAAGAAAGGAGGTGGGTTGGCTGTATTGATTAAGGAGAATGTTACAGTGCTGGAGAGAGAGGATGTCCTGGAGGGGTCAAAGACTGTTTCTATTTGGTTAGAGTTGAGAAACAATAGAGGTGCCATTACACTACTAGGTGTATTCTATAGGCCACCAACTAGTGGGCAGGATATAGAGGAGCAAATTTGCAGGGAAATTACAGAGAGGTGCAAGAACTATAGAGTAGTGATAATGGGGGACTTCAACTATCCTAATATAGACTGGGATAGTAATAGTGTAAAGGACAGGAAGGGGGAAGAATTTCTGAAGTGTGTTCAGGAATACTTTCTTGATCAGTATGTTTCCAGCCTAACGAGGAAGGAGGCATTGCTGGACCTGGTTCTGGGGAATGAGGTGGGTCAAGTGGAGCAAGTGTCAGTAGGGGAACATTTAGTGATCATTGTATCATAAGGTTTAGATTAGCTATGGAAAAGGACAGGGTGCAATCTAGAGTAAAAATACTGAATTGGAGGAGGGCCAATTTCAGTGGGTTGAGAACGGATCTGGCCCGGGTAAACTGGAATCCAAGATTGGCAGGCAAAACTGTAATCGAACAATGGGCTGCCTTTAAAGAGGTGATGGTTCGGGTACAGTTGAGGTACATTCCCACAAGGAGGAAAGGCAGGGCAACTAAAGACACAGCTCCCTGGATGATGATAGAGATAGAGTAAGATGAAGCAGAAAAAGGGGGCGTATGATTGTGGATGCTTTGGTAATAATTTTCCAAAATTCCCTGGACTCAGCAAAGGTCCTGGCAGATTGGAAAACTGCTAACGTAACACCCTTATTTAAAAAGGGTAGTAGGCAGAAGGCTGGAAATTATAGACCAGTTAGCCTAACATCTGTGGTGGGTAAAATTTTGGAGTCTATTATTAAGGAGACAGTAACGGAACATTTAGATAAACATAATTTAATAGGACAAAGTCAGCATGGCTTTATGAAGGGGAAGTCATGTCTGACAAATTTGCTTGAGTTCTTTGAGGACATAACGTACAGGGTGGATAAAGGGGAACCAGTGGACGTGGTGTATTTAGACTTCCAGGAGGCATTCGACAAGGTGCCACATAAAAGATTATTGCTCAAGATAAAAAATCACTGGATTGGGGGTAATATTCTGGCATGGGTGGAGGATTGGTTATCTAACAGGAAGCAGAGAGTTGGGATAAATGGTTCATTCTCGGACTGGCAACCAGTAGCCAGTGGTGTTCCGCAGGGGTCGGTGCTGGGTCCCCAACTCTTTACAATCTATATTAACGATTTGGAGGAGGGGACCGAGTGTAACATATCAAAGTTTGCAGATGATACAAAGATGGGAGGGAAAGTAGAAAGTGAGGAGGACATAAAAAACCTACAAGGGGATATAGACAGGCTGGGTGAGTGGGCGTAGATTTGGCAGATGCAATACAATATTGGAAAATGTGAGGTTATGCACTTTGGCAGGAAAAATCAGAGAGCAAGTTATTATCTTAACGGCGAGAAACTGGAAAGTACTACAGTACAAAGGGATCTGGGGGTGCTAGTGCAAGAAAATCAAAAAGTTAGTATGCAGGTGCAGCAGGTGATCAAGAAGGCCAACGGAATGTTGGCTTTTATTGCTAGGGTTTAGATTATAAAAACAGGGAGGTATTGCTGCAGTTATATAAGGTATTGGTGAGACCGCACCTGGAATACTGCATACAGTTTTGGTGTCCATACTTAAGAAAAGACATACTTGCTCTCGAGGCAGTACAAAGAAGGTTCACTCGGTTAATC
Source organism: Squalus acanthias (assembly GCA_030390025.1). Taxonomy (NCBI): domain Eukaryota; kingdom Metazoa; phylum Chordata; class Chondrichthyes; order Squaliformes; family Squalidae; genus Squalus; species Squalus acanthias. The sequence goes on along the minus strand of CM059442.1, from coordinate 12,813,473 downwards.
CCGGGGATGAGGGGGTGGACATATGAGGAGAGGTTGAGTAGATTGGGACTCTACTCATTGGAGTTCAGAAGAATGAGAGGCGATCTTATTGAAACATATAAGATTGTGAAGGGGCTTGATCGGGTGGATGCAGTAAGGATGTTCCCAAGGATGGGTGAAACTAGAACTAGGGGGCATAATCTTAGAATAAGGGGCTGCTCTTTCAAAACTGAGATGAGGAGAAACTTCTTCACTCAGAGGGTAGTAGGTCTGTGGAATTTGATGCTCCAGGAAGCTGTGGAAGCTACATCATTAAATAAATTTAAAACAGAAATAGACAGTTTCCTAGAAGTAAAGGAATTAGGGGTTACGGGGAGCGGGCAGGAAATTGGACATGAGGCTGAGTTCGGATCGGTCAGGGCCCTGTGGGTGGCAGAGCGGGCCCAGGGGCTGAGTGGCCTGGTCCTGCTCCTACTTCTTGTGTTCTTTAGATTTGAGGTGAGGATCAGATCAGCCATGATCTTATTGAATGGCGGAGCAGGCTCGAGGGGCCGATTGGCCTACTCCTGCTCCTATTTCTTATGTTCTTATGACAGATGTCAGGTTGAGAATACAAGTGAGAAGCAGGCTGAATATAGAAAGTTCAGAGGAGAAGTGAAAAAGGTAATAAAAGGGGCAAAGAGAGAGTATGAGAATAAACTGGCAGCTAACATAAAAAGGAATCCAAAAGTCTTCTATAGGTATATAAATAGTAAAAGGGTAATAAGAGGAGGAGTGGGGCCGATTAGGGACCAAAAAGTAGACCTACGCATGGAGGCAGAGGGTATGGCTGAGGTACTAAATGAATACTTTGCATCTGTCTTCACCAAGGAAGAAGATACTGCCAAAGTCATACTGAAGGAGAAGGTAGTTGAGATACTGGATGGGATAAAAATTGATAAAGAGGAGGTACTAGAAAGGCTGGCTGTACTTAAAGTAGATAAGTCACCAGGAACAGATGTGATGCATCCTAGGATGTGAAGGGAAGTAAAGGTGGAGGTACTGGCCATAATCTTCCAATCCTCCTTGGATACGGGGGTGGTGCCAGAGGACTGTAGAATTGCAAATGTTACACCCTTGTTCAAAACAGGGTGTAAAGATAAACCCAGCAACTACAGGCCAGTCAGTTTAACCTCGGTAGTGGGGAAGCTTTTAGAAACAATAATCAGGGACAAAAGTAATTGTCACTTGGGCAAGTGTAGATTAATTAAGGAAAGCCAGCATGGATTTGTTAAAGGCAAATTGTGTTTAACTAACTTGATTGAGTTTTTTGATGAGGTAACAGAGAGGGTTGATGAGGGTAATGCGGTTGACGTGGTGTACATGGACTTCCAAAAGGCGTTTGATAAAGTGCCACATAATAGTCTTGCCAGCAAAGTTGAAGCCTATGGAATAAAAGGGACAGTGGCAGCATGGATACGAAATTGGCTAAGTGACAGGAAACAGAGAGTAGTGGTGAACTGTTGTTTTTCGGACTGGAGGAATGTACACAGCGGTGTTCCCCAGGGGTCAGTTCTTTCTTGATATATATTAATGATTTGAACTTGGGTGTACAGGGCACAATTTCAAAATTTGCAGGTGACACAAAACTTGGAAGTATACTGAACAGTGAGGAGGATAGTGATAGACTTCAAGAAGACATAGACAGGCTGGTGGAATGGGCGGACACGTGACAGATGAAATTGAATGCAGAGAAGTGTGAAGTGATACATTCTTGTAGGAAGAATGAAGGGAGGCAATATGAACTAAAGGGTACAATTCTAAAGGGGGTGCATGAACAGAGAGACCTGGGGGTATATGTGCACAAATCGTTGAAGGTGGCAGGGCAGGTTGAGAAAGCGGTTAAAAAAGCATATGGGATCCTGGGCTTCATAAATAGAAAAATGAGAAGTCGCACAACACCAGGTTATAGTCCAACAGATTTATTTAAAATTACAAGCTTTTGGAGCTGTCGCCCCTTCCTCAGGTAAAGTTACAATGAGGGAATCTACAATATTTCACAGTATATAGACACAGAAACTGCAGAGATACAATCTTTCAGGGAAGGTGTCCTTACATCAAAGACACACCAAGAGCACAGCCAAGACAATGAGATGTGTCACAGGGGGTCCAACGTGTCAAATCCTGCTGTCTGCAGTGTTTGTTTTTTTGTTTTTTTTGTGTGTTTTTTTTTTGGTTTGTTTTTTTGGTGTTTTTTTTTAAAAACTGGAAAGACAGATAACGATGTCGAGTCACGTTCTGTAGCGTGACATGAACCTGATATCCCTATTGAGGCAGTCCTCATGGGTGCGGAACTTGGCTATCAGTTTCTGCTCGATGATTTTGCGTTGTCGTGTGTCTCGAAGGCCGCCTTGGAGAACGCTTACCCGCAGATCCGAGGCTGAATGCCCTTGACTGCTGAAGTGTTCCCCGACTGGGAGGCAACAATCCTGCCTGGCGATTGTTGCGCGGTGTCCGTTCATACGTTGTCTCAGTGTCTGCATGGTCTCGCCGATGTACCATGCTCTAGGGCATCCTTTCCTGCAACGTATCAGGTAGACAACGTTGGCCGAGTCACATGAGTATGTACCATGTACCTGGTGGGTGGTGTCCTCACGTGTGATGATGGTATCTGTGTTCATGATCTGGCATGTCTTGCAGAGGTTGCCGTGGCAGGGTTGTGTGGTGTCGTGGTCGCTGTTCTCCTGACAGCTGGGTAATTTGCGATGGTACTTTTGATCAATAGGGATATCGGGTTCATGTCACGCTACAGAACGTGACTCGACACCGTTGTCTGTCTTTCCAGTTTTTAAAAAAACACACAAAAAACCCCCCAAAAAACCCAAACACTGCAGACAGCAGGATTTGACACGTTGGACCCCCTGTGACACATCTCATTGTCTTGGCTGTGCTCTTGGTGTGTCTTTGATGTAAGGACACCTTCCCTGAAAGATTGTATCTCTGCAGTTTCTGTGTCTATATACTGTGAAATATTGTAGATTCACTCATTGTAACTTTACCTGAGGAAGGGGCGACAGCTCCGAAAGCTTGTAATTTTAAATAAATCTGTTGGACTATAACCTGGTGTTGTGCGACTTCTCATTTTTGTCCACCCCAGTCCAACGCCGGCATCTCCGCATCATTCATAAATAGAGGCAGAGTACAAAAAGCAAGAAAGTTATGATGAACCTTTATAAAACAGTGGTTCAGCCTCAACTGGAGTATTGTGTCCAATTCTGGGCACCGCACTTTAGGAAGGATAGAGTCATAGGGGGAAAAATTCAGTATCGCCCCATTTGGGGTGCAATTATCGGCCGGGCGCAAAGATTAGCGCCTGGCGCTAATTATCACCACTGACTGGAAACTTCACTTTTAACGCCCCGGGAGGTGAGTGGAGCGCTAAATCAGGCGCTGCACACCTGTCTTAAGGCGCAAAGGCCGAGGAGTGAGGCGCTAACTCAGAGCGTGAGCGCAGCGCAGGTGCTGCCAGTTAGCGAGGGAACACAGACACACTGGCGCTGGCCAGTTCTTAAAGGGGGGGGGCGATCTTGCTCCCCAGCCACACCCTGCTCATTGCAGCCTTGAATATCGACCTGGAGAGACCTGAGCTTCCATTTTCCAGCCAAGGATGGAGAGGGCGAGAGAACGAGCTCAGCGCTTCAGCGAGCGGGCCTTGGATGCTCTGGTTGGCGCGGTGGAGCGCCGAGGATCAACACTGTACCCAGAGAGTGGCAGGAGGCCTTTGCCGCGCGACTACAGAAGGGTGTGGAGGGAGGTGGCTCAGCACATCTCCTCCAGGAGCATGGTGCCCAGGACCCATGTCCAATGCCGGAAAAACTTCAACGACCTCACTCGGGTCGTCAGGGTGAGTGGCTTTTTTGCAATACCTCTCCATCCCTCCATCTCAGCCTCACTCTATGGCCAGAGGGTCTTAAAACCACAATTAACAGCACTCATCCAACACCTATGGCCCTTTCATGAAGCACACACACACATTCCACACTTTGCATACAGTAAGGGCTATTCACCTATGGGAGGCACATCAGGCAAGACCATGGCTGTATATTTACTCAGACGCCGTCCTTTTTCTTGCAGGCCAAGCTGGCGCATAATAGGAGACAGCAGCAACGGACAGGTGGAGGGCGGCCTCAGCTGCAACCCCTCAGCGATCTTGAGGAGCGCGTCCACAGGATTGTGGCAAGCCGGGTGATCGGTCCCGTCGCCACTGGAGACGCCGACCCCGTTCTGGACAGCAATGGTAAGGTCATCACCTTTTTGTCCTCTGTCCTTCCACTTGTCCCTCACAACACCAGCCTTTGACACTTTCAATCCAACTTGCTAACTCGCTGCACTTATTCCTCCCTTACTGCCACCCTGTCCTCACGCTAAAGCCACTCTTGTACCTCCCTGCTTTCAGATGGTGATTCACCAGCTGAGGAGACGGGCCCTGAAGCTGCCAGTGGGAGTGAGGCTGCAGCCGAGGAGGAAGAGGAAGCCGGAGCATCAGAGCCACCCTCTCCCGAGGAAGCCCATGCCGACACTGAGGACAGCCTTCCCTGGAGGGGAGCAGGGGGGAAGGGTCTGATGAGGGTGAAGCTCCAGGACCCAGCGGGCTGCAGCAACGCGATGGGGGTAGGGAAGCACGGGGGCCTTCTCCCCGGAGGGAGAGTATGCCAGCGAGTCCTGCTGCACTGGACGCAGAGGAGGAGCGGCTGATCGCGGAAATGAACACCCAGGCGGTGGCCATGCACACTGAGCTCATGGCTGCAGTGGGTAGGGTGCCCGAATGCATTGAAGCACTGGCAAGGAGTGTGGAGCACTTCGCTGCAGCGCAGGCGGATGCGACACTGAAGCTCAGTGCTGCAATTCAATCTCAGACTGCTCTCATGCAGACTCAGATTGAGGCCACGCGAGCACTGTCTGCTGCCATCCTCGCTGGTTCGGACACATTTCCCTGGGGCTCTCACAGCAGGCCAGCAATCTGTGCTCCAGCAGATTGCTCCGGATGCTGAAGTGTTGCCCCGTGGGAGTGGCAGTGTGCCGGTCGAGCAGGGAGCTGCTGTCCTCGCTCAAGATGACAGCATTCCTGCTGCCAACACTGTCACTTCTCCACTGCAGTTGCCACCGCCTGTAGGACAGACTGCTGCCGCCCATGCAGAGTTGGTGCAGTCTGCAGCCGGGCCAGCCGGGCCCTCCAGGCCCAGAACTGGTCGAGGCCGTCCCTCAAGGGCATCTGCATTGTCAGGGATGACAGTCAGCAGCCTTCCACCAGCCTTGCTGCAGCCACTGAGGTCCCATTGCGGAGGAGCAGTAGGGTAAGAAGGGGGGAAGGGCGCACGGGAAGGAGTTCACCCTCGATGTAGGAGGTGTGACAAAATGCTGGTCATTTTTTTATTAAAGGCCGAGGTTCGTGGTCAAACTTTTGTTGAGTGTTTTGCACATGATCTCCAGGTTGTGAGAACCAGTTATGGTAATGACTGTTTTTTTGTGTTTATTTGTATGAGTTTGTCATGAAGAAATGACACACACAGAGTTTGGTACTCAAAATATACATGTTTGGTGTTTGTAATCATTGGTGCCTTGGCCGGCTTACGGGTTGCGTGTTGGGTTCATTCATGCTGTTCTCAATGGCAGAAGCCATTTCCACAGCAGGGGCCTAGAAGCGGCTTGCTATCAGCCGCTGACGGACGGCCCTTGCAGTTTCACCATTGTGGGCCGCCCTCACGCCTTGGTGCTGCTGCTGATCATCCTCCTCCTCCTCTTCCTCCTCTTCCTCCTCCTCCTCTGGTGGTGCTCCAAGGCCTGGTGGCATTGGCTGGGTCCTGAGGATTGCCATGTTATGCAGCATGCAGCACACAACTACGAGGTTGGAAACTCGCTCAGGCGAGTACTGCAGGGCTCCTCCAGAATGGTCGAGACAGCGGAACCGTTGCTTGAGCACGCCAATTGTGTGCTGCACGATGTTCCTGGTAGCTTGATGGCTCTCGTTGTACCGCAGCTCAGCAGGGGTGTTGGGCGTACGGAGCGGTGTCATCAGCCAGGTGCTCAGTGGATACCCCTTGTCCCCGAGAAGCCAACCAACTGGCTGATGCGGTGCCTCGAAAAGTTCTGCCACAGTAGTCTGGCGCAGGATGAAAGCATCGTGGCAGCTGCCAGGATAGTGGGCATTGACAGCGAGTATCAGCTGTCTGTGGTCACAGACCAACTGAACATTCAAGGAATGGAACCCCTTTCTGTTCTGGAAATCCTCGGCATTTTCATGCGTAGCACGCAAAGCCACATGCGTGCAGTCAATGGCGCCCTGCACCATGGGGAAGCCCACTATCCTCGCAAAGCCCAGAGCGCGTTCTTGCTGCTTGTCTGGGGTCATGGGGAAAGAGATGAACTCTCGTCTCCTTTTAAAGAGGGCATTTGTGACCTGCCGGATGCAGCAATGCACCGCCAACTGGGAGAGATTGGCGATGTCCCCAGCAGCAGATTGAAATGAGCCAGTAGCATAAAAGTTCAGAGCCACTGTGACCTTCACTGCCACCGACAGAGACGTCCTGGACCTCAGTTGAGGCTGCAGATCTGGCTGCAGCAGGTGGCAGAGCTCAGTGACCACCTCCTTGCTGAAGCGCAGCCTTCGCAGGCACTGCTCATCAGACATATGAATGTTGGAGAGCTGTTCACGATATACCCTGGGAGGGTAAGCTCTCCTGTACAGACTCCTGTTGGCCCTCCTCCGTCTGGCCATCATTGCCACTCTCTCTCTGCGTCTCCGTCTCCTCCGATTCAGCTGGCGCAGGACGACGCCCCCCATCAGTGCAGCCCCCATAGTCTCTTAGCAAGCAAAGTTATGAAGGCCAGAAACCAAAGTACCAGCGAAGTTAGGATCAGTAGCCAAAACTACCTCACACAGCGTTGACTCAATGCACAAGTCTCTCTCTCTCTCTCTCTCTCTCCGAATCTCTCTCTCTCTCTCAGAACGAGTGGTGCAAAAATGTCAACCACAGAGAAAGACAGGAAGAGGCCCCCTTTAAATAGCACCCCCCCGAGCCCCACAGCGATTGTTAGCGTTCCACTCTACCGGTCGTTGGATGCGCCAGGCGGTAAGGATGGGGGCGCCACTGAATTTCTGCTCCGGGGCGCCACAAGGGCGTTGCACTCTCGTATGATGTCACAATCCGCGGGCGCAGGGGACCGCGGCGATAAAGTTTAGCACCACCGCAAAATGTCTAGTGAAGTTCGCGAGCGGCGCAAACATCGCTGCGCCCGGGCGCTAGCTGCTTTGCGTCCCATTAGCGCCCTCTTAAGGCGCTAATGGGAGGCGCAACCAACTGAATTTTTAGCCCATAAAGTCATAGATTTATACAGCACAGAAAAAGGCCCTTCGGCCCATCATGTCCGCGCCGGCCATCAAGCCCTATCTATTTGAATCCCATTTTTCAGCACTTGGTCCGTAGCCTTGTATGCTATGGTGTTTCAAGTGCTCATCTAAATGCTTCTTGAATGTTATGAGGGTTCCTGCCTCTACCACCCTTTCAGGCTGTGAGTTCCAGATTCCAACCACCCTCTGGGTGAAAAAGGTTTTCCTCAAATCCCCTCTAAACCTCCTGCCCCTTACCTTGAAACTATTAAAAAAAAACTGACTGTAAAAGCTTTTATAGATATGTGAAGAGAAAAAGATTGGTGAAGTCAAGCGTAGGTCCCTTGCAGTCAGAATCAGGGGAATTTATAATGGGGAACAAAGAAATGGCAGACCAATTAAATACATACTTTGGTTCTGTCTTCACAAAGGAGGACATAAATAACCTCCCAGAGATGTCGGGAACATAGGGTCTAATGAGAGGGAGGAACTGAAAGAAATCAGTATTTGTAGGGAAATAGTGTTAGGGAAATTGACGGGATTGAAGGCCGATAAATCCCCAGGGCCTGATAATCTACATCCTAGGGTACTTAAGGAAGTGGCCCTAGAAATAGTAAATGCATTGCTGGTCATCTTCCAAAATTCTATAGACTCTGGAACAGTACCCATGGATTGGAGGGTAGCTAATGTTACCCCACTATTCAAAAAAGGTGGTAGAGAGAAAACGGGGAATTACAGACATCGGTAGTGGGGAAAATGCTAGAGTCCATTATAAAAGATGTAATAGCAGAGCACTTGGAAAACAGTGACAGGGTCGGACAAAGTCAACATGGATTTACAAAAGGTAAATCGTGCTTGACTAATTTACTGGAATTTTTTGAGGATGTAACTGGGAAAATAGATAAGGGAGAACCAATGGATGTGGTGTATTTGGACTTTCAGAAGGCTTTCGATAAGGTCCAGCATAAGAGATTAGCATGTAAAGTTAAGGCACATGGGATTGGGGGTAAGGTACTGACTTGGATAGAGAACTGGTTGGCAGACAGGAAGCAGAGTTGGAATAAATGTGCCTTTTTCCGAGTGGCAGGCAGTGACTAGTGGGGTACCGCAGGGATCGGTGCTAGGACCCCAGTTATTCACAATATATATTAATGATCTGGACAAGGGAATTGGATGTAATATCTCCAAGTTTGCAGACGACTCAAAGCTGGGTGGGAGTGTGTGCCGTGAGGAGGATGCCAAGAAACTCCAGTATGATTTGGACAGGTTGGGTGATTGGGCAAATGCATGGCAGATGCAATATAATGTGGATAAATGCGAGGTTATCCACTTTGGTGTCAAAAACAGGAAGGCAGATTATTATCTGAATGGCAATAGATTGGGAGTAGGGGAAGTGCAACAAGACCTGGGTGTCCTTGTGCACCAGTCGCTGAAGGTAAGCATGCAGGTGCAGCAGACGGTTAAGAAGGCAAATGGTATGTCGGCCTTCGTAGTGAAAGGGTTTGAGTACAGGAACAAGGATGTCTTGCTGCAGTTGTACAGGGCCTTGGTGAGACCACATCTTGAGTATTGTGTGCAGTTTTGGTCGCCTTATCTGAGGAAGGATGTTCTTGCCATGGAGGGAGTGCAGCGAAGATTCACCAGGCTGCTACCTGGGATGGCAGGAATGACGTATGAGGAGAGATTGGGTCGATTAGGCTTATACTCGCTGGAGTTTAGAAGAATGAAAGGGGATCTCATTGAAACTTATAAAATTCTAACAGGACTAGACAGAGTAGATGCAGGAAGGATGTTTCCAATGGCGGGGGAGTCCAGAGCCAGGGGTCACAGTCTAAGGATAAGGGGTAAGCCATTTAGGACTGAGATGAGGAGGAATTTCTTCACCCAGAGAGTGGTGAACCTGTGGAATTTTCTACCACAGAAGGCAGTAGAGGCCAATTCATTAAATATATTCAAGAAGGAGTTAGATATATTTCTTAAGGCTAAAGGGATCAAGGGATATGGGGAGAAAGCAGGGACAGGGTACTGAATTTGGATGATCAGCCATGATCACATTGAATGGCGGAGCAGGCTCGAGGGGCCGAATGGCCTACTCCTGCTCCTATCTTCTATGTTTCTATGCCCCCTGGTTATTGACCCCTCTACTAAGGGGAAAAGTTCCTTTCTATCTACCCTATCTATGTCCCTCATAATTTTGTACACCTCAATCAGGTCCCCCCTCAGCCTTCTCTGCTTTAAGGAAAACAACCCAAGCCTGTCCAGTCTCTCTTCATAGCTGAAGCGCTCCAGCCCAGGTAACATCCTGGTGAATCTCCTCTGCACCCTCTCCAATGCAATCACATCCTTCCTATAGTGTGGCGACCAGAACTGCACACAGTATTCCAGCTGTGGCCTAACTAGCGTTTTGTACAGCTCCATCATAACCTCCCTGCTCTTATATTCTATGCCTCGGCTAATGAAGGCAAGTATCCCATATGCCTTTTTAACCACCTTATCTACCTGTCCTGCTGCCTTCAGGGATCTATATACATGCACACCAAGGTCCCTCTGATCCTCTGTCCTTCCTAGGATCCTACCATTCATTGTGTATTCCCTTGCCTTGTTAGTCCTCCCAAAATGCATCACCTCACACTTTTCAGGGTTAAATTCCATTTGCCACTGTTCTGCCCATCTGACCAACCCGTCTATATCGTCCTGTAGCCTGAGGCTTCCCTCCTCGCTATTTACCACTCCACCAATTTTCGTGTCATCTGCGAACTTACTGATCATACCTCCTACATTCATATCTAAATCATTAATGTACACTACAAACAGCAAAGGACCCAGCACCGATTCCTGCGGTACACCACTGGACACAGGCTTCCAGTCACAAAAACAACCTTCGACCATCACCCTCTGCCTCCTGCCACTAAGCCAATTTTGGATCCAATGTGCCAAATTGCCCTGGATCCCATGGGCTCTTACCTTCTTGTGAAGGCTTTAGAGAGGGTACAGAAAAGATTTACAAGAATGGTTCCAGGGATGAGGGACTTTAGTTACGTGAATAGACTGGAGAAGCTGGGGTTGTTCTTCTTAGAGCAGAGAAGGTTGAGAGGAGATTTGATAAAGGTGTTCAAAATCGTGAGGGATCTAGACAGAGTAGAGAGAGAGAAACTGTTCCCATTGGCGGAAGGGTCGAGAACCAGAGGACACAGATTTAAGGTGATTGGCAAAAGAACCAAAGGCGACATGAGGAAAAACCATTTTATGCAGCGAGTGGTTAGGATCTGGAATGCACTGCCTGAAAGGGTGGTGGAGGCAGATTCAATCGTGGTTTTCAAAGGGAATTGGATAAGTATCTGAAGGAAAAAATTTGCAGGGCTACGGGGAAAGGGCGGGGGAGTGAGACTAGCTGAAGTGCTCTTGCAGAGAGCCGGCACGGGCTCGACGGGCTGAATGGCCTCCTTCTGTGCTGCAACCATTCTATGATTCTATGTGGCTCACTGTCAAATTTTGTTTGTTAATACTCCTGTGAAACGCCTTGGGACGTTTTACTACGTTAAAGGCGCTATTATAAATGTACGTTGTTGTTGTCATGCTGCACCTGAAGATAGCAAAGATAGCAATGTGTTAACACGTTAGTTACTAATATCAAACAGCCCAGTGAGAGTGCTGCTGATTTGCTAACAGTCATCATTACTTGTAAAGCAAAGAAACTTAGCTCAGTATGTGGCAGTTTCACTAGTTATTCGGTGAACCAGTAACTTCACCTCACATACATCAACAAGTAAAAACAATGTGTAGAAAACATCAAATTAAAATGTCTAACAACTGACCTGAATGGGAAAGATTGACAGGACTCAGCTCAGACTGGGTTTATCTGAGATGCAGTTTGCTAATGCCAACTTAGTTAGGAAAACTGTAACGAGTTATAGTTGTTTAGTTCATGCTGCCCGCGCTGTAACTGGTGACAAAGTGCCATGTGAGTGATGGTTTACTGCACCACTGAACAAAAGATTATTGATGACACAATAAATATATTGACAATGAGCGGGAACTACAACAATATCTTGCATTTATATAGCAGCTTTAATGTAGTAAAACGTCCCAAGGTGCTTCACAGGAACATTACCAAACTTGAGCCTGGGTGCACTGAATAGAGAAAACGCAGGAGGAATGGAACACCACCCGTGAGGGGTCCACCCAACTTTCTGTCCATTCATTTAAGCAGGGTGTCAGCTCCTCACGCCCGACAGTCTTGTATTCGTTTCGACCAGGCGATCTAGGGCAGCCAGAGTGTAGGGCCAGGAAAATCTACCCCATCATCTTTGTCTTGTACAGTTTGCCTTAGCTCAGTGGTGGCACTCTGGCCTCTGAGTTAGAAGGTCGTGGGTTCAAGCCCCACTCCAGAGACTTGAGCACATCATCTCGGCTGATGCTCCAGAACAGTGCTGAGGGAGTGCGGCACGGTCGGTGGTCTTTCACATGAGATGTTAAACTGAGGCCCTGTCTATCTGTTCAGGCAGATGGAGAAGATCCCGTAGCACTACTGGAAGAAGAGCAGGGGGGTTGTCCTGGCCAACATTTATCCCTTAACCAATACCACCAAAAGCGGTTTAATTGGTCATTTATCTCATTGTTGTTTGCGGGAGCTTGCTGTGCACGAACTGGTTGCCACAGTTCCTGCATTACAAGTGACTCCACTTCAAAATGTACTTCATTGGCTGTGAAGCACTTTGCAGCGTCTGGAGAACGTGTATATAAATTCAACTTCATTCTTTCTATGATGTCCTAACCCCTAACACACAATCTTCCTTCGTGTAGTTTGATTTGAAGTTGTTGAATATAACAACAACAACAACTTGCATTCATATCGCATCTTTAATGTAGTAAAATGTCCCAAGGCGCTTCACAGGAGCATAATCAAACACCGAGACACATAAGGAGATATTAGGAGAGGTGGGTCAAAGAGGTAGGTTTTAAGGAGTATCTTAAAGAAGAAGAGAGAGGCAGAGAGGTTTAGGGAGAGAATTCCAGAGCTTAGGGCCCAGGCAGCTGAAGGCACGGCCGCCAATGGTGGAGTGATTAAAATCGGGGATGCGCAAGAGGCCAGAATTTGAGAAGTGCAGAGATCTTGGAGGGTTCTAGGGCTGGAGGAGGTTGCAGAGATAGGGAGGGGGGCAAGGCCATGGAGGGATTTGAAAACGAAGATGAGAATTTTAAAATCAAGGCATTGCCATTGTAGATCAGTGAGCACAGGGGTGATGGGTGAACGGGACTTGGTGCGAGTTAGGACACGGGCAGTAGAGTTTTGAATGAGCTCAAGTTTATTGGAAAGTGGAAGATGGGAGGATGGCCAGGCGAGCATTGGAATAGTCGAGTCTAGAGGTAACAAAGGCATGAATGAGGGTTTCAGCAGCAGATGAGCTGAGGCAGGGGTGGAGACGGGCGATGTTATGGAGATGGAAGTGGTGGTCTTTGTGATGGAGCGGAAATGTGGTCAGATGCTCATCTCTGGATCAAATAGGACGCCAAGGTTGCGAGCGGTCTGGTTCAGCCTCGGACAGTGACCAGAGAGAGGGATGGAGTTGGTGGCGGGGACCAATTAAAAAAAACGTTTTCTGCTCCTCTCTCCCGAGCGAGCTGCCTCTTTCCGAGTGTGGTTCCATCGGTTTCCACCGTCCTCCAATACTTTGCCCAGGTGGCCATGCTTTGTGCTTTGACCTGTATTTGTGCTTATGATTCAGTGCAGTCCGATTCTGGGACAGTCTGACCTGCCTGATGTCCTCATCCCTCCTCCCATCAATAAACAGACATTCCCACGGTACTAACCATTGCAGCCAAGATTGTGGACGTTCCAAGGAAAGTAAATCGGAGTGCTAAAACACTTAGCCCAAAGCATTTTGATTAGCTAAGTGCTGGCAGGAAAAAATGGGACATAGATCAACTAAAAATGCTGGTATAATAGCCTCAAAATACACTTAATTCTTTTTATAGACCTCTTTAAAAGTACTTTGGCATACAAGGCAGCCCCTTAGTAGCTCTGGATACCCATTTTGTATGAGTATAATGCAATCTTAGTCAAGAACATATTCCAGGGCATTGTGAAGATGTCTAAATCAGGACCTCATTTAAATAGAATGTGTCATAGAATGACACAGCACAGACGGAGACTATTCGGCCCATCGTGCCTGTGCTGGCTCTGTGAAAGAGCTCTCCAATTAGTCCCACTCCCCCCTGCTCTTTCCCCACAGCCCTGCAAATGTTTCCTTTTCAAGTATTTATTCAATTTCCTTTTGAAAGTCACTATTGAATCAGCTTCCACCGCCCTTTCAGGCAGCGCGTTCCATTCATAACTGTGTTTTTAAAAAAAAATCTCCTCATCTTGCCTCTTGGACAGTGCAGACACTCTCCAAGCGATCAGAGGATCCATAACACCACCCATTGCCATGTAGACTGTTGACACTGGCTGTGTCCATGAAGAATGACTGGTTAGCAGAGGTGTGAGGCATGCCAGTACTCAGCATCAGTCAGGAGGGGAGGGGGGTCAGTGTTTACTTTTTGAGAGGGAGGGAGAAGAAAATTAAGGATAGTAGTTAGAAATTAGATTAAAGTAAGGATCAAATAATAAAAATAGGAGGGAATATTGATCACTCTTTTTTGTATTTTGAATTTTTAAACATTTACTTTTAGTTCAGGGTTTCCGAGTTGCTCCGTTATTAACGTTTGCTTCAGTGTCACAATATGTGAGCTGAGAAATGGCCAGCCAAGCTTGGCTGGATTAAATCATTAGGGTTTAGCGAAGCTTCAATGTAATTTGACCTTTGCAGATCCAATTGTGCAGGAAAAAATTCCCTTCTCCATCATTGTCACTTGTCACTTTAATGAGCAGGCGGTGCAAGAACTCAATTAATCCATCAGTATCAATCTGTGTCAGACACTCACTTTAAGAAGTCAACGTCTCACTGAACTGGAGTAGACAACTGTGGGCACAATGAGATAAGCACATTAAATCGCAGGTATAGTCAACCATTTCTTCTTAATTGCGAGAGACCAAGGCCCATTGCGTAAGGCACTAGCAAGGCTGAAAAGGGTAACAGGAAAAAGTGGAGGTAAATCAGGAAGTAGAGATTCGTCGATGCTGAGCTTGGCTTTTAAAAAGCCTGAAAATTGTAGGAGAAAAGGAACATTGAAATAGGGAAGGATATTACAATTTCTGGGAAAGAATGAAGGAGTAGGACACTGTGAAATTCAATTCCAACTCAATGAAGCTGTAGGGAAGTGGGACAGTGTGCAAGAAAGAAAGACTTGCATTTATATAGCGCCTTTCACAACCTCAGGTTGTCCCAACATGCTTTACAGCCAATGAAGTACTTTTTGAAGTGTAGTCACTGTTGTAATGTAGGACATGCAGCAGCCAATTTGGGCACAGCAAGCTCCCACAAACAGCAACATGATAATGACCAGATAATCTGTTTTAGTGATGTTGATTGAGGGATAAATATTGGCCAGGACACCGGGGAGAACTCCCCCTACTCTTTTTTGAAATAGTGTCATGGGATCTTTTATGTCCACCTGAGTGGGCAGACGGGACCTCGGTCTAATGTCTCATCCGAAAGACGTGTAGGATGTTATATTGAAGGAAGAAGAGAGGGAAGTTGAGAGAGGCTCTGTCCGTGGCACCTGGTAATACCTGGCCATCGATGTTGTATGTGGGGGTCTGTCTGCTCTGGTCTAACAAGGGACCAGCTAGATAATCCACTGGTGGACACAGTATACGTGAGAGTTACTGACCACTAACAAGTGCGTGCTTTGACTGGCGTGATGATAGTGGGTAGATGTGTAAATTTTTGAATCCTGTTAATGTAGAAGAGGATACTGATCTGCATCACACGCCATTATGTAAAAGAAATCAGTTTACCAAATATGTAATGAAAACAGAGAAGCTGGAGTCATGCAGTGAGTCCATCAGCAAATGTAAATAGAAATGGCAGGTTAATGATCTGGTTTGAGGCCCTTTTTGTCAGGATTCTTTAATACATACTTGGCGTTTTAATTTGTCTTACTTAAAACTGTCTTCGTTGAATTGAATTTCTTTGTACATGTTGCACGCCAATTTTCATCACGATACTGTTGATGGTTTTATAATTGCATTTGGTAGATTATGGATTCAGTTGCTATGGAGACAGATTGAAAATGGATTATGAATGAAGAGACCATGATAGCGGGTTGGAGAGTTGTAAGCAATCATTGACAAAAGCAAATCAAAATGGTAAAATAGGGCGAGGAGCAGAGAGACTTAGGGGCTCAGACACACAAATCTTTAAAACAGGGAAGACAAGTTGATGAAGGAAGTAGCACATGGGATCCTAGATTTGATAAATAGTGGCAAGGGTACAGGAGCAAAGAGGAAAGGCTAAACCTCGACAATTATTGGTTGGGTCACAGTTACAATACTGCGTCCAATTCTGGGCAACTTACCTCAGGAAGGATATCAAGGCCATGGGTGCAGAACAGATTAGCTCAAATTCACTCTGGGAATGACAGGCTTTGGTTATAGAGAAAGACTAGACAAATGAGAACAAAGCAGATTACATACCTGGTAACCTACCGAGTCAGAAAAGCCGACAAACAGCGTATAAAATGCTGACATAGTCACCAAAAAGCTGACGACTCAAAACACTTATCCAATATAAATGTAAAGTAAAATACGAACACAGAAGCAGCTGAGATGTGTTTACCAGGCCACTGCTGATGTACGGAGATTTCTGATGATATAAACATGGTCAGATTGGCAGAGTCATTGTGAAGTTGAGTTTTTTCCTCATTCAATTCTACTCACTCTGAATAATCATTCGAATTGAGGCTGACAGGTGGGATTTCTGGCGAAAATCCATAATTGGCTGAAGTTAGTGGCCAGAATACAAAATACTAATGTGATCTCTGGACAGAGGATAATTACATTGAATTCTACCGGCTTTTGGCCAGCACTGTGATGCATGGCCACTGTAGACAAGTGTCTATATTATGCAGGCGATTGCAAACAGTCTTGATCATACAGATTATTATACACAGATACTTACCAGACAGTCTACATAGAAATTGCAGTCATTGTACCATGTACGGAGAAACACAGTCACTCCACACTCGGGATTATACAGTCATTGTACATTGCACGGAGGGGGAGAGGGAGGGGAGGAGAAGGAGGGGGAGAGAAGAAGGAGGAGGGAGAGGGTTGGAGGGAGGGAGAGTGGGGGGGAGAGGGTTGAAGGGAGAGGGTTGAAGGGAGGGGGAGAGGGAGAGAGAGTGGGGGGAAAGAGGGTTGGAGGGAGGGAGAGAGGAAGGGGAAGAGGAAGAGAGAGTGGGAGGAGAGAGGGAGGGAGGGAGAGGGTTGGAGGGAGGGGGAGTGGGAGGAGAGAGGGTTGGAGGGAGAGGGAGAGAGAGTGGGAGGAGAGAGGGAGGGAGGGAGAGGGTTGGAGGGAGGGGGAGTGGGAGGAGAGCGGGTTGGAGGGAGGGGGAGTGGGAGGAGAGAGGGTTGGAGGGAGAGGGAGAGAGAGTGGGAGGAGAGAGGGAGGGAGAGGTGGTTGGAGGGAGAGGGAGAGAGAGTGGGAGGAAAGAGGGAGGGAGGGAGAGGGTTGGAGGGAGGGGGAGAGAGAGTGGGAGGAGAGAGGGAGGGAGGGAGAGGGAGAGAGAGTGGGAGGAGAGAGGGAGGGAGGGAGAGGGAGAGAGAGTGGGAGGAGGGAGGGAGGGAGAGGGAGAGAGAGTGGGAGGAGAGAGGGAGGGAGGGAGAGGGTTGGAGGGAGGGGGTGTGGGAGGAGAGAGGGTTGGAGGGAGAGGGAGAGAGAACATTGTATCAGTTGATTGGAAGCCAACCTGAAGGTATTGCTCTATAATCTGATTTGAATAATGCTTTGGGCTGGTCCTGTGCAATAAATGCTTCCTCGGTATGAATCTCCATCGGAAAACAGAGGTCATCAATCACAAGTTAATCAAACATTTAATGGGGATTACAATGTTAGTTAATGTACCCAGTGAATTAAATGCAATATGTGGCTCACAATTCCTTGTATTCACGAAGCATCAATAGTGTTTTCTTGCAGTCACATTTTGATATCTCATTTACTAGTCTCGGGGCAGAAGCTGAAAGTTAGAAGCTAATATAGATTTTTTTTTCCCCTGGCAGGTTTGATGAATGCGAATACTAGGTTTTAGAACCACACAAGACTCACAACATTGATATATAGGGCTGAAAGCATTCTCAGTTACCTGACTCATACCCTTCCCCTCACTTGACAATGGCTTCGGGTAATAGAACGCTTGTGATGCTGAATTCTACTCCATTACACAACTTAATTTATTTACAGTGTAATCTGCTTTATGTAGCTCATGGGAGTCCGCTAAATGTCATGAAAGTTTAAAAAAAACACACGCACACAGCCAAATATTAACCAGGAATAGATTTTAGCTCTTGATAACTTATACAAAGGGTATAGCAACTGCTTCAAAAGTAGGCATATTTAGAATCCAAGGTTAATATTTGTTAGCTCCCACTCCGGCAACGCCTCGATTTAAAAATTCTCATCCTTGTTTTCAAATCCCTCCATGGCCTCGCCCCTCCCTATCTCTGTAACCTCCTCCAGCCCCACAACCTCCCCAAGATCTCTGCGTTCCTCCAATTCTGGCACCTTGCGCATTTTAATCGCCCCACCATTGGCGGCCGTGCCTTCAGCTACCTCGGCCTTAAGCTCTGGAATTCCCTCTCTCGACCTCTCTCTCCTTTAAGACGCTTCTTAAAACCTACCTCGGTAGTGGGGAAGCTTTTAGAAACAGTAATCAGGGACAAAATTAAGTCACTTGGATAGGTGTGGATTAATTAAGGAAAGCCAGATGGATTTGTTAAAGGCAAATCGTGTTTAATCAACCTGATCGAGTTTTTTGATGAGGTAACAGAGAGGGTTAATGAGGGTAATACAATTGACGTAGTATACGTGGATTTCCAAAAGGCATTCGACAAAATGCCACATAATAGGCTTGCCAGAAAAGTTAAAGCCCATGGAATAAAAGGGACAGTGGCAGCATGGATACGAAATTGGCTAAGTGACAGGAAACAGAGAGTAGTGGTGAACGGTTGTTTTTCGGACTGGAGGAAGTTATACAGTGGTGTTCCCCAGGGGTCAGTTCTAGGACCACTACTTTTCTTGATATATATTAATGACTTGGATGTGGGTGTACAGGGCACAATTTCAAAATTTGCAGATGACACAATACTTGGAAGTATAGTATAGCAGTGAGGAGGATAGTGATAGACTTCAGGAAGACATAGACAGGCTGGTAAAATGGACGGACACGTGGCAGATGAAATTTAACACAGAAAAGTATGAAGTGATACATTTTGGTAGAAGGAATGGGAGAGGACATATAAACTAAATGGTACAATCCTAAAGGGGGTGCATGAACAGAGACCTGGGGGTATGTGTGCACAAATCGTTGAAGGTGGCAGGGCAGGTTAAGAAAGCGGTTAAAAAGGCATACGGGATCCTGGGCTTCATCAGTAGAATAAGTAGAGTACAAAAGTGTGGAAATTATGATGAACCTGTATAAAACACTGGTTCGGCCCCAACTGGAGTATTGTGTCCAATTCTGGGCACCGCACTTTAGGAAGGATGTGAAGGCCTTCGAGAGGGTGCAGAAAAGATTTACGAGAATGATTCCAGGAATGAGGGACTTCAGTTACATTGATAGACTGCAGAGGCTGGGGTTGTTCTCCTTGGAGCAGAGAAGATTGAGAGGAGATTTGATAAAGGTGTTCAAAATCATGAGGGATCAAGACAAAGTAGATAGAGAGAAACTGTTCCCATTGGCGGAAGGGTCGAGAACCAGAGGACACAGATTTAAGGTGATTGGCAAAAGAACCAAAGGTGAGATGAGGAAAAACTTTTTTACGCAGCGAGTGGTTAGGATCTGGAATGCACTGCCTGAAAGGGTGGTGGAGGCAGACTCAATCTTATCTTTCCAAATGGAGTTGGATAAGTATCTGAAGGAAAAAAATTTGCAGGACTAAGGGGAAAGGGCGGGGGAGTGGGACTGGCTGAGAGTTGGCACGGGCTCGATGGGCCGAATGGTCTTCTTCCGTGCTGTAACCATTTTATGATTCTACCTCTTTGACCAAGCTTTTGATCACCTGACCTATTGGCCCTTTATGTGACTCGGGGTCAAATTTTGTTTGATAATGTTCCTGTGAAGCGCCTTGGGACATTTTACTACATTAAAGCTGCTATATAAATGCAAGTTGTTGTTGTTAAAGTGGAGTTGAGGCTGGATTGCTAGTCTCTGTGTGGAGTCAGGTGGATCTCAGCCAGAGTAACTAATGAAGCAGCACCATGAACCTGGGAGGGGAAATTGTCCAGGGCTCCTGCTTCTGACTATCCAGAGGCCCCTACATTACAACAGTGATTACACTCCAAAAGTACATTGGCTGTAAAGCGCTTTGAGATGTTCGGTGGTCGTGAAAGGTGCTATATAAATGCAACTCTTTCTTTCTTTACTGCCCCTTGCACATATATGTGTGTGTGTGTGTGGACATTGGATGAGAAAAGTATTCAAATCTGGTCAGTGTCCAATTTTGTTTGATAATGCTCCTGTGAAGCACCTTGGGACGTTTTGCTATGTTAACGGCGCTATATAAACGCAAGTTGTTGTTGTTGTTGTGATGCCTTATGTGGTTGAATAGCGTCCCGATGCTCAGCATGCGCGTGAAGGATGGCCAATTCTGTGAGGTACTGGATGGCTGCCATTATGCTACAGCTGGAGGCAATGTCTTGGGGAGAGAAGAGAGGAAAATTGACACACAACATATTTAAAGACTTCGGAATGTAAGAACAGGAGGAGGCCATTCAGCCCCTCGAGCCTGTTCCACCATTCAATCAGATCATGGCTGATCTGCATCTCAACTCCATCTACTCCATATCTCTTGATGCCCTTGCCTAACAAAAATCTATCAATCTCCATCCTGAAAGCTTCAATTGAGCCCCAGCATCAGCAGCCTTTTTGGGGGCGAGAGTTCCTGATTTCCACCGCCCTTTGTGTGAAGAAGTGCTTCCTGACCTCACCCCTGAACAACCTGGCTCTAATTTTAAGATTATGACCCCCTTGTTCTTGATTCCCTCACCAGAGGAAACCGTTTCTCTGTATCTACCCTATCGAATCCTTTCATCATTTTGAAGACCTCGATTTGATCACCACTCAACCTCCTAAACTCAAGGGAAGAAGTTTTAGTTTGACCGATAAATATTAAATAAAACCACAGAATCGAAATACTCTGCAGGTTAAGTGCGAGGCCACATGGGGCTAGGTACTCACCTGTAAAATGTGGGCATTGGATGTGTAGAGCAGTGGCCCTGGTGTGAAAGCTGTAAGGCTGCAACAGTTTTCTACCTGGCCTATGAATCTGAGGCAGGCTCCCGAGACTGTGCATATTTTAGAGCTCCCTCAAGGAGGGCAATCAAACAGTCTGATGTCATGGAAGGCCAGCCCCTAAAGATACTCAACAGCAATAAAATATATTTACTGCCATATTAGTGAGACTAATAAAAAGCTTTAAAAGACTAATTGTACAGATATAAGTGCTGTGGTGGTACACAGATGTGCGATTCACTTAGAGAGATTCCATTTTCTCTCTCAATACTGGCCAATTTCTATTCCAATCCTCTCCTGTCCAGCCTCCCACCTAACACCCTCCGTAAATTTGAGCTCATCCAAAACTCTGCTGCCCGTATCCTAACTCGCACCAAGTCCCGTTCACCCATCGCCCCTGTGCTCGCTGAACCACATGGGCTCCCGGTCCGGCAACGCCTCGATTTCAAAATTCTCATCCTTGTGTACAAATCCCTCCACGGCCTCGCCCCCTTCCTCTCTCTCTAATCTCCTCCAGCCCCACAACCCCCCGAGATCTCTGCGCTCCTCCAATTCTGGCCTCTTCAACATTCCCTGATTTTCATCGCTCCACCATTGGTGGCCGTGCCTTCAGCTGCCTCGGCCCTAAGCTCTGGAATTCCCTGCCTAAACCTCTCCACCTCGCTACCTCTCTTTCCTCCTTTAAGACGCTCCTTAAAACCTACCTCTTTGACCAAGCTTTTGGTCACCTGTCCTAATATCTCCTTATGTGGCTCGGAGGTGAAATTTGTTTTATAACACTCCTATGAAGCGCCTTGGAACATTTTATTACATTAAAGGTGCTATATAAATGCGAGTTGCTGTTGTTGTTGTGGAGGTTTACAATAGAATGTATTCACCAAAATAAATGTAATTTTAACCAAACCCATTGGGAGGGATTGGGCGGGATTGGGAGGGGTTGGGAGGGATTGGGAGGGGTTGGGAGGGGTTGGGAGGGATTGGGAGGGTTTGGGAGGGATTGGGAGGGGTTGAGCGGATTTGGGAGGGTTTGGGAGGGATTGGGAGGGTTTGGGAGGGGTTGAGCGGATTTGGGAGGGTTTGGGAGGGGTTGGGAGGGGTTGGGAGGGATTGGGAGGGGTTGGGAGGGATTGGGAGGGGTTGGGAGGGGTTGAGCGGATTTGGGAGGGTTTGGGAGGGGTTGGGAGGGGTTGGGAGGGATTGGGAGGGGTTGGGAGGGATTGGGAGGGGTTGGGAGGGGTTGAGCGGATTTGGGAGGGTTTGGGAGGGATTGGGAGGGGTTGAGCGGATTTGGGAGGGTTTGGGAGGGATTGGGAGGGTTTGGGCGGGTTTGGGAGGGATTGGGAGGGGTTGAGCGGATTTGGGAGGGTTTGGGAGGGATTGGGAGGGTTTGGGCGGGTTTGGGAGGGATTGGGAGGGGTTGAGCGGATTTGGGAGGGTTTGGGAGGGGTTGGGAGGGGTTGAGCGGATTTGGGAGGGATTGGGAGGGTTTGGGCGGGTTTGGGAGGGATTGGGAAGGCGCCCTTTTAGATCCCACTTAATTTTAGGCTGCCAAGGGTGTGGGGGGAGATAGGAATTAACACAAAGACTATAATTAGGTTAAGTTCTCTTAGTTAATTCAGAGAATGGTCTATCGGATGTTGATCCCTAGTTTCTATCTGCCTGCCTGTTTTTCGATCTCTCTCTACCTCTCCTTCTCTCATGGGTCAGCCCGATTCATTTAGTAGCACTCTTGTCTCGGAGTTCAAGACCCATTCCAGGATTGCAGCCCATAACTGCGGCCGACACGCCATCACAGTACAGAGGCGATGCTGCGTTGTTGAAGATGTTCATCCGAGACACACACCCGCCTATTCTGGAGGTACAGGTGGATATTAAAGACCCCAAGGCTTTACTTGAGGAGCAGGGAGTTCTCTTGGTATCTTGATCAGCATTCTTCTCTCAACCAACAACACCAAAAATTTAATTAACTGGCCATATGATGTTTGTGGGATCTTGCTTTGTGCAAACTGGCTGCAGTGTTAGCCTACATAACAACAGTAATACACTGCATTCATTAGCCACTGGTTATAAACCACTTTGCGTTATTCTGAGAACATGGTGAGGCACTATATGAAGGCAAGTTCTTTCTTTTTACCTGTCCCTATTTTTCTGACTCTGCCTGTCACCATCTCTGTCTCGCTTCTCTCTCTCTATCTCTCTGTGTGATGATGGGTTATGACCAGGTGCCCAGAGGCACTTGGGGGCAATGTCCCTTGAGGTCACAGGTGAGGGGGAAGATGGGTTGTAAGTGGCTCTAGGGCCCGTGTGATAATTCTGTTGAACAATATTCTGCATTAGAACTGTTTTAGAATATATGCACAAAGAGTTAAGTATTTTACATTATCAATGAACTATTAATATTTGAAATGTGAGGAAACTTGTTAGAATGCAACTAGAATTACCAACTCTGGTTGGACATGTTCCAGGAGGTTTCATCACATGACCTCTCACCTCCAATTGCCCCGCCCCCACCCTCTCACCATTGGTCACCCAACATGCCCATCCTTCGGCACCCCCCCCTTCCCACACCAGATTGGAAAGCGAACAGACTGATTGGAGTATTCTTGACTCTCAATCAAACAGCCTTTGTTCCCCCCCATCACCAATATTTTTATAACTTTTATTAAAAAAAAGAAAGAATATGCATTTCTACAGCACCTTTCATGACCTCAGGACGTCCCAAAGCGCTTCACAGCCAATGAAGTATTTTTGAAGTGTAGTCACTGTTGTAATGTAGGAAACGCAGCAGCCAAATTGTGCACAGCAAGCTCCCACAAACAGCAATGTGATAATGACCAGATAATCTGTTTTTAGGTGTTAGTTTGAACCAAAAGTGTTCAAAGACATTTTTTTTAAAAACCCACACAATCTTTTTTTTAAATGACCCTTCGATTTTTCTCTCAGGGTTGCTGGGAATCTTTAATTCTGGGAGCCTCCAGTACAATCCTGGAGGGTTGGCACCTTGACTTCTGGTAGATTATAATAGCTTTCCTTGTATCTAACTGAGCTGAGAGTCAGCACAGCTCACAGGCAAACCTGTCCCAGACTCTCGGAAGCGGAAACTGCTTCTCATCGCATGTCCAGTCACATTTCCATTTCAAACACATTTTGTGATCAAATTAAATAGTGGCAGCCTGATAGAATGGGCTGGCTACATTATGCCATTAGGTGATGATATGCATGTGTTGCCAGATTGCAGTAAGATGCAGGATAATAAACCTCTGAGATCAGCAGGCTTGAAATGTATCCACTTCCCTGTAACTGCGGGTGTTATCCATTAAGAGCGCATGATGTCTTTCTTTGGAGGAATGAACAGACAGCTTAACACCCTACAGCACACTACAAAACATGTTCTGTGATCGCAAAGCGTGCTCGGCAAAAACCTGATTGTCAGCCGTGGCTCAGTGGGCAGCACTCTTGCCTCGGAGTCAGAAGGTTGTGGGTTCAACCCCCCACTCCAGAGACTTGAGCGCAAAACCTAGGCTGACACTCCCAGTGCAGTACTGAGGCTTGGAGCACTGCACTGTCGGAGTTGCCGTCGTTCGGATGAGGCGTCTGTCCTCTCAGGTGGACGTAAACGATCCCACGGCCACTATTTCGAAGAAGAGCAGGGGAGTTCTCTCCCGGTGTCTTGGCCAATATTTATCCTTCAACCGAGACCTAAAAACAGATTATCTGGTCACTAAAATGTTGTTTGTGGGAGCTTGCTGTGCGCAAATTGGCTGCTGCACTTCCTATATTACAACAGTGACTACACTTCAAAAAGTGCTTCATTGGCTGTGAAGCGTTTTGGGAGGTCCTGAAAGATTTGATATAAATGCAAGTTAATTCTTTCTTTAAATAACACACAACATTCTTAATGGGACTCTGGCCACCAGCATGTACAGAGTCTACACTCCATCCTCAGTAGCTGGTGAACTACATACCACACAATGCCCAATGTATCATTGAAATCATGTCTGGAGTGACCCTGCCCAGACACACACCCTCTGTTTGTGAACTGTTCTACCAGTGAGTTTTGTGCTCATCAGGTTGAGGGATGTTGGTGTTGGGTGAATGGAGCACTTTATCACAATGGGCGCCTAGGGTCAGCATCAAGCACCCACCAGGTCAAGTAGGGTACAAGACCGCAATATTAATATGAATTAGGCAGGTTGTTCAGTCCATCTTAATTCATCCGTCCAGAAAGATCCCAACATCCCACCCTTGCAACTTACAACAACAACAACATCAACTTGTATTTATATAGCGCCTTTCACACAGTAAAATGTCCCAAGGTGCTTCACAGGAGCGTTATCAGGCGAAATTTGACACCAAGCCACATCAGGAGATACTAGGACACATGACCAAAAGTTTGGTCAAAGAGTTAAGTTTTAAGGAGTATCTTAAAGGAGGATGTGTTTGACAGTGCAGAAGGAGCAATACCCTGCATCTAACCTGTGCCATAACTGATGTGGGAGGGCTTGATACAGGCGGTTTAGGGAGGGAATTCCATAGCTTAGGGCCCAGGCAGCTGACGGCACAGCCACCTTTGGTGGAGCGATTAAAATCGGGGATGCTCAAGAGGCCAGAATTAGAGGAGCGCAGAGATCTCGGGGGGTTGTGGGGCTGGAGGAGGTTACAGAGATGGGGAGAGGCGAGGCCATGGAGGGATTTGAAAACAAGGATGAGAATTTTAAAATCGAGGTGTTGCCGGACCGGGAGCCAAGGTAGGTCAGCCAGCACAGGGGGTGATGGGTGAACGGGACTTGGTGCGAGTTAGGACACGGGCAGCAGAGTTTTGGATGGGCTCAAGTTTATGGAGGGTGGAAGATGGGAGGCCAGCCAGGAGAACATTAGTATAGTCAAGGCTAGAGGTAATTAAGGCATGGATGAGGGTTTCAGCAGCAGATAAGCTGTGGCAGGGGCGGAGACGGGCGATGTTACGGAGGTGGATGTTTGTTAAAATATTCCAGGGATTTTGCCTCCATTACTCTATCGGGGCGTCTATTCCATACATTGATCACTCTTTCTGTGAAGGAAAAACTTCCTGTTATCAGTCCGAAATTACGTTTTACTAAGTTTGAACCTGTGTCCTATTCCCCGCAATTTAATTGGAAGTAATATTCTTAGATTTCCCCATTTCTTTAACTGCACATCTCTGTAAGAGGTCACCTGTCAGGTTAGATACAGAGTAGAACTCCCTTCACTCTGTCCCCACATGAACCCCAGCCTCAATCTCAGACGAGCAGCACCTACAACCCAAGTGCCACCTGAACAGAGGGGAAAACCAGTGGCGCCAGTCACTTCCCAACAGGTCCTGCAAAAGCTCTGCTGGCGAAGACCTGTAGTTAGGAAGTTTCAAGCTGCAAAAGAAAGACTTGCATTTCTATAGCGCCTTTCACGTTCTCAGAACGTCCCAAAGCGCTTTACAGCCAATGAAGTACTTTTTGAAATGTAGTCACTGTTGTAATGTAGGAAACGCAGCAGCCAATTTGCGCACAGCAAGCTCCCACAAACAGCAATGTGATGATGACCAGATAAATTGCTTTTTTAGTGATGTTGGTTGAGGGATAAATATTGGCCCAGGACACCGGGGAGAACTCCCCTGCTCTTTAAATAGTGCCGTGGGATCTTTTATGTCTACCTGAGAGGGCAGACAGGGGCCTCGGTTTAACAACTATCTGAACGTGAGCACCTCTGACAGTGCAGCATTCCCTCAGCACTGCACTGGGAGTGTCGGCCTGGATTTTTGTGCTCAAGTCTCTGGACTGGGACTTGAACCCACGACCTTCTGACTCTGAGGCGAGAGTGCCACCCACTGAGCCACGGCCGACACGCAGATCAGAAGTGCCCTTAAAAGAATCTTTCTTGCGGGGGGTGGGGCGGGCAGGTCAATCTGCTTTCTGCCCCGGGAGTGGGGACTCCATAAAATGGCGGAAAGATAAAGAGGAAGTAAAGAAATACTGGTACTGGTGTGTAATGTGGGTGGCTCGAGGCAAGGAATTACTGTCATCCTCCCTCTTTATGTCAGTCTGTCCCTAATAAATTCTAAAGTGAAACCATGTGTGGGAACAATAAAAGCTATAACCTTTTACATGTAAAGGAAAGTAAGTGATCCATTATTTTAAATTGAGGACACGTACTAGACAAGAACAGACAGAATTCATGCCGACACCTTATACCCACTGGAAATCAAGTGTTTGTGAGTCCAGCACTAAATCTACACATAATTATACATGAGTACAATCTGCTCTGAACCCATTGCTTTGTAATAAAACATTGTACCAAGTTACTTGGCGACACTGACTCCTATACCATTATCTAAATATTCACGGCCTGTTTAGAAAACATGCATTTTGCATCAGTTGTCTCAGGAAGGAAGGAGGTTGTCACCCAATATGTGTTGGCATAAAACACAGCTCTGGTGGTAATATGTAAACACCAAGTCGTTTTACATGAAACACAACAGATGGCAATTATTACCCTGCTAGATAAACAGGAACTTCAAACAGTTGGCATGATGAACACTGTGACCTGCGTTTTGACAAGGTGATAGAATAAAGGGATCGTCACACCACTGCAGTTGATCAAACCCTCTCTCCCAAGTGTATCTGGATTTCGGCTCTTTGCTTCACTCCTGGAACACACCACACCATCGCTCTAAAGCCCTTGCACAGTGTAGCGTCTCCTATTGTGTTGATGCTGGGAGTGCTCTTGTGCCAATCACCAGGGCCAAGTGCATGTTCGGAACGTCCCTTCAGCATGGCATGTTTATGCTGGTCATCTGTATTATCTTGGATAAGTACAAGACTTTAATGGTGCATTTCAATCTGTGATAGTGATCAATGGAGTAGTTGAGGCAAATAGTATAGATACATTTAAGGGAAAGCTAAATAAGTACATGAGGGAGAAAGAAATAGAAGGATATGTTGATAGGGTGAGATGAAGAGGGGTGGGAGGAGGCTTGTGTGGAGCATAAACACCGGCACGGACCAGATGGGCTGAATGGCCTGTTTCTGTGTTGTACACTCGATGTAATATGATCGATTCCATGCCATCTACCAATATGATTTCTAGATTATTCAAAAGTAGTGTTTGAAATAAGGAGAAACATATACGTAGTTTCCCTTCTTTCTTTGATAGACTGCACTACCATCACCAGGCACCTCACTGAGCCAGTTGATGAAAACTAGCCAACTCCACCCATCAGTGATAGACAGACCTCACTGGCACTCAACTAGAATAAATATGGGGCTGGATTTTCCTTACCTCGGCGGGTCCGGGGCGGGTGAGGTCGGTGGCGGGTGAGGTCCGGAGCGGGTGACGTCGGTGGCGGGTGAGGTCCAGAGCGGGTGACGTCGGTGGCGGGTGAGGTCCGGAGCGGGTGACGTCGGTGGCGGGTGAGGTCCAGAGCGGGTGACGTCGGTGGCGGGTGAGGTCCGGAGCGGGTGACGTCGGTGGCGGGTGAGGTCCGGAGCGGGTGACGTCAGTGGCGGGTGAGGTCCGGAGCGGATGACGTCGGTGGCGGGTCCCGACCCCACTGCTGGCTCCATCCCGCTCTGGAAAATTATTTTATGTTGATTGAGCTTGTTAAGCCCCGCCCAGCGCGTGTGCCGGTCCAATTAGAGGAAGTGGGTCTGGTGACGTCATTTATGACACGTCATCAGCCGGTTTCCTTAAAGGGACCATGGCCAACTTTCTTTTGACATTTGTGCTGTCAGTGTTCTACAGCATTGAGGTGCTGCAAACACTGACAAGCACGGCACAGAGGTGCAGGGCTGCACCCAGGTTCTCCCATGACTCCCTCCATATGCTTATGGAGGGAGTCACAGCACGCAGGGAGGTCCTCTTCCCTTCCCATGGGTGGAAGAGACCTCCCCAGGAGAGCAACACAGCCTGGTTGCACATTGCACAGGAGGACACAAGCAGGGATGTTGTCAGGAGGACTAGGCTGCAGTGGTGCAAATGTTTCAATGATCTCAGTAGATCACGAAATGTTAGTACAAAGCCACACTCAACCTCATCCTGCTGTGCCACTCATCACATCCCCATCACTCTGCCTTCCCTACCCTACTCCTGCACATCCTTACTCACACCAACATACCTTGCACCTCCACCCATCCCTCTTTATCTACATTATCACTTCCCCATCTCACTAGCCACCCCTCACACTCACCCTCATCCTAGTGCAATCATACCAACTAATAACACACAAGGGTAGGCACTTGGGTGTTTTAACCAATGTTCATTTAAAGTTTCTGTTAATGTGCTGTCAAACATTGAAACCTTTATTTTCAACACTTTGCATTCTTGGACAGATCTGTGTACACCTTTGGAAGTGGCTTAGTGAGTTGCAGTGAATGGTGAGACATAACGTTACCCCCTGCAATGGTGGTGAGTTTGAAAGGAATGGCTTGGGCATTGTAGGGATGCTTTATGGTGTTGGTGTGGGGTGGTGCCAACCCGGCGCATCATGTGGCAGCCAGGGTGTACAGTGTCAAGTGAAGTAAATGTGGCCATGGTGAGGGCATCGCTGGCGTCCCGGGCAGCAATGTGCTCAGGTGCTGATGCCCTCTGTCTTGTGCAGCATCAGGTGATTGTGGAGAAGGTTGGTGTTGTTGTTGGTGCTGCTGGTGTTGGGGCTGATTGTGGTTGGATTCTGAAGATCAAGGTGAGACAGTATAAAGGGCACCCATGTTGATGGAATAGATGGCAGGTGAAGTAGAGATGACAGAAGCGATCTGTCAATGGTGAGAGAGTTCTTCCAATGAGGTGAGAGTGGAAAGTGGAAAGCCTGCAGAATCTGTGCTGGAAATGGACTGAGAAACAGCTTGTGGCTGAGGAAAGTGATGATCTGTCAGGTGGGAGCTTTTACTGTACATTTGAAGCTGTCAAGTAATCAGCTGGAGCAATGGCCACTGAACTCCCGCCTCAGGTTGATAGCTGTGGTCCCCGAACAGTGTGGTTCCCGTGGTCATGAAGTTAAAGTGAAAAGGTATGTTAAAAAAGCCCGTTAATGATCCGTCAACCAGATGCTAATGAGATTAATTGGGTCGCCCGCCGCTGCCTGTTGGGTCTGCGCAGCGCTGGCAGACCCGACATTGGGAAAGGCGTGTTGCGACAGGTTGACAGCGGGGTCCCGACCCACTGTCAAAAAAAAACACTTTCCCACCTGACCCACCACCGATCCCGCCCGCTGACCCCCCGGAAAATTTCGGCCATGGAGTGAGAATCTGGGGAAAATATTTTTATAATATTTTGAACTAACTAAACCTGAACCACAATTATATTAATTATTAAAGGCACTTTTTGACGTCTTCATTATCAATAATTAAATTACTGGTCAGTAGAACCTTCTTGCATTTTTTCCCATTGTTCTCTCTCTTCTTCATAAGGTGGTGACTCACAGAGTAACGCATCCTCGATTATCTCACCCAAGTGGCTACTCATCTTGCGTGAGCTCAAAAGGTCTTTGTAGCCAACCGTTTGACTAGTGGGGTAGGGGGCATCAAGCCAGGAATGATCCTCTCTCACCCAACATCCACCTTCCAGCATGGGTCAATGGATAGAAACTAGGAAGGACAACCCTAGCTTTTCTTTCTCTCTTTCTAGCCCAGGGATGCTGAGGCCAATTATACAGACTTACTGTTATCTCAATTGAGAACAGGTAGCTCAGCATAGACTAGAGGCCAAATATGGGATCTTCCTGGCCTGTGTGGCTCAGTACCATAGCAAGTGGTGGTGTGTTTCCTCATCAAAACAGTTCTGGAAGCTGAATTGAAAGTTCTTGTATTGATTGAAGTCGTGGGACATTTTTACAATTAGATGAATCCGGTCACATCACCTCCAAGTTCCCCTCCAAGTCACACGCCATCCCGACTTGGACATATATCGGCCGTTCCTTCACGTTCGCTGGGTCGAAATGGAGCTCCCTCCCTAACAGCACTGTGGGAGCACCTTCACCACACGGACTGCAGCGGTTCAAGAAGGCGGCTCACCACCACCTTCTCAAGGGCAACTAGGGCTGGGCAATAATAGCCGGCCTTGCCAGCGACGCCCACATCCCCAGAATGAATAAAAATAAAATATCCAGGCTAGCTCTCATACCCGCCCAGCCAGGAATAGCAAGAGAAAAGGAAAATCCCATTTTCTGTGCAGACTTGTCAACCCATGGGGCAAGATTCCGCTCGCGCCCCCTTCAGGGAGCTAACTTCACTGTGGCACTACTCTTAGCGCCCCAAAAAGATAGCGCCCCCATGCCCGAAATTCAATGGTAGCGCCCCAAAGAGGAGGCAGGGCGCTGCTGGAAGTGCTACCCCTCCCTCTTGGGGCGCTCCCAGGGAATATCGCGGCGCTAGGCGCGCCGGCACGTCGTGGTACTGCAGGCCTTCCTCCCCTTATTAAACGAGGGGGGCCTGGCGCAGCGCAACCCGGGGCCCAGCTGGGCCACCATCGGGGTGCCGGCAAAAGATTGCAGCCGGCATTCAAGATCGCAGCCGGCACCCCGCGGGGGGATGGCAGAGGGGGCAGGTGCTGGTAGGCGGCCAGCAAAAAAAAATGTCCGCCCGGCACCTCCCCTTTAAATATCGCCGCCCCGGCCGCAAGTATGCCCCCTTGACCCTGTCGGACACAGCGTCCGGCGGTAAGTCAGGGGGCGCGACTGAAGTTTGCAGCCGGGGTGCGAGGAGGCCGCTGCGCACGGTGATGACGTCATTGGCGGAGGCGCAGCACTGCGGGGCGCTACCGGCTACCGGCGCCGTTAACCTCCTGCTGAATTTCGCGGGAGGCGTTAGCGGCACTGTGCCTGGGCGCTAGGGGATTTGCACCTAAGTGGGCGCTAACAGGAGGCGCAAAGCAACCAAATTTTGCCCCCATGGACATTAATCTGGCCAACCTCAACTCTGCAAGATATAGCAGCCCCTGATCTGGATTCTAAGTCCTTACCATATATTAAAAAAGTGGAACTCTTCTTGTAGAATGCAGCACTGAAAGGAATAAGCATTAACTACACTGCCCAACAACAGCACTCTCATTAGCTGGTGCAGGATTGCTTAAAATTGAGCAGGCAGCTGGGTGTCATTCTCGATTTCTTTCATTATTAACTGTCTTACAGAGGCAGAATTCTTCCGTGAGCTTCTGGCACAAAGACAGGAGCAGTGTCTGTCAGGATTTCCATAGTCGTGATGTTTCTGGAAGCTTTGCAAGAGGTGATCTGGGCTGGAGTTTCACAGGTATTCCAAAACACGGCAATTGGAAAAAGGTGAAGTATTTGGCCATTGCCCACCACCATTGAGGATACCCGAGATTGCCAACTCTGAATGGACGTATTCCTAGAGGTTTCAACACATGACCTCCCGCCTCCAATCGCCCTGCCCAGTCAAACATTTTTCCATCTTCTGAATTTTTATAAATAATAAACGAAAGTG
The DNA here is from genome assembly GCA_030390025.1 of Squalus acanthias. NCBI lineage: Eukaryota > Metazoa > Chordata > Chondrichthyes > Squaliformes > Squalidae > Squalus > Squalus acanthias. The sequence goes on along the minus strand of CM059442.1, from coordinate 12,781,289 downwards.
TTCAAAGAAAATGAAAAAAAAAATCACCTATTTTTTTTTTTAACGCCCCCTGTGATTTTCCCCCTGGGCTTTCGCTCACAGCAGTGTCCGAGAGTTTAATCTTCATTCCTGGAGACTCCAGGACAAGACTGGAGGGTCGGCGACCTGAAGGACACCCCTTGAAGCACCTCCGTTTCTCAAACCATCCACCGCACTCTAGAAATTGATAACACTCTGCAACAGCGGAATAAATAAAAATAATGACAAAATGCAAATTTCAGAAAGTAACATTTTGGGATACAGTATATGAGTAATTGGAGACATTGTGTCAAATTTTGTCCGACAACGCTCCTGTGAAACACCTTGGGACGTTTTACTGTGATAAAGACTCAATCACAGCTTTCAAAAGGGAGTTGGAGAAGTACCTGAAGGGAAAACATTTGCAGGGCTACGGGGAAAGGGCGGGAGAGTGGGACTAGCTGAAATGCTCTGGCAGAGAGCCGGCACGGGCTCGACAGGCCGAATGGCCTTCTTCCGTGCTGCAACCATTCTAGGATTCTATATAAATGCAAGTTGTTGTTGAGACGTGACGTGTGGTGAGTGTAGCGAGCTCGGAGGAACAGGTGACTTTGGACCTATGGTTCTCAAAGCTCTCCACCACTGGGGGTTTCCTCGCCTCATGTCTGGGTCTGTTGTAGACTCATTGATCGAGATTGATTGCTGTGATTGGTCAACAACCCCATTATCGTCGTATTGTGCGATTACCAGGATGGTAGAAGGCGAACTCGATGGACCTTGGTCTTTCTTCATCCAGCAATCTCTATGTTCCTATTGGGATCGGAACTTATATTGCTTGCCAATTCTAGAAATGGTCTGGACTTAGATATAAAAAGGTGGATATCAAAGTTTGCTGATGATACCAAACTGGGAGGAGTTACAAATTGCCAGGAAGACTACTAAAGATTGTAGGTGGACATCAGCTGATTAAGAGAATGGGCAGATAAATGGCAGGTGACATTTAATCGCAATTCCCATGTTCCTATGTAACTGAATTCGTGCATCTGCTACAGGTCAGTCAAAGTGCACCAAAACCAAAGTACAGGAAACTCTTTATTAACCGGCACCGACGGGACCGGCGTGGTGTCGGTTAATCAAAAAGTCCGGATAACGGAGAGTTATATCTCCCAACGTACGAGAGCCCCGTACACACTGACATGCGCCTGCATTCGGAGCTCCGTCTCCCCGGGGACCGCCAGCTGACCATCTGTCGTGTCCGCTGCCTACCCGGGCTGCACATTCCCCTCCCAATCTACACGCCTCGGGGTTTTTTTTAAAGTTAATTTTAAACGAGAGATGAAGGAAAACCCCGATTACCTACTCAAGAATTTTGCCGGTTAAGAGAGATTTCCGGATATTTGGGTGCCGGTTAATAAAGAGTTTCCTGTACTGTGCTGCGCCTTTTGTAGCAGGGAGTCCTCGTGGGCACTGGGTGTTATCTGTGCTGGAGGTGTAAGCCTCAGACCCGTCCAGGTGCAGTGATATCTGACAGCAACGTGATGAACGGTTTACTGGGCAGTCAATGCCTACAGGGCCTGGCAGTAATGGACAAATTGCTGAGGCATTTCTGCACAGTGACAATGGGCCTTTGTTACAGAGCCTGCACGACCTGTCCTCAAGCTACAACTCTTTCTGGCATTCGTCACGCACTTTTGAAGTTGAGGACTTTTGGTTGACATGAAGCAGTGTCTCTCTCTGCGCTTCAGGGTAGAAATCGAAATGACTCACCACGAAATGTACGAAATAGCCGGGTCATAAGTCGCACACTTGGAGAACTCTGGCTGCGATATCCCTCACTCACTTTTTTTTAGCAGTACATAGTTCCACCAATAAGTGAAGAGAATCCAAAAAAAACCAACTGCACATATTCCGACCTGCGTTTTAAAGGAATGACCATCACATTTCCTTGGCTGCTTGTGGTTATGTATTCCATATTCTCGTTAAACCGAGGCCCCGTCTGCCCTCTCAGGTGGACATAAAATATCCCGTGAGACTATTTCAAAGAAGAGCAGGGGAGTTCTCCCTGGTGTGCAGGCCAATACTTATCCCTCAACCAAGACCATTAATCATTATCACATTGCTGTTTGTGGGATCTTGCTGTGTGCAGAATGGCTGCCGCGTTTCCTACATTACAACAGTGACTACACTTGAAAAAGTACTTCATTGGTTGTAAAGCGCTTTGAGACATCGTGAATATGGTGAAAAGCGCGATAGAAATACAAGCTCTGCCTTTCTTTTAATAACGCTTTTCTTCAAATACTCTCCTGTGAGGCACCTTGGGATATTTTACTATGTTAAAGGCGCTATATAAATGCAACTTGTTGCTGTTGAATAGTGGCGTGGGATCTTTTGTCTCCACCTGAGAGGGCAGACGGGGGCTTGTTTAAACGTCTCCTCTGAAAGACGGATTACTAAAGGAAGCTTTAGTCATGAAGCATTGCCCTTCAAGTCCCTTTATACTTTGTGTGATTACAGCCTCGTCCTGACACGTTTTTTAAAAGTTGTTTTGCAGTAACATTATTTACATCTTAATACAAAGGGAGTCGGACAGAGGACACACCTTCTACACTGCTGCTAGGCATCACCTATTAGAACACTTTGTGCCAGGTCCACAGCTGCAGGAGGTGGATAGCACTGACAGCTTGTGCAAATATTTACCGTGTTTCTCTCCAAATCAGACAGTTTGTTCGTGTACAGAATTGTTCCATTTAAATATGTAACAAGTGCTTAGCAAGAATTCAGGCTCCGTTCCTGGGTTGATGTTGCTTTGTCGATTAGTCAACAGCTCCATTATCCTTGTTAACTCTCCACTCCTCCAATTCTGGCTTCTTGCCCATACCCCACTTCCTTCGCCCCACCATTGGCCCTAAGCTCTGGAAATCGTTCCTGAAACATCTCCACCTCTCCCTCCTCCTCCTTCAAGACGCTCCTTAAAACCTTCCTCTTTGACCAAGCTATTGGTCACTTGTCCTAATATCTCCTTATGTGGCTCTGTGTCAACCTATTGTCTTGATTACTGGAAGGAGTCGCTTCCGTTATTGGGTCGTCCAAAGGCCCCAAAATGCAGGAGGAGTTCGATTACTTTCCAGCGATGACCTGGCAGCTCCTTCGGGAGTTGTAGAGTCAGGCCGCTCTGTGCCGGGAATACTCCTTCGGGAGTTGTAGAGTCAGGCCGCTCTGTGCCAGGGAATCTCCTTCGGGAGTTGTAGAGTCAGGCCGCTCTGTGCCGGGGATACTCCTTCGGGAGTTGTAGAGTCAGGCCGCTCTGTGTCAGGGAATCTCCTTCGGGAGTTGTAGAGTCAGGCCGCTCTGTGCCAGGAATCTCCTTCGGGAGTTGTAGAGTCAGGCCGCTCTGTGCCAGGAATCTCCTTCGGGAGTTGTAGAGTCAGGCCGCTCTGTGCCAGGAATCTCCTTCGGGAGTTGTAGAGTCAGGCTGCTCTGTGCCGGGGATACTCCTTCGGGAGTTGTAGAGTCAGGCCGCTCTGTGCCGGGGATACTCCTTCGGGAGTTGTAGAGTCAGGCCGCTCTGTGCCGGGGATACTCCTTCGGGAGTTGTAGAGTCAGGCCGCTCTGTGCCGGGGATACTCCTTCGGGAGTTGTAGAGTCAGGCCGCTCTGTGTCAGGGAATCTCCTTCGGGAGTTGTAGAGTCAGGCCGCTCTGTGTCAGGGAATCTCCTTCGGGAGTTGTAGAGTCAGGCCGCTCTGTGTCAGGGAATCTCCTTCGGGAGTTGTAGAGTCAGGCCGCTCTGTGCCAGGAATCTCCTTCGGGAGTTGTAGAGTCAGGCCGCTCTGTGCCAGGAATCTCCTTTGCAGGTCTCCTGTGCTACCTTGGACTGGTATGGCCCATGGTGCTGCTATGATGTTCTGGGTCTCCATCAAGTGCCACTGATGCACCCTTACAAGTGCCAGTGGCCTGGCCATGTATGTTAGCGACTCTGTCCCTGGGGTTTGGAATGGGACTAGACAATATAGGCCATAATACGCTGCTTCACCTGGTCTAGAACAGTAGAATCAGAGGTCACGGCCTTTGCTTGAAGGGGGGGGAAATTCAAAACTAATCTGCGGAAACAATATTTCAGTGAGCGAGTGGCCAGTCTATGGAACAGGCGCCCCTGGGAGACGCTGGAAGCGGATAGTACTGATTCATTCCTGTGGTGAATAAGGTTGGTGGGCTACAAGCACAATTAGCCATGTGACAATATGAAGTTGTGGCAATAACGGAAATGTGGCTTAAAAACGGTGAGGACTGGGCACTTAATATTCAAGGGTACAAGGTGTTCAGAAAAGAGAGGGAAGGAAAAAAGGGAGGTGGGGTGGCAGTGCTGATTAAGGAAGACATTGTAGTGTTGGAAAGGAAGGATGTTCTTGAGGGGACAAGGACAGAATCCATTTGATTAGAGTTGAGGAGCAAAAAGGGTATGATCACACTGTTGGGGGTATTTTATAGGCCTCCAAATAGGGAGAGGGAGGTAGAGGAGCAAATAGAAACATAGAAGATAGGAGCAGGAGTCGGCCATTCGGCCCCTCTAGCCTGCTCCGCCATTCAATGCGATCATGGCTGATCATCCAAATTCAGAACCCTGTCCCTGCTTTCTCCCCATATCCCTTGATCCCTTTAGCCTTAAGAAATATATCCAACTCCTTCTTGAATATATTTAATGAATTGGCCTCTACTGCCTTCTGTGGTAGAGAATTCCACAGGTTCACCACTCTCTGGGTGAAGAAATTCCTCCTCATTTCTGTCCTAAATGGCTTACCCCTTATCCTTAGACGGTGACCCCTGGTTCTGGACTCCCCGACCATCGGGAACATCCTTCCTGCATCTAGTCTGTCCAGTCCTGTCAGAATTTTATAAGTTTCAATGAGATCCCCTCTCATTCTTCTAAACTCCAGCGAGTATAAGCCCAATCGACCCAATCTCTCCTCATATGTCATTCCTGCCATCCCAGGTATCAGCCTGGTGAATCTTCGCTGAACTCCTTCCATGGCAAGATCATCCTTCCTCAGATAATCTGCAGGGAAATCGCAGAGATATCCAAGAGCTATAGAGTGGTGATATTGGGGGACTTTAATTACCCAAATATCGATTGGGATAATGCTAGGGTAAAGGGAAAGGAGGGGGAGGAATTTCTGAAATGTGTTCAGCAGAATTTCCTTGACCAATATGTTCTTGGCCCAACTAGGAAGGAGGCATTGCTGGATCTGGTGCTGGGGAATGAGGTGGGCCAGGTTGACCAAGTGTCTGTGGGAGAACACTTGGGTACGAGTAATCATCGTATCATAAGATTTAGATTAGCCATGGAGAGGAGCAAGGAACAATCTAGAGTGGAACTTCTTAACTGGAATAGGGCTAACTTCAATGGGATGCGAAAGGATCTAGCCAGGGTAAAATGGAACCAAAGACTGACAGGAAAAACTGTAACGGAACAATGGGTGATCTTTAAGGAGGAGATGTTCCAAGTACAGGCTAGGTACATTCCAACAAGAGGGAAGGGTAAGGGAACCAAAGCAAGGGCTCCTTGGATGACAAGGGAGATAGAGAAGATGATGAAACATAAAAAGAGGGTGTACGATGCATGTCAGGTGAATTCTTCAAGGGAGAACCAGACCAAATGCAATAAGTTGAGAGGGGATGTAAAGATAAAAATAAGATTGGCAAAGAGAGAATATGAGAGTAGAATGGCAGTTAACATAAAGGGGAACCCAAAAATCTTCTACCGGCATGTAAATAGTAAATGGGTAGTAAGAGGCGGAGTGGGGCCTATTAGAGACAAAGAAGGTGATATATGCTTAGAGATGCAGGGCAAGGCTAGAATACTCAATGAGTACTTTGTATCGGTGTTTACTAAGGAGGTGGATGCTGACAAAATATCGGTAGAAGTGGAAAATGTAGAAGCAATGGAAGGGGTGGAAATTGATAGACAGGATGTACTAGAAAGGCTGGGTATGCTTAGAGTGGACAAGTCGCCCGGTCCAGATGGCTTGCATCCCAGGTTGCTAAGGGAATTGGGGGAGGAGATAGCGGAAGGACTTGCCATAATTTTCCAATCTTCCCTAGATGCGGGGGAGGTGCCTGAGGATTGGAAAGTGGCAAATGTGACGCCATTGTTCAAGAAAGGTGTAAGGACAATCCTAGTAACTACAGGCCGGTCAGTTTAACATCAGTGGTGGGTGAATCAAGGAAAAAATTAATGGGCACTTGGAGAGGCTTAAGCTAATTAAGAGGATAATCACGGATTTGTAAAAGGCAGATCATGTTTGACTAATCTAATTGAAGTTTTTGATGAAGTAACAGAGAGGATTGATGAACGGAATGCAATGGATGTTGTCTACATGGATTTTCAGAAGGCGTTTGACAAAGTACCACATAGAAGGCTGGTTAACGAAATTGAGGCTCATGAAATAGGTGGGTCAGTGGCAGCTTGGATAAGGAATTGGCTTAAGGACAGAAAACAGCGAGTTGTGGTAAATGGCTGTTTTTCAGACTGGAGGATGGTAGACAGTGATGTTCCCTAAGGGTCAGTGCTGGGGCCCCTGCTTTTTTTGATATATATATAAATGACCTGGATATTGGAATACAGAGTAGAATTTCTAAATTTGCCGATGACACCAAACTTGGGGGTATGGCAAACAGTGATGATGATACCAATCGACAGCAACAGGGCATAGAAAGGCTAGCAGAATGGGCAGACAAGTGGCAGATGGAATTTAATACAGAGAAGTGTGAGGTGATGCATTTTGGCAGAAGGAACAGGGAGAGGCATTATACACTTAATGGCACAGTTTTAAAGAGTGTGCAGGGACAGAGGGACCTGGGAGTTAATGTGCATAGGTCCCTGAAGGTGGCAGGACATATTGAGAGAGTGGTTAACAAAGCATATGGGATCTTGGGCTTCATAAATAGAGGTATTGAGTACAAAAGTAGAGAAGTTATGCTGAACCTTTATAAAGCGCTGGTTAGGCCACAACTGGAGTATTGCGTCCAGTTCTGGTCACCACGCTTTAGGAAGGATGTGAAGGCCCTTGACAGGGTGCAGAGGAGATTTACCAGAATGGTTCCGGGGTTGGGGGATCTTAGCTACAAGGACAGGTTGAAGAAGTTGGATTTGTTTTTATTAGAGCAAAGGAGGTTGCGGAGTGATTTGTTAGAGGTGTACAAGATTATAAGAACATAAGAACATAAGAAATAGGAGCAGGAGTAGGCCAATCGGCCCCTCGAGCCTGCTCCGCCATTCAATAAGATCATGGCTGATCTGATCCTAACCTCAAATCTAAAGAACACAAGAAGTAGGAGCAGGACCCGGCCACTCAGCCCCTGGGCCCGCTCCGCCACCCACAGGGCCCTGACCGATTCGAACTCAGCCTCATGTCCAATTTCCTGCCCGCTCACCGTAACCCCTAATTCCCTTTACCTCTAGGAAACTATCTATTTCTGTTTTAAATTTATTTAATGATGTAGCTTCCACGGCTTCCTGGGGCAGCAAATTCCACAGACCTACTACCCTCTGAGTGAAGAAGTTTCTCCTCATCTCAGTTTTGAAAGAGCAGCCCCTTATTCTAAGATTATGCCCCCTAGTTCTAGTTTCACCCATCCTTGGGAACATCCTTACCGCATCCACCCGATCAAGCCCCTTCACAATCTTATATGTTTCAATAAGATCGCCTCTCATTCTTCTGAACTCCAATGAGTAGAGTCCCAATCTACTCAACCTCTCCTCATATGTCCACCCCCTCATCCCCGGGATTAACCGAGTGAACCTTCTTTGTACTGCCTCGAGAGCAAGTATGTCTTTTCTTAAGTATGGACACCAAAACTGTACGCAGTATTCCAGGTGCGGTCTCACCAATACCTTATATAACTGCAGCAATACCTCCCTGTTTTTATAATCTATCCCCCTAGCAATAAAAGCCAACATTCCGTTGGCCTTCTTGATCACCTGCTGCACCTGCATACTAACTTTTTGATTTTCTTGCACTAGGACCCCCAGATCCCTTTGTACTGCAGTACTTTCCAGTTTCTCGCCATTAAGATAATAACTTGCTCTCTGATTTTTCCTGCCAAAGTGCATAACCTCACATTTTCCAATCTTGTATTGCATCTGCCAAATCTCCACCCACTCACCCAGCCTGTCTATATCCCCTTGTAGGTTTTTTATGTCCTCCTCACTTTCTACTTTCCCTCCCATCTTTGTATCATCTGCAAACTTTGATATGTTACACTCGGTCCCCTCCTCCAAATCGTTAATATAGATTGTAAAGAGTTGGGGACCCAGCACCGACCCCTGCGGAACACCACTGGCTACTGGTTGCCAGTCCGAGAATGAACCATTTATCCCAACTCTCTGCTTCCTGTTAGATAACCAATCCTCCACCCATGCCAGAATATTACCCCCAATCCAGTGATTTTTTATCTTGAGCAATAATCTTTTATGTGGCACCTTGTCGAATGCCTTCTGGAAGTCTAAATACACTACGTCCACTGGTTCCCCTTTATCCACCCTGTACGTTATGTCCTCAAAGAACTCAAGCAAATTTGTCAGACATGACTTCCCCTTCATAAAGCCATGCTGACTTTGTCCTATTAAATTATGTTTATCTAAATGTTCCATTACTGTCTCCTTAATAATAGACTCCAAAATTTTACCCACCACAGATGTTAGGCTAACTGGTCTATAATTTCCAGCCTTCTGCCTACTACCCTTTTTAAATAAGGGTGTTATGTTAGCAGTTTTCCAATCTGCCAGGACCTTTGCTGAGTCCAGGGAATTTTGGAAAATTATTACCAAAGCATCCACAATCCCTACTGCCACTTCCCTCAAGACCCTAGGATGTAAGCCATCAGGTCCAGGGGTTTTATCCGCCTTGAGTATCATTATTTTACTGAGTACCAATTCCTTAGTGATTTTAATCGTATTTAGCTCCTCCCCCCCTAGAGCCCCCTGTTTGTCCAGTGTTGGGATATTCTAAGTGTCCTCTACCGTAAAGACTGAAACAAAATATTTGTTCAGCATTTTTGCCATCTCCATGTTTCCCACCATTAATTTCCCAGTCTCATCCTCTAAGGGACCTACGTTTGCCTTAGCCACCCTTTTTCTTTTTATATAACTATAGAAACTCTTGCTATCTGTTTTTATATTTTTTGCTAATTTATTTTCATAATCTATCTTCCCTTTCTTAATCAATCCTTTAGTTACTTTTTGCTGTCTTTTGAAGACTTCCCAATCTTCTATCCTCCCACTAAGTTTGGCTACCTAAGATGTCCTTGTTTTTAGTCGGATACTATCCTTAATTTCTTTACTTAGCCACGGATGGCTGTCATTTCTTTTACACCCTTTTTTCCTCAGTGGAATATATTTCTTTTGAAAGTTGTAAAATAACTCCTTAAATGAACACCACTGCTCATGTACCGTCTTACCCTTTAATCTATTTTCCCAGTCCACTTTAATCAATTCCGCTCTCATACCATCAAAGTCTCCTTTATTCAAGCTCAGTACGCTTGTTTGAGAACCAACCTTCTCACCCTCTAATTGGATATGGAATTCAACCATGTTATGGTCACTCATTCCAAGGGGATCCTTAACTAGGACATTATTAATTAATCCTGACTCATTACACAGGACCAGGTCCAAGGTTGCTTGCCCCCTTGTAGGATCAGTTACATACTGCTCAAGAAATCCATCCCTAATACACTCAATAAACTCTTCCTCAAGGCTGCCCTGCCCAATTTGATTTGTCCAGTTAATATGATAATTAAAATCCCCCATAATTATAGCTGTTCCCTTATTACATGCCCCAACTATTTCCTGATTAATACTTCTTCCAGCAGAGTTGCAACTATTAGGAGGCCTATATACTACTCCCACTAGTGTTTTTCCCCACTTATTATTCCTTATCTCCACCCAAACTGTTTCATTATCCTGATCCTTTGACCCAATATCATTTCTCTGTATTACAGTGATTCCTTCCTTTATTAACATAGCCACCCCACCTCCCCTTCCTTCCTGCCTGTCCTTCCTGATTGTTAAATACCCTGGCATATTTAGTTCCCAGTCGTTGTCACCCTGCAGCCATGTTTCTGTAATGGCCACAAGATCATACCCTAATGTAGTTATTTGTGCCGTTAACTCGTTCATTTTGTTACGAATGCTATGTGCATTCAGATAAAGAACTTGCAAATATGTTTTGTGACACTTAGTTCCTGCTTTTTCCTTTTTTAACACTTTACCTTTTACTCCATACCTTCTGTCCCTTCCTGACACGCTTTCCTCTGTCTCCCTGCTCAGGTGCCCAACCCCCTGCCACTTCAGTTTAAACCCAGGTGTTTGGATAGGCTAGACGGGGAAAGGCTGTTCCCACTAGTAAATGGTACAAGGACTAGGGGACACAGATTTAAGGTTTTGTGCAAGAGATACAGGGGGGATGTGAGGAAAAACTTTTTTACTCAGCGATTGGTGAGGACCTGGAACTCGCTGCCGACGGAAGTGGTGGAAGCAGAGACACTCAATGTTTTCAAGAGGAGACTGGATAGGCACTTGAGGGAAATAAACTTGCAGGGCTACAGGGATAGAGCGGGGGAATGGGACTGACTGGATTGCTCTACAGAGAGCCGGCACGGACTCGATGGGCTGAATGGCCTCGTTCTGTGCCGTTATGACTCTATGGCTCTCTGGGCTGGATTTTGCCAGCCCTGAGGAGGCGGGACTGCTGGGAAAGTCAAAAAGAATGAGAGCGGGTCCCGAACCCGCTCCCAACCCACCTCCAACCAATCTTCCCAGGAGTCGGGTCCCCGATTTGCGCAGGGACCCAACTCCTAGCAGTGGGAAGAGGATTATAGCCACTTAACTGCCTGTTAACAGGTAGTTAACAGGCAGTTAAGAGGCTTTTCCCAATTTTTCGACTGCTGCTGTGGGCTTCCCAACATCGGGGAACCCCGCCAGGATAAGTGAGGTGTGCTGTGAGTCTGTTGTTATGTTGGTGTTTGGATGACAGCTGCAGAAGTGGTGTGAAGGATGCAATGGGACAATGGTTAGTATCACAGGTAAGGAAATGTTGGGAAAGTCATTTTTAATGTGGTTAGATGTTTCTGCAGGTGACAAACTATGAAGTGTTTGTGTAGCCTCATCTCATCGGGAGAAGTGACAGATGGCTTCTGCAATCTCAGCTGCAGCTGCCATCTGTTTTATCCTAAGGAGAGAGTAATTGGAAAGCCTGGGTGCAAGGGCTCACCTGTGTACAGTGATTGTCAGTGTTTGACAGCACCTCAATGCTGTCAAACACTGATAATTCATCTGTCAAACAAGTGTGGTGCATATGCCTTTAAGAAATCCGACAGATGAAGCGTCATCAACTGACGTCATCTGACACCGGCTTTCCCTTAATTGGCCGGCAAGCCCGCAGGGCAGGCTTAACAAGGCCAATCAGGGCAAAATAGCGTCTGTTCGTCAGACGTCGCTGGGGGCGGGACTAGAACCCGGAAGGCAGCAGTCCCTCCCGCAACGCATCTCGGTAAATAAAATCCAGCCCTATGACTCTATGACTCATTCAAATACACATTAGATAGATTTCTCTCAGAGAATAATATTTTGGGACACAGTATAGGAGTAATTCGAGGCATGACGGCGGTGAGTGTAGCGTGCTCAGAGGAACAGGTGACTGTGGATCTCTGGTTCCCAAAGCTCTCCACCACTGGGGGTTTTCCTCGCCTCATGTCTGGGTCTGTTGGAGACTCATTGGGCTGGATTTTTCCAGCGGAGGCGGGATCACAGCGGGAGAGGTAGTTGGAGGATCCCAGTCCCGCTCCCGGCTCCAGCCGCTCTGGGAAAACAATTTTGCATTAATTAGGCTTGTTAAGCCCGCCGTGCGCGTTACCCGGCCCAATTACAAGGTGCGGGTCTGGTAACGTCATCTGATGACGCGTTCGTTGCCGGTATATTTAAAGGGGCCATGTCCCCATTTGCTCTCACTTGTGATTTCATGCTCCTGAGTGCTGCTTGTGGGGAAAATGACTGCAGAGAGACCAAGGGCTGCACCACGATTCAACGTAGAGAGGTTCTATTCCCTGGGGATGGAAGGAGGAGACCTCCTCACCAGATCAAGGCAGCCTGGCTGCAAATCCTGAGGAGGTGAATGCAAGGTCTGTGTTTGTTCATACCTGGGTGCAATGTAGGAAGAGGTTTAATGATCTGCGTTCAGGAAAAGTGAGTATAAAAGCACATTTACCTTCATTCTGCTGTGCCTGTCTTCACATCCCCATCACTCTGCATTGCCAGCCCTACTCCTGCACATCCTAACTCACCCCAACATCCCTTGCACCATTACCCATCCATCTCCCTATTGTAGAATTCGCAATATATCGCGATGTCATAAATAAGGAGAAAAACACATAGTTTCGTTCAAACAGCTTTTATTTCAGCAGAATGCTGTCAGGTTTTCAAAGTGGACACAAGCAGCCTGTAAAATGGCCGCCACGCCTCGTGGCGGAACATTCTAGACTTTTCGACAGGCAGACAAGATGGCGTTCCAATAAACATTTGTGCAAGATCAATCAAGACTCAGCACATTTAAGATAATACACGAGACATCATGGGTTTGCAGTATACACATAAATACTGAAATCGGTCTCCCAGGTGCGAATAAGGGCTATTGTACCAAGTAATCAAGAACCCATCCAAAGACATTAATATGCAAAATCCCAACGACTCTACGATGAGAGAGCCGTTAGCGGGTAGTTACAGAAAACATTTGGAAGCCCCAAAACCCCTCCAGGGAGAACACCGACCGATTAAACAATGGGAAAAGTATTAACAGGTACTCAGACAATTACGAGTATCCCCGAAACCCATTAAAATGGAGATCACCCTATACAAGAAATTTGAGCGCCAAACCCTAACAAAAGAAAAGACATTAAGGTTGGGCGGGAAAAGGAAGATTTTGCACTATAACTGCAAGCTCCAACCGTCCATCTTTCTCTTATCCTTTCGACTCCTTGCCGCCTGCCTCGTGTCTTTGCCTCTTGCAGCTTTTAAAGACTGTTGAACTTTACGATCCGCTCGGATCTACCTCGTGGCGTGCCGCGAAGATCTGTGTGGAACTGGGCTGTGAAGCCTTGAAGCAGGCGCACCATCCCGAGAAGTCGGTAAACGGTGTTGGAACCGGAGGCCCGAGATGAGATGAGATGAGATGAGATGAGAAGAGAAGAAGACCATACGTATCGCCACGGTCAGTAAGCTCCAACCGCGCCTGTAGCTCGAATAGACACTTTCCTTGCCCAGGAAGACTATCTTTTGAGTTTTATAGAACTGGCACAGGAAGACTATTCTTCGAATTTTATCAGGGCGAGGGCAAAGGAAGACTCTTCTTTGAGCAGTGTCGGAACTCCGAGGACAACACAGATCTTCATGACAGCAGACGTTCCAGCCTGCTAGCCGGAGCAGAAACGAGTAAACAAGTGGGGTACAGAGACCCCTGATCGACACGTGGGTGCTGCGGTGAAAAACATCCGATCAGAGTTTTCGGAATTCTCCGAGTTATCACGAGTGGTGAGCATGAGTCTCGATCCTACAAATCTAGCTTAGGGCAGATATTGATAGGGGAGGGTTTAAGTTTTAAGGATAATTGTAATGTGTGCCCCCATTTACGATGTGTCGTTCGTTCCTCGTTTCCCTGAAATTAGTTACATGACTGTGTGTAAGATTGTACTGTCATTAATCTGTGCTTATGACATGTATTTCGTAATCTTAAATAATATGCAATAAAGATTTTCCATTTCGTACCATTCAACCGGGTCTACCTGAGTTTTCTCTCCATTACTGCTCTCGCATCTAAGTCCAGTGTCAGAACCGTAAGGGCGAGTGGGTCGAACCACTCACAGGTGTCTAGTGCTCCCAGACTGGCTGGAGACCAGAACAGGCAACAAGGCCTAACCTCGCACTAGCATCCAGGCTGCACAGAGCCACACGAATCTCACAGGTTCAGAGAGACAACCCTTACAGAAAATGGCGACCGCGGCAGGACACTGGCAGCGAGAGGGTAGTGTGTTAGACTTTGCTGTGAATGTACGAAATGTCATGCAGGAAAAAATAGCAGATTATGTGTTCGGAGGGTAAATTTAACCAAGAAATGGATAAGTGACCTGTTAGCGGATAAGAGTCCACTAGAGGCAGCCGAGAGGTGGACAGATAGTAAGGAACATAAAAAGACAGTCGAGAAAGCGGTCTGGTTAATGTGTTATAAGAGACAAGTCCAAATTTCAAACCAGGTCATTACAGCGCAAACAGCTCGGATCAGACATTTAGAGGAGGAAATGGACGAGAAGGTCTCTGGGGGGGAGTTGCTCATTAGGAATTTAAGCGCGTTGCACCGAGAACGCCAGGTAGTCACCAGTCACCATAAAGCAAAAATAGATTACCTCGAGTGCCAGGTCACTGAGGCAAAGTTAAGTGAGGGCAGACTAAAGGAACGATGTGCCCGCCAAGCTGCCCAAATAAAAGCCCAGGAAGAGAGCTTAACGGGGGTTAGGGCGGCATATAAGATGGCCCTTGAGGATAAATTTCAGGGGGCCGATCATAGCGTCTGCCAAAAGGAGATAGAGCACCTTAAAAGGGCCGTGAACAAAGCGCACGGCATGGTGTGCCTTATCAGTCCGTCAGCACACCAGCCGCTAGTAGATGAGGAGTTTCAGAAATTCCCACCAAGTAAAGCAAAGGAAGTATTAGCCACTACGCCCTCCGCGCCACCCAGCTATTCGGAAACCTGGGTAAGGGAGGAAGTAGCAGAAGAAACAAAAGAGCCCACTGAGGGAGAAGTGGAAAAGGGACCATTGTGTCCGGTTACGGGTATCAAAAGGGGCCCAAACGGAAACGGTGGGGAACAAGGGGATCTCCTCAACCAGCTTGTGTTGCCTCACAGCTCACACCAGCTGAGGGTTATGATAAGTCACGTACGGAAGCTGACCGAGGCAGACGACCCTTCCGTACATTTCAGGGAAGTTGAGCAAACCGCAGCCATTAACGGCTGCGACGATGGGGAAACAGCAAAGATGCTGTTATTTTCATTAGGTAGTTCGATCCTTCAGTGTCTCTCGGACGAGAGCAAGAGAGGAACCAAAAAATATGAGGCACTAAAAAATGAGGTCCTAGAAGTATTGGAGACGGACGATGAAGGTCCGTTTGTTAGAGTGGGACAGACAGTGCAGATGGAGGGAGAACCCCCGAAGGTTTTCGCCGACAGGCTGTGGCCAGTATATCAGCGCAGCTGTCCAGGTGCGCCAGAGCGCGACGATGTGGAAGGCGTCGGGTTAGCTCATTGGCTCAGGTGTATAGTAGCCAACAGCTTGCCAGCCGTCAGAGAGCAGGCAAAAGCGTGATTTGATCCC
This sequence comes from Squalus acanthias, assembly GCA_030390025.1. Classification (NCBI taxonomy): domain Eukaryota; kingdom Metazoa; phylum Chordata; class Chondrichthyes; order Squaliformes; family Squalidae; genus Squalus; species Squalus acanthias. The sequence goes on along the minus strand of CM059442.1, from coordinate 12,765,880 downwards.
ACTGACCCCAACATTACGGAGGAGTCGGTCTTAAATCGACTCACGGTAGGATACCGTAATATCAGGGGTATGGGAACACGTCCCCTTAAGGGAAAAGTACATGAGGTACGACCCGCAGCCCCAGCTCAAAAGGAGTGGCATCAGGAGGGTAACCGCGCCCCGCAGGCCAGTAATGCTTGTTACGGGTGTGGGAGGACAGGGCATTGGCGCAAGAACTGCAGGAACCCTTGGAAGGATTCCAGGGATAAAAATCCCGCAGCCCGAGCCCAGATGCCTGTCTCTGTTAGGGAAGCTAGTGCACCCACCCCTCCCGACGACCTCGAAACAGTGTTGGGAGCTATGCGCAACTTCATGAGTGCGCATGGAAAAGTGGCGGTTGCTACCGGCCCCGCAGGTGCCACAGGCCCGTCTAACAATACCCAATGACTAGAGCCCGCGCAGCCCGTCTACCTGTGTCCGCTCAGCTATGATGCGTGGAAGCGACCCCTGGTGGAAATGGAGGTAGAGAAACAGAAGGGTAGTTATTTGTTGGACACGGGAGCTTCTTGCACTGTGATTCATACAGATAGCCCTTTTGACTCACCGCTATCTACCAAGGTCCCATTCACATTAGCGGGGTTCACGGGAATAGAACAGGCTGGCGCGTTCTCCCTTCCGCTATCCATTCGTTTAGGAGCACTCCACATTAAGTGGAAGTGCATACTGATGGAATGGCAGGAGGGGGGGTGGAAGAGGTATCCTCGGGTCCGATCTCCTATCAGGACACGGGATCCTCGTGGACCTCAGAAATCACTGTCTCTGGGGGGCTAAGAGTGAAGAAGGCGAGGTAGTGGTAATTCCGGGGGAGGAAGAAACAGGGGTCCTGTGTACCATGCAGCCATCCGGAGGCTACGACCTCGGGCTTATGGTCGCGGATGTCCCAACGGACATGCAAACGTACGTGTCAGATAATAAGTACGCGTTTGCAACCCACAAGCACGATTGTGGGAGGGTTACTGGGTTTGAGGTCAGCGTAGATGGGGACCCCATGACCCGGCCCCAAAAGCAGTATAACTTCCCCAAAGAAGCAGAACCCGATATGGAGACAGCAATGTCCTCCTTGGTGCAGCAGGGCGTGTTGAGGCCGATAGCCACACACGTGAACTCCCCATTATGGCCGGTTAGGAAGCCGGATAATTCGTGGAGGGCCACGGTGGACTACAGAGTCCTTAACAGTAACATTCCCGCCTGCGCGCCCACGGTAGCAGCAGTTGCTGACCTAATAGGGAGTATCCCAGCGTCCGCGACCACGTTCACGGTGCTGGATATCTCGAACGGTTTTTGGTCCATCCCGCTGCGGCGAGAGGACCAGTACAAGTTTGCCTTTACTTTCAAAGGACAACAGTACACATGGAACTGTCTGCCACAGGGTTTCCACAACAGCCCCAGTATTTTCCATCAGTGTATGGCAGGAAGTTTAAAGGAGTTTAGTCAGCCCAATCAGATAGTGCAGTACGTGGATGATTTGCTCCTATTTACGGACTCAAGGGAGGAGCATGGACCACTGCTGGCCGAGTTATTGGAGCTGCTAGCGAGAAAGGGTTTTAAAGTGAACCCGAAGAAAGCACGTATCGGTCAGCAGGAAGTAAAATTCCTGGGGCTGACCATTCGCGCTGGGGAAAGAGCCATAGATAAGGCTAGGAGGGAGTCGGTGCAAGAGTTACCGATTCCCAACACTATAAGGGGTGTGAGGTCCTTCTTGGGACTGACCGGTTACTGCAGGGATTTTATCGAAGACTATGCGGCCACAGCGGCGCCGCTGCTCCGAATCCTCCATAAGGGAGTGGAGTGGTCTTGGGACGAGGGCTGCCAAGCAGCCTTCGAGAAGTTAAAAAGGGATCTGCAGACCGCGCCAGCTTTGGGAGCCATAGATGGGGGGAAGGAGTTTTTCCTGGAGGTAGCTGCCAGCGGGGACAGCTTGAGCGCTGTGCTGCTCCAAGAGCGTCACGGCAAGCTGAGGCCGGTTGTCTATTCATCCAGGGTGTTAACGGATGTGGAGAGAAGTTTCTCCAATTGCGAAAGGCACCTTTTAGCCACGCATTGGGCTGTGAAAAGATCAGCGATCTTCACAGGGCTCTCTCCCATCACTCTCCTCACCCATCACACACCAACTAAGATGCTTCTAGATGGGAGGATTAAAGATGGGACCGTAAGCAGCGTGCGTATTGCGCGCTGGACCCTTCTTCTTTCCCAGATGGATCTTAGAGTTAAAGGTCTTTGCGAGCCCAGGCTTGCGGCCAATTTGGTATACCCCGGTACAGCCCACCGGTGTTCGGTGGAAGGGGTGTGGGACGTCAACATAGGTTTGCGGGCCGGGATACATCCCACTGGGCGCGAGATTTATGTTGATGGTTCCAGCACAGTATCTGCTGGCGAACGACTACAGGGTGTGGAGTTTATGACCCTGCGGCAAACCTTGCCCTGGCGATCAAGCTCCCTAGCACCATGAGCGCGCAGCAGGCTGAGCTGTCTGCAGTGGTGTACGTCGTTACCCACCCAGACATTTTCCCAACCCCATACACGATTTGCTCGGACAGTATGTTCACATGCAATTCGTGTACGGAATACCTGGCCATTTGGTCCCGCCGTGGATACACCTCCGCGGACGGGCGACCTTTAACGGTGAAGCCCTTGCCGGAAAAGATCCTAGCAGCAGTAGGGGAGGAAGGAGAGATTTTCATCCATAAGGTGAAAGCTCACTCCTCCACAGAGCCCCGTGGGGAGGGCAACCAGCAGGCGGATGCGCTAGCCAGGGAAGGTGCCCGCAACGGCATTTTCTGGGACCCCTGTGGGCCCAGACTCATGGCAGCGATCCAAGCCAGGGACAGGAATCCCGGGAACACCAGGGTAGCATTGCCCCTAGACCTTAAGACCGTCCAGAACCAGGATCCCGCCCTAAAAGCAGTCCTCAAAACCCTTGCTGAGGGGAAGCAAGTAGAGGGTCTGTACAGTACGGCAACCCTCTCAGTTAAGGAAGGCATGCTGTTCCGCGAGGAGCAGTGGGTTGTGCCGCAGCAGCACAGGAGGGAATTCCTCCAGTTGGCTCACGAGGGACCAGGGGCAGGGCACCCCGGGCCCGAGGTTACCTGGCAACGGGTAGAGCAAGCGGGATGGTGGCCGGGGCTCAGGGAACAGGTCCGCGAGTTCTGTGCAAGCTGTCTCGTGTGTGCTGCAAACAACCCAGACCCCCAGAAAAGGAAAGTGCCCATGGGGCACGTAAGAAGGGTAGAGGGACCATGGCAGTCGATACAGATCGACTATATAGGGCCCCTGCCCACCACCCAGGGAGGCTATAAATACTGCCTCGTCTTGGTGGATGTGTTTTCCAAATGGGTGGAAGCCTTCCCCTGTCGAACAGCTACGGCACTGGGTACTGCAAAAATCTTAGTCCGGGAAGTGTTCTCGCGGTGGGGACTCCCCCGTTTTGTGGAGTCAGACCAAGGGAGTCATTTCACCGGCCAGGTGATGCAGAACACCCTCATGCTTTTGGGCATTGAAGGGAAATGGCACGTAGCACACAATCCCCAGTCATCCGGGATTGTTGAACGCATGAACCGGACCCTGAAGGAAAAATTGAGGAAAGAGACTAGGAACTCGCCCCAAAAATGGGCGGAGGTTCTGCCTTTAGTCCTCATGGGGGTCCGGGCCAGTCAGTCGAAAAGTACGGGGTATTCCCCGCACGAGGTGATGACTGGGAGGATCATGCGAACCCCCACCCATGTGCTAGCGCCGGTGCTCACTGAGGGTCAGCTCCAAGAGATAAGCAGGGACAAGTTCGCCCAGACCCTCTTGGAGCGCCTGAAGCAGGTTTATGAGCAGGCGGCTGGGAACATGGGAAGGCAGCATCAGGGCAATCGCCTGTTGCTGGAACCCCGCAAAATGCGGGAGTGGGAAGTAGGAGACCAGGTCATGGTCAGAAACTACGCCAGAGTAGGGAGTCTGGAACCACTGTATATGGGACCCTACAATATTGTAGATAAGGCGAGTCCCATGGTATACGCCGTAAAGGTACCTTGGCGCACTAAGTGGTTCCACGTAAACCAGTGCAAACTGTACAAGCCAGGTGCACAAGGGAAAACCACAGGGGCAAAACCTGCGAGTGGGGACTCGCAGCCCCAGGTAGGACCACAGGGCACACAGGCAGGCAAAGCAGCCTGCATCAGGGAAGGAGACATCCTGGAAAATTGTGAAACATTTTTGTGGGGTTGGGAGTCAGATGAGGGAGAGTTCCAGGAACTCGAGTCAGATGAGGATAGTGATGAGGACGAGTGGGAATCGGGGGACACAAGGGTCGCCCCCAATTCAGGTATAGGGAGGACAGGGGCTGCAGATAGAGATCCACACAGGGTGGACACCCAGGCTGCAGGTCCCGAACACAGGAGGGAGGAGCTAGGGGAGGCGGAGCCAGCCACTGTGGGACCACAGGGCGGGACGGCGGAAACCTCAGAGCCCGAGCCGCCCGCCTTGAACGTCTTGCCCTCGAGGGAGGTAGGGACTGCGAGTGGAGGTTCGCCTGCTGGGCCGAGTAGGGCGGTGCCACAAGCTGCAGGTCCCGAGGTCAGGGAGGCGGAGTCAGGGGAGACGGAGCCAGCGACTGTGGTGGGACCACAGATCGTCCCGGTGGAAGTCTCGGAACCCGGTCCGTCGGTCCTGGGATTCCTGCCCCCGACAACTCCTCGTAGGTCAAGTCGGGCACCCCAGCCCAGGAAGATGTGGTCATGTCCCCAGACTGCCCCAAGGCGCAGGCTCAAGGTTAAAGCAGCCCCGGAAGGGCCCAGTCCCATCGGAGCAGCAACAGGCTGCGGCAGATCAAAGGAAGGGGTCAGTGCCCTCCCACCGTCGGGAAGAGCTCGCAGCAGCCTTCTCAGAATTTAAAGGGGCCGCCCTGGGAACGGGCGGCGCTGTACAGTTTATAAGTTTCTAGGTTTATAGTTTAAGGTTAAGAATAAGTTTATAGTTTTAGATAAGGTTATAAGTTTATAGTTTTAAATCAGGTTAAGTTTGTAGTTTAATTTTAACAGAAAATGGTAAAATGATGGGAGGTTTAGAGATAGGTTTAGTTAAAGTTTATTCAGCGAACATTGAAGTTTACGTGAGGCGAGGTCAGGGGACCCGCTCACCCTTCACAAAAGCCAGAGACTCTTGCGAGGCTGGCTACCTCATTCTATCTGATCACAGGAACCAAGGAAGGATGGAACGAATTCTAGTATTGCTCGCGGCAATCGGATGTGGATTGGCCTATTGAGGCCGCACCAAGGATGTCGTGGTGTTTGGATGCTCCGGGGACACGGCCCCCATCGCGGTGGATGGGACCGGAAGACGGGAGGCTGAGGAGACCACCACCTATTTCCACAAGGGAAGGTGGCCAGGATGGCTGGGAACGAACTCAACTGAGTATTCCAGCACATCGGGGTTTGCCTACCAAGAGACTTCTTTAATGTGCCCCAAAGTAAGGATCATCGCACCCAGGATCAGCGTCACCGTCGGCAAACGGATTTGTTTGACTTGTAGTGGGAATGTCCCATTGAGCCGATGGTGGTGGCTGCGAAAGCAGAGCAAAAACATGAGGAACTCTTCGGTCGAGTGGGAACGACTGGGTAATAATACCCATCGGACAATTACGGGGACAAACGGACAAGTGAGAGTCTGTTGGGACAAATGGTGGGAACCGGATGAGGGAATTTATGTATGTATGTGGGGGTCAAAGTACGCTTGCCCCAAAGGCATCTCCATATTTTTCATTAATCAATGGCAGGATAACGGACAGGGGATGAGGTGGGATGCGAGCACCAGGGGGTGCGGAGCCCCATACTCTTCGATCCCGGTAAATGCCACTGAACTCATTACGCGCCCACGCAAAGCCCGGCCCACGATTCCGGTGGTTCTAGCTAAAGAGGAAGGGTGCCCTAAAACTAGTAAGGGACCCGGGAATGGTTTGGTACTGGTCCCCACAGACCAGATACTATTTCAGGGGGTACATTACGCGGTGGCCTCGGTGATTTTAAATCTCACCGAGGTGCGGTTACCAGAGTGGTGCCCCAAAAAGACGGAACAGTTATATCAGGTCCTGTTGACCAAGATGTTCAGACAATTTTACGAATTCGATTTCGCGGAAATTGATAAAACAAGTTTGTACACTGCACCACATGAAGTCTTTGATCAGGTGGGGAGGCAAAGAAGGGGTGTTGTGAACGACGCGTTCACTGCTTTTAACACGGGTACATCTGTGGTCAACGCTCTAGACAGTGTGGAGCTGCAGACCCAGATTAATGGCTTAAAAACGCAATTAAAAGACATTCTCACAGATGAAAATAAAGTGGTTGGGTCGGGTTTACACGAGGACCAAGCCATGACTCTCCATTTAAAGGAAATTATAGCAGAGCTAGAGAAACACGCGAGAACGGTAAATGCCCTGATTAGGGAAGATCGGAATGCATCCGATCAAGCTGCGCAGAACGAGGTGTGCGTGCTTTACGGGGCGTGGTTACTGGGCGAGGGCCGCAGTAATTTGGAGGATTTAAAACAAGGTTTGGTCCCGTCCTGGATAAGTAACAAACACCTGCGGGCGCTCCACCCTTTTCAGAACGCATTAAGCCCGTGCCAGCTCAGGCTAGCTTCAGAAGCATACCCAGTCCCCGTGGACTGCGGACGATCAAACCATACTATCATGGGTATAGTACTACGTATGCCGGTTTTGGGCGACACAGCAAAGCCCGCCCCGGTGTATCGGGTAGAGAACATTGGTGTCATTCAGGGGGGAGCCCACATTCGCTATGCAGCGGTTCCACCCTACGTCATCCGCTGGGAGCAAACGATGACAGGTACAGATCTCTCTGGTTGTCGTGGCAGGGGAGCACACATAATACTGTGTCCCCAGCACTTGAATGCCTTTTTAACACCACAGTGCGGGTTCAGAACGGCTGGCGCCAAGTCCATGAATTGCACCATGGAGGCAATGGCACAAGATCATGTGCCTCCGCAGGTAGCATACATCGGGGGTGGAACATATTGTGTTACCACTGCAGCGCAACACTACCAGCATGGAAACCGTAGCCGGTGTCCGGTGAGTGACAGCAGTTTCTGTTTCAAACCCAGGGCGGAAGTTCAAGTAGCACAACAGCGAATTGTCCCAATCCCTGAACCATCCACTGTTCATCTAACAGTAAAAGAGAATTTCACCGACTTGCAGCGATTCGTCGCGCATTTCGGATACATCATTCCCCCTCTCCCTGAACACCTCACCAAACTTTTGAAAGCCGTCGCGGTGTCACAAAAACATTTTTACACACTAGAGCAGAAAACTGTCGAAATAGGGACAGACATTCTGGACATAGTAATTCCACCGTGGTGGAATCTGTTCACCAACATTGAAGTGCCTTCCTGGATTAGAATAGCCTCCCACATTTTAGTTGTATGCCAAGTGTTTATTGTAGTATACCTATTGGTCGTACATTGTAAGAGAGGCAAACGCCTCACCAAGCACGAAAACACGGGAGAGTGGCGAGAACGTTACGTGCGCGTGCACGACGAAAGCACCGTGTAATCGGAAAATGGCGTCACTCCCGCTTGCCACGTGCGCCTCGGAAGTGTTGCAATCGATCGCGATTTTTCAGAAACTGTAAATACGTTTGGAACTCGACATGTTTTAAGAGTTGGTGTTGATTATTTTGGTGATGGTGTTGTTGTTGAAGATGATTGTTTGGTTTTCTTTTGTTTTTCCTTTCCCTAAATAAAAAATGTGAATATACAGGTGATACGAGAGGCATCGGCCTGGTTACGCCTGGAAGGAAAACAAGTGGTGTAAGTTTAAAGGCAAATAATGCCTACGGTGCTATAAAATGTAATTTTCTTGGGAAATAAGGACGACGCAAAGACCCTAGATAGTTTAAGTTATGGGGATTAATTTTCTGGATCTGGAGAAATCGAGATAATATTGCTCACCACAATATTTTTGATACGATAAGCGGAGTTATTCGCATCAACAGGAGGGACTGTAGAATTCGCAATATATCGCGATGTCATAAATAAGGAGAAAAACACATAGTTTCGTTCAAACAGCTTTTATTTCAGCAGAATGCTGTCAGGTTTTCAAAGTGGACACAAGCAGCCTGTAAAATGGCCGCCACGCCTCGTGGCGGAACATTCTAGACTTTTCGACAGGCAGACAAGATGGCGTTCCAATAAACATTTGTGCAAGATCAATCAAGACTCAGCACATTTAAGATAATACACGAGACATCATGGGTTTGCAGTATACACATAAATACTGAAATCGGTCTCCCAGGTGCGAATAAGGGCTATTGTACCAAGTAATCAAGAACCCATCCAAAGACATTAATATGCAAAATCCCAACGACTCTACGATGAGAGAGCCGTTAGCGGGTAGTTACAGAAAACATTTGGAAGCCCCAAAACCCCTCCAGGGAGAACACCGACCGATTAAACAATGGGAAAAGTATTAACAGGTACTCAGACAATTACGAGTATCCCCGAAACCCATTAAAACGGAGATCACCCTATACAAGAAATTTGAGCGCCAAACCCTAACAAAAGAAAAGACATTAAGGTTGGGCGGGAAAAGGAAGATTTTGCACTATAACTGCAAGCTCCAACCGTCCATCTTTCTCTTATCCTTTCGACTCCTTGCCGCCTGCCTCGTGTCTTTGCCTCTTGCAGCTTTTAAAGACTGTTGAACTTTGCGATCCGCTCGGATCTACCTCGTGGCGTGCCGCGAAGATCTGTGTGGAACTGGGCTGTGAAGCCTTGAAGCGGGCGCACCATCCCGAGAAGTCGGTAAACGGTGTTGGAACCGAAGGCCCGAGATGAGATGAGATGAGATGAGATGAGATGAGAAGAGAAGAAGACCATATGTATCGCCACGGTCAGTAAGCTCCGACCGCGCCTGTAGCTTGAATAGACACTTTCCTTGCCCAGGAAGACTATCTTTTGAGTTTTATAGAACTGGCACAGGAAGACTATTCTTCGAATTTTATCAGGGCGAGGGCAAAGGAAGACTCTTCTTTGAGCAGTGTCGGAACTCCGAGGACAACACAGATCTTCATGACAGCAGACGTTCCAGCCTGCTAGCCGGAGCAGAAACGAGTAAACAAGTGGGGTACAGAGACCCCTGATCGACACGTGGGTGCTGCGGTGAAAAACATCCGATCAGAGTTTTCGGAATTCTCCGAGTTATCACGAGTGGTGAGCATGAGTCTCGATCCTACAAATCTAGCTTAGGGCAGATATTGATAGGGGAGGGTTTAAGTTTTAAGGATAATTGTAATGTGTGCCCCCATTTACGATGTGTCGTTCGTTCCTCGTTTCCCTGAAATTAGTTACATGACTGTGTGTAAGATTGTACTGTCATTAATCTGTGCTTATGACATGTATTTCGTAATCTTAAATAATATGCAATAAAGATTTTCCATTTCGTACCATTCAACCGGGTCTACCTGAGTTTTCTCTCCATTACTGCTCTCGCATCTAAGTCCAGTGTCAGAACCGTAAGGGCGAGTGGGTCGAACCACTCACAGGTGTCTAGTGCTCCCAGACTGGCTGGAGACCAGAACAGGCAACAAGGCCTAACCTCGCACTAGCATCCAGGCTGCACAGAGCCACACGAATCCCACAGGTTCAGAGAGACAACCCTTACACTATCTACAGAATCACATCCCCATCTTACTATGCACCCCTCACACTCACCCTCAATGTTATGCAATGACAACAACTAACAACTCAAAAGGAGGCAACTTGGTATTGGCACCCCACTCCATCATAGTCCCCCTCTAAACATCTATCCCATCCATTCTTTACACTCATTCCATCACTCTCACTCAAACTTCTCTTCTTTCTCTCATTGCAGGAAAAGAGAGCCCACAATAACAGGGAGAGGGAGAGAACAGGAGGAGGACCACCATCATTGGCTGAGCTCACCCACGCTGAGGAGGCAGCTCTGGACATTGCAGGAGTCGTTGACCAGCCTGAAGTGGGGGACGGAGAGAGGGGCTCATTGGAACAACCTGGTGACAGAATTATTTTCCATCCATCTTATTTTGCATTCATGAGTGACTCATATGGCATCTGATGTTATTAGAAATTGAATGCTCATCATGTGAATAATGGGATGTGTCTGCAATCTACATATCACATGTCTAACTCATGTCTTTACTCTCCCACAGGACCATCAAGAGCTCCCCCCCCCCCCCCCCCCACAGTCCAGGAGGAAGAGCAGGAGCACTCCTCAGAGGATCCTTCAGCCTCTGAGGGAGCACCATCAGCAGACATAAGCGCACCCAGCACCAGCGCAGAGACGCACAGCTCGGTGGGTTGTTTGCGAGATAGAGTTGTGTTGTCACCTGGTGTATCACAACTCACGAGTGAGCAAGAGCAGATGGTGGAGTCAGGGGCAGCAGTGGAGACTCCTCGCCGGAGGGCGCAGGATGCTCCCAGCTCTGCTCAGCTGCATGCAGACGCTGAGCCTCGGGGGCCAGCCAGAAAGAGGGCAATCCTGGAGGTGCAGGAAGAAGTGCAGGAGACTCTGACAGGGTTTGCAACCATGGTGACTGCGAGTGTGCAGAGAATGGAGGAGTCCATGTCAAACATGAGCAATGCCATGGTGCACACACTGGCAAATGTAGGTCCTGCCATGGAAAGGATGGCAACCTCCATGGAGGACATAAGTCACCAGACTCAGAACAACACGATGACTCTTCTAAATAAATGGTCAGCTATGGAGGATAGATGGGCTTCTATTGAGGAGAGAAACCAAAGGTTCATGGACGTCCTTGTTATGAGGAATGTCAGTACAGACATGGGGCCTCGCCCCATTGATGTGCAGCAAGGTGCTCTCCAGCTACTTGCTAACAGAGAAGTGCGGGTGGCCCATGGCAGGGATGATGGTGGGAGGGGACATGGAAGTGGGGGCTCCTCTCCAAGCGCCCAAACTACCACCCCATTGCCAACTCCTCGGTCAGAGCCCCAGATGCCTCCCCGAACAGTAATGGCCGAGTCTGCCCCTGCACAGCTGCAGGAGAAGCAGACTTTGGCGGAGCCCTCACAGGCTCCAAAACCCAGAGGACGACCGCCAAAGGCATCTCAGCAGGCGCAGCAGGGAAGTGAGCAGGCTGCCTCTACATCTGCTGAAGCCACAGGGGTAGCACCATGTAGAAGCATGCGTAAAAGTAATGTTTTGTGAATGTTTGAATTCAATGCCATATGTGTGCTCGCAATTTGAAGTGGCACAGTGAAGGGTGAGGGTGCCTTTATTGTCCAGCAATGGTGGTGACAGTGCAAGGAATGCACAGTTCATTGTAGAGATGCTCTGTGGTGTTGAAGTGTGGTCATGCCAACCTTCATGTGGATGTGGCAGCCACATGTCTGTGCTGCATAAAGTTAGGTGAATCTGGCATTGATTGGGCCATCCCTGACATCATTGGCAGCAATTTGCTCGCGTGCTGGTCGCACTGGGTCAGCCGCCTCCTCCAGGTCTTCCTTATCTGGAACCTTATTCTGCTCCTCCTCCTCCTCCTACTCTGAAGAGGCTGTGCGCTCTGCGCCTTGTTCCTCCTGCAGCGCTAATCTCCGTTGCAGTGTGATGTTGTGCAGGGCACAGCAGACAACGACGATTCTCGAGACCCTGTCTGGTGCGTACTGAAGGGCTCCACCAGATCTCTCCAGGCATCTGAAGCGCATTTTGAACAACCCTATTGTTTGCTCTATGAGACTTCTGGTGGAAACGAGGCTTTGATTGCAGCGCTCCTCAGACTCGTTTGAGGGCCTCCTCAACGGTGTCATTAGCCACGTCTTCAGGGGATAGCCCTTGTCTCCAAGGAGCCAGCCGGAAAGTTCGTTTGGCGGAGCGAAGAGCTGAGGGACAGTGGAGTGGTGCAGGATGTAAGAGTCATGGCAGCTGCCAGGGAACTTGGCGCTCACGTGCATGATGCTCTTCCTGTGGTTACACACCAGCTGCACATTAAGAGAGTGGAAGCCCCTGTGGTTGACAAATACTGCTGGGTTCTGATGGGATGCCCTGATGGCCATGTGTGCAGTCGATGACGCCCTGCACCCGTGGGAAGCCAGCCAGATTGACAAAGCCTAGCGCCCGCTTGGTAACACTTGCTTCATCAGTGGAAAAGTGGATGTAATTGGCGGACTTGTTAAAGAGGGCATCGGTAACCCACGTGATGCATCTGTGGGCGGCCGACTGGGAGATGCCGCTAATGTCTGCTGCTGATCCCTGGAAGGACCCTGAGGCGAAGAAGTTGAGTGCGGTGGTGACTTTGACAGCCACTGGTAAGGCGTATCCAGCTGTTCCTCTGGGCTGCAGGTCTTGATCGAGCAATGTGAAAATGTCTGCGACTACCTGTCGTGAAAGTCTCAGCCTCCTTTGGCACTGCTGCTCAGTCATGTTGAGGAAGCTCATCCTCTGCCTGTACACCCTGTGTTGGGTGTATCTCCTCCGGCACGGTGCAGCCCTCTGTCCTGTGGATCAGCAGGTGGGTGAGGAGAAGGTTGTCGCTCTTGTTGTTGGTGTTGCTGGTGTGCCTGGTTCTGTGGCTGATCCTCTTCAGATTCTGAGGACCAGGATGACAGAGTATAAATCGTTCCCATTGTGCTGTTATATGTGGCAGGTGAGGATGAGATGTTATAAGCAGTCAGTCAATGGGGAGAGAGGTTATTCCAAGGAGGCGACAGTGGATATAGAGTTTACAACACACACTTACAGCCTCAATACAGATCAAATATGTCTTCCAAATCCTGAAATCAGCAACTTCTGACATTTGAAAGTGAACAGATGTGAGAGTTTAGCTTTTATACTGTAGTTGCAGCTGGGAACTATTCAGCTCGTTGGAACTCCCGACATACTTACCTGACGTGATCTCCGAATGACGTGAAACCCGTTGAAAATGTGAGAAAATAGTAATAGGCTGGCAAAATCGTAGTTATCAAGCATTTAACAAGCAGTTAACTATCTTCAATGCCTCCCCCGCCGCTTGGTGTCGGATCCGTTCTAAAATCGCAGACCTGACACTTTGGAAACTTACATGGAGGCAGGTTCGCGGTGAGTTCCCAACCCGCTGTCAATCATTTTGAATTTAACAGTGGACCCGCCTCCGAACTCGCCCTCTGAGCGCCGGCAAAATCACGGCCATTGATAGAGATTGATCGCTGTGATTAGTCAACACTCCATTATCATTGTATTGTGCGATTACCAGGATGGTAGAAGGTGAATCAGATGGACCTCGGTCAGTTTACGTCCAGCAATCCCTGGTTATGATTATCAGCATAGGTGGACAGAGTGTGGGACCCCAGGAACTTCGGGACCAGGGACTAAAGACGACGAAATCAGGAACAGTTGGATTTAGGGAAGAGCCGGTCTCAGCAAAGCACCGGTTAGGATGTTACAATTAGCCTCAGTGCCTCGGAACTATGGAGGGGGGTTGGGAAATCAGTCAGGATTCCTGTTCCTGATTGCGTTCCAGAGACCGACGCTGGAACTTTTTCTGTGTCTGTGTGTGTGTGGACATTGGGTGAGGACTTTGACTCGGCTTGGTATCGATGCTCCCACAGTTGAATAGTCTTTCTAATGCACCCCATGGGGAATGGCCAGAGGGCTGGTAGTGTTGTGGAACCATTGGAATGATCCAGAGGTCCGGTGATTGGGGGAACACTAATCACAGGGAGCACGCATGCTGGGATATTTAAATTAACGCATTAAAATGAATGGATGGAAAATCAAGGGATTGTCTCCCACGTATTCCTGGAATGGACTCGTTCCTACCTAGGAGCAGCAGACCCCGGAATCACCCCCCATAACCCACCCCGACTCAGTGTCTTTTCAGAGAGGACGGGAACAGGGACAATATCAGATTGTGAATACCAGCATTTACAGCGAGATTCACTGATACTCAGATAGATTACACAGAATGTACAGCACAGAAACAGGCCATTCGGCCCCTCTGGTCCAGGCCGGTGTTGCTGCTCCACACAAGCCTCCTCCCACCCCTCTTCATCTCACCCTATCAGCGATTCCTTCTATTCCTTTCTCCCTCATGTGTTTATCCAGCTTCTTCTTAAATGCATCTATACTATTCGCCTCAACCACTCCCTGTGGTAGCGAGTTCCACACTCTCACCACTCTCTGGGTAAAGAAATTTCTCCTGAATTCCCTATCGGATTTATTAGTGACTGTCTTATATTTATGGCCCCTAGTTTTGGTCTGAATAAAGGGGAAGACAATTTTATGGAACATTGACATTAATTTGGGGTCCTGGAGGATGACTTGATAGAAACACATCTTTTACAAAATATCATAGAATCATAGAAACTTACAGCACAGAAGGAGGCCATTCGGCCCGTCGTGCCTGTGCCAGCTCTTTGAAAGATCAGTGGTGCTCAGTCCCACATCCCCGCTTCTTGTCCGTGACCCTGTGAGTTCCTCATCCTCGAGAACCCATCCAACTCCCTTTTGAAATTATCGACAGAAGCTGCTTCCATCACCACCTCAGCTCGAGCGTTTCCGATCCCGACAGCTCTCCGAGTGCAAAAAATGCTCTTCGTCTCCCCTCGAGATGTTTAGCCAATGATTTTAAATCTATGACCTCTGGTTATTGACCCCTCGCCAGAGGGAACAGCCTTTATCTATCTACTCTATCAAAACCCCTCATCATTTTATACACGTACACATATTACACTATTATTTTGGGTACCTGCATCTGCTTGTTGTAATTAATTTTCCCTGGTGGCCAGCACCTCATGTTCTTTTGTGGATTCTGATCTCCAAATTAGCCTTCAAGTGGGTAATGCACACTATTATCTGATTGGCCATCTTTTACACGCCGTACAAGACAAGGCCAGTCTACAAAGGCCTGGAATGTAGTCATTCAGCAGCAGCGAGTGTCTGTCATCACCCTATTCAGTTCTCTGTTGTTCTTTTGTGAAAAGATGCACTGAACAAAACGCTAGTGCCATTAGCACATTGCTTTCGCCGAGCTAACAGCACAGGCTTGAATACGTGACGGACATGCTGGGTTTTCAAGATAAAGTCGTTCAGCTGCTTTTTGTTCTCTGCCATGTTAAGATCAAAGATCAGGTCTGTTTTGTTAACTGCAGTTCGATCCCCTGCTCCTGCCTGTGCCTGAGGTGGGGAAGGACTCATGCTTGTCTGTATCTGTGTCTCTCTATCGCTGAATGCTGGGATCGTGGTAACACCAGCCCCTCCAGGTTCCCCTCCAGGTCACACACACCATTCTGCCTTGGACATGTATCGCCCACTGTTCCTTCACCGTCACTGGGCCAATAGCTAGAACTCCCTACCCTACCCCATTGTGGGAGCACCTTCACCACAAGGACTGCAGAGGAAACGCTTCAAGGACACCCTCAAAGCCTCCTTGAAAAAGTGCAACATCCCCACCGACACCTGGGAATCCCTGGCCCAAGACCGCACAAAGTGGAGGAGAAGCATCCGGGAAGGCGCCGAACACCTCGAGTCTCTTCGCCGGGAGCAAGCGGAAGCCAAGCGCAGGCAGCGCAAGGAGCGCACGTCAACCCAAGCACCCCACTCACCCGCCCTTTCAACCACCGTCTGCCCCACCTGTGACAGAGACTGTAGGTCCCGCATTGGACTCATCAGTCACCTGAGAACTCATTCTTAGTGTGGAAGCAAGTCATCCTCAGTTCCGAGGGACTGCCTAAGAAGAAGAAGAGTGGTTCAAGAAGAAGGCCCATAACCAATGTTTCCGCTAAGGCGCGCGACCACGCGACCGCGCAGTAATCTGAAAGATCTCGCACATGTCGCTCACCGGCTTTTCCACTGTAAATACCACCCATGCGCAGAAATTTGAAAGGACCGCGCATTAAAAGAAACAGGCCATGCAGAACGCAGCACAGCTTAGAGGGAACATTGCCGACCACCACCTTCTCAGCATCACCCACACCCTGAGAACAAATTATAAACATGCTCGGAGATGTGAGTGAGTCGCCTGCGGTGACTGACTGTCCGATTTTGCCTCCTGTCTGTCAGGAAGTGCCGAGCCTCTGCTCAGCTTTTCCACTTCCTCGTTCCCAGTGTCATCGCAGTTGAGATTTATAGGGTAAATAGTTAATGGCTCGGTTTAAACAGCAGAAACTATCTGTCATTGGAGTATCTATCTATCTATCTATCTATCTATCTATCTATCTATCTATCTATCTATCTATCTATCTATCTATGTTGGAGTATCTATCTCTATCTATTTATCTATCTATCTATCTATCTCTCTCTCTCTCTCTCTCTCTCTATCTATTTATCTATGTTGGAGTATCTATCTCTATCTATTTATCTATCTCGCTCTCTCTCTCGCTATCTATGTTGGAGTATCTATCTCTATCTATTTATCTATCTCTCTCTCTCGCTATCTATCTATGTTGGAGTATCTATCTATCTATTTATCTATCTACTATCTCTCTCTCTCTCTATCTATGTTGGAGTATCTATCTCTATCTATTTATATATCTACTATCTATTTATCTATCTCTCTCTCTCTTGCTATCTATCTATGTTGGAGTATCTATCTCTTTATCTATTTATCTATCTACTATCTATTTATCTCTCTCTCTCTCACTATCTATCTATGTTGGAGTATCTATCTCTCTATCTATTTATCTATCTATCTACCTATCTATGTTGGAGTATCTATCTCTATCTATTTATCTATCTATCTGCTATTGGAGTTTCTTTCTTTCTGTCTTTATTTCCCTGATTGGGCCTGGGTTTGCCCCTGTTATTTTGGGTTTCATGCCTCATGATTACGGCCATCATGAGTGTGGGGCAGGCCTAATGGACCAGCTGGTCTTTTCCTGCCTATCATTTTTGTCTGTTCTTTTTGGTAAAGTTTGTTGAGGGGAGCATTGTGAACTAAAATGTAATTTTAGGAAGAAAGTTTGTTTAACATGAAATTGAAGCTTGGTTTGAAATCTTTTGCTCGGGTTCCTCGCGTACCAGTTCTCTAAAAGGACGCCACTGTCCTGGGCAAATTGATGTGCGGACCTGTTTGAGCTGGGTACAAACCAGAAGAGACACTTGTAAGGTCAAGGCAAACTTAAAAGCGTGCAGCAATAAAATGGAATTGATTTCAAACTGAGTAGAACTTTGGAAAAGAGACTGGATATCATAAAACGTTGCTGAATATTGCTCATTAAATTTGTGTTTTTACAATGTAAGTGCCAACAAAAGAGAATTGTGATACTGTGCCCTATGGCTGGAAATCTAAAGGACAGTTTTAGGTGTTGGATTGCCTCATTCTAGCCATCCCTCAGATTCACTGGGATAACCTAAATGTCACTGGGACTGAGATTCCGGAGAAACGTCTCCCTCGGGTAATGCTGGTGACATTCTCCGTAATTATTTCACAATCATTTTTACGATGCACTTAGCAGTCCAAATCTGAAATTATTCTAACAATAATCAGTAAGAGTATTTTGACGGGCTCTGCATTATTCATTATCTGCCAGCAGCTCCCAGTTCCCCAGCCCCTTCAACTGCGAGAGGAATAGTATTATGTTGACAAGAAACGGATAGAAGCTTACAGAATGCGATTGCATCCAAAAACAATCATGGTTGATCCCCGATTTTCATCGCTCCACATTGGCGGCTGTGCCTTCTGATGCCGAGGCCCAAAGCTCTGGAATTCCCTCCCTAAACCTCTCCCCCTCTCTCGCCTCCTTTAAGACGCTCCTTAAAATCTACCTCTCTGACCAATCTTTTGATCACCTCTCCTAATTTCTCCTTGTGTGGCTCGGTGTCAATTTTTGTCTGATTACGCTCCTGTGAAACGCCTTGGGACGTTTTACTACGTTAAAGGTGCTCCATAAATGCAAGTTGTGGTTGATAACCAAAAAGTAAGAGGTGTGTTTATATAGTGCATTGTCGCAGCTCTAAGAAATGTGCCGCAGTGTATCGCATGCAAAGAATTGCTTTGAAATGTACTCACTGTTGCATAAAATAATGCAACAGCCATTTTGTGCACAGCAGTGTCCCACATAAGGCAATGAGAGAACATAAGAACATAAGAAATAGGAGCAGGAGTAGGCCATTCGGCCCTTCGAGCCTGCTCCGCCATTCAATGAGATCATGGCTGATCTTCTGCCTCAACTCCATTCACCGGCCCTATCGCCATATCCCTTGATGCCCTTACTAGTCAGAAATCTATCGACTTCTGTTTTGAATATCCCCAATGACTGAGCCTCCACAGCCCTCTGGGGTAGAGAATTCCAAAGATTCACCACCCTCTGTATGAAGAAATTTCTTCTCATCTCAGTCCTGAATGGCCTACCCTTTATCCTGAGGCTGTGGTCCCTGGTTCTAGACTCCCCAGCCAAGGGAAACATTCTCCCAGCAGCCACCCTATCAAGCCCTGTAATAATTTTGTATGCTTCAATGAGATCCCCTCTCATTCTTCTGAATTCAAGAGAATACAGGCCTAGTTTACTCAATCTCTTCTCATACGACAGTCCCGCCATCCCAGGAATCAATCTCGTGAATCTTCGTTGCACTCCCTCTATGGCAAGTATATCCATCCTTAGGTAAGGAGACCAAAATTGTACACAGTACTCCAGGTGTGGTCTCATCACGGCCCTCTATAATTGGAGTAAGACTTCTTTACTCCTGTACTCAAATCCTCTTGTAATGAAGGCCAGCATACCATTTGCCTTCCTAATGGCTTGCTGCACCTGCACATTCACTTTCAGTGACTCATGTGCAAGGACACCCAGGTCCCTTTGAGCATCTGCATTCCCCAATCTTTCACCATTTAGGAAATACTCTGCCTTTCTGTTTTTTCTACCAAAGTGGATAACTTCACATTTATCCACATTATATTCCATCTGCCATGTTCTCGCCCACTCACTGAGCCTGTCGAGATCCCCTTGAAGCCTCTTCACAACTGCCACTGCCACCTAGCCCTGTATCATCAGCAAATTTGGAAATGTTACATTTAGTCCCCTCATCCAAATCATTGATTTAGATTGTGAATAGCTGGGGCCCAAGCACCGATCCTTGCGGTACTCCACTAGTCACAGCCTGCCATCCTGAAAAAGACCCGTTTATCCCTACTCTTTGTTTTCTGTCTGTTAACCAATTCTCAATCCATGCTAGTATATTACCCCCAATTCCATGTGCAGTGGTCAATCAATCTGTACTTGGTTGACCAGGCTCTTGGTACCAGTCATGATGGTTATTGACCAAGTTGCGAATATTATTGAATTTCCACCCGTATATCCGGCCGCAATGCTGACGTTAACGCTGCCTCTGCTGGTGGTCCCTTCCTCTGGTTGAAGACACCCGGGGCCGATTTTGTCAGGACCTGTATCTCCAGCAGAGCATCACACTGTTCATCTGCAAGTCCACAGTCCCCAAAGGAGACTCTCAGTGAACAACGGAAACCGAAAGTCAGGAAGACAAAATCACAGCAAGAAGTTTTCATTCACTGCTCAGGGCCAATAGTTAAAATGGGATCTGTCTAACAGTTGGTGTGCAAAGCTTATTCACAAGGCTGTTTGTCTTCACCATAATGAGCCACTTAATTGTTGCTTTGTAAATGCCTCGGTTTTCAGCAATGTACTAAATGTAGAAATCAATGGCGGGAGTAGATCAGCAACAAAAGAGATATTTCCAGGGATTGTTCGAGACTGTGTTACTACAGAAATCTATCGTCTTTACAGTTTAGATTCCCTTTGAGTAATCCAATTACATGCTTGAGAAATGCAAACATAACAGAGCCACAAGGAACGAGAAGGGAAGAAAAAAAATGACACTCCCGTTAACCCTAAAGGTGCTGACTCACTTGGAGCACCAGGAGGTCTACTGCGCACAGTTTTGGTCTCCCTACCTAAGGAAGGATATACTTGTCTTGGAAGGGGTGTAACGAAGGTTCACTAGATTGATTCCTGGGATGAGAGGGTTGTCCTATGAGGAGAGATTGAGTAGATTGGGTCTATACTCTCTGGAGTTTAGAAGAATGAGAGGTGATCTCATTGAAATGTATAAAATTCTTAGAGGGCTTGACAGGGTAGATGCTGAGAGGTTGTTTCCCCTGGCTGGAGAGTCTAGAACTAGGGGTCATAGTGTCAGAATAAGGGGTCGGCCATTTAAGACTGAGATGAGGAGACATTTCTTCACTCAGAGGGTTGTGAATCTTTGGAATTCTCTACCCCAGAGAGCTGTGGATGCTGAGTCGTTGAGTATATTCTAAGGGGATCAAGGGATGTGGGGATCGGGCAGTAAAGTGGAGTTGAGGTCAAAGATCAGCCATGATCTTATTGAATGGCGGAGCAGGCTCGAGGGCTGGGATGGCCGACTCCTGCTCTTATTTCTTATGTTTTTATGAGCTGCTGAGCTTAAAGAGTCAATGGCATCAAGAATTTGTGACTCTACAAGGTGATTTCTGGGATCTATATTTTCTTACCATGGTTCTTGCACTTACATGTTGCCTTATCGCATTGAAACTTCTCTAAGCACATTACATAATTAATTTTGCCATGCTGTATTATATAGACACATGCATATTGTGTAGGATCTTACTCTGTTAACCATTTTCATAGAATTACATAGAATTTACAGCACAGAAACAGGCCATTCGGCCCAACTAATCTAAGCTAGCTTTTATGCTCCACACGAGCCTCCTCACACCCCTCTTCATCTCACCCTATCAGCGTATCCTTCTATTCCTTTCTCCCTCATGTGCTTATCTAGCTTTCCCTTAAATGCATCGATACTATTCGCCTCAACCACTCCCTGTGGTAGCGAGTTCCACATTCTCACCACTCCCTGGGTAAAGAAGTTTCTCCTGAATTCCCTATTGGATTTATTAGTGACTATCTTATATTTATGACCCCTAGTTTTGGTCTCGCCCACAAGTGAAAACATCTTCTCTAGATCTACCCAATCAAAACCCTTCATAATTTAAGAGCTTTATCAGGTCACCCCTCAGCCTTTTCTTTTCTAGAGAAAAGAGCCCCAGCCTGTTCAGCGTTCCCTGATAAGTATATCTTCTCAGTTCTGGTAACATCCTTGTGAATATTTTTTGCACCTTCCCCAGTGGCGCTATATCCTTTTTATGATATGGAGACCAGAACTGTACACTGCTTGCCATAGCTTTTTGAACATATTAGTCGAGAACAAGAGGCAAATCATCTCCCATAGTGGTGTAGCCCACTTATGTGCAGGCCTATAGTGAATGTTCCAATCCCGTAGGATTTCTGCTGTAAATAGCGCTAATGTTCAGTTACTGATGGAATCAACAGAGAGTAAGTTGGTGTCTTTTCAGTCTTACTGTCCTTTGGCTGTAGAATTTCCTTCATCTTCCTCAGAATAAGCTTCTTCACTATCATCCTCTTCCTCGCCCATAAGAAGACAACTGCATCTTCTTCATTTCAGCTTTACCGGTTCATGGGCGTTTGTCAGTGCCATCCTTTGATTCAGTTGCTCTGTCCTTTCAACAACAACTACTTGCATTTGTATAGCACCTTTAACATCATAAAATGTCCAAAGGCGCTTCACAGGAGCGATTAACAAACAAAATTTGACACCGAGCCACATAAGGAGCTATTAGGACAGGCGACTAAAAGCTTGGTCAAAGAGGTAGGTTTTAAGGAGCGTCTTAAAGGAGGAGAGAGAGGCGGAGAGGTTTAGGGAGGGAATTCCAGAGCTTGGGGCCCAGGCAGCTGAAGGCACGGCTGCCAATGGTGGAGGGATGAAAATCGGGGGATGCGCCTTTCCCTGGTTTAGCACAAGGCCTCCTTACCCGTGAAACTCTAATATCAGGGATGTGGGTGACTCATGCTGTTCTGATGTCAGGAGGTTTATTTTGCAGTAGGCCATAGTGAACATTAATTATCTGTTTTATAACGCACGTTTGTGTTAAACTGTGTATAATTTCGACACTGATTCCAGAGAGAAATAAATAACCTCTTGTGCGTGCTACAATATCTTACAATACGCACTGACTGTGTAATCCAATGGGTGAGTCAGCTGCTTATTTTCAGACTAGACCTTCATTCTGAACTATTGACTCAGCTGCTGGTAAGCAATGTCTCAAGACAATCGGCAAAAGAACCAGAGGAGAGATGAGATGATTTTTTTTAACGCAGCGAGTTGTTGTGATCTGGAACGGGTGGTGGAAGCAGATTCAATAGTGACTTTCAAAAGGGAATGGGGTAAATACTTGAAAAGGGAAAAATTTGCAGGGCTATGGAGAAAGAGCGGGGGTGGGGGAGAGTGGGACTAATTGGAATCTCTTTCAGAGAGCCGGCACAGGCACGAGGGGCCGAATGGCCTCTTTCTGTGCTGTAAGGTTCTATATAGTCCTTTGGCTTCCATTAAATTGTACTCAATATAAAACACTTCATCCGTGTCTTAAACTTTGAACGTATTTTTGTTTCTTTTATTTCTCTATTTCCCATCAAGGTGTCACTGGAGGAGAATGACAGATCTTCCCACTTCTAGCACCCAGTGTCACAATAAAGTGGAGCTTGGTCAAGTAACTGTCAAGTGTAGGGCGTTGATACAAGAGTAAGCTCGTCAAGGAAATTGGTGCTCTTTCTGGACCCTATTGGTAACTGAAAATTAGTTTTAAAATAATATTTAGACTACACTTAAATAGCTTCAAATGGAAGAGTAATTCTGAATGTTATAAAGCAAGATAGATCTACACTTTCATTGTTTCTTTCAGTTGCCCATGCTTAGGGTAACAGAAATGACTGGGTGACTATAGACCTTTTAGTCGTGCATCATTAACTGACAAAATAACAGGAACAATTATTAGGAATTAAATGGAGGACAACTGTATAATAATGATCTAATAAATAGTATTTACATAGCACAGTCTGACCAAACTCCATGACGCTTTTGAGGAAGTAGCATCCCAGGTGGGCTTTGGAAGGCCTTACAACATCTGGACATTAGGAAAGCCTCACAACATCTGGACATTAGGAAAGCCTCTTACAAAGTTCATGAAAGGTTGCTACATAGAAAAAGAAAGAATGATCATGCATTTCTATAGCACGGTTCACAACTTCACAAAGCGTTACAACCAATGAAGTACTGTTTGAAGTGGAGTCACTGTTGTAATGTAGAAAATGTGGCAGCCACTTTGCGCACAGCAAGCTCCCACAAACAGCAATGTGATAATAACCAGATAATCTGTTTTTAGTCATGTTGGTTGAGGGATAAATATTGGCCCCGGACAGTGGGGAGAACTCCCCTGCTCTTTTCAAAATAGTGCCATGGGATCTTTTATGTCAACCTGAGAGAGCAGATGGGGCCTCGGTTTAATGTCACATCCGAAAGACGGCACCTCCGACAGTGCAGCGCTCCCTCAGCATTGCACTGGAAGTGTCAGCCTGGATTTCAAAAAAAAATTTTAATTCGTTTTTATGGGATGTGGGCGTCGCTGGCAAGGCCAGCATTTATTGCCCATCCCTATTTGCCCTTGAGAAGGGGGTGGTGAGCCACCTTCTTGAATCGCTGCAGTCCGTGTGGTGAAGGTCCTCCCACAGTGATGTTACGGAGCGAGTTCCAGGATTTTCACCCAGTGACAATTATATATTTCCAAGTCAGGATGATGTGTGACTTGGAGAGGAACTTGCAGGTGAAGGTGTTTCCATGCGCCTGCTGCCCTTGTCCTTCTAGGTGGAAGAGGTCGCGGGTTTAGGAGGTGCTGCCGAAGAAGCCTTGGCGAGTTGCTGCAGTGCATCTTGTAGATGGTACACACTGCAGCCACGGTGCGCCGGTGGTGGAGGGAGTGAATGTTTAAGGTGGTAGAGGGGGTGCCAATCAAGCGGGCTGCTTTGTCCTGGATGGTGTCGAGCTTCTTGAGTGTTGTTGGAGCTGCACTCATCCAGGACCTCAAACCCGGCACCAAGCTCATGGTCTACAGAGCAGCAGCGATACCTGCCCTCCTGTATGCCTCAGAGACATGGACCATGTACAGCAGGCACCTCAAAGCACTGGAGAGGTACCACCAACGCTGCCTCCGCAAGATCCTGCAAATCCATTGGCAGGATAGGTGCACCAACATTAGTGTTCTCGTTCAGGCCAACATCCCCAGCATCGAAGCTTTGACCACGCTCGATCAGCTCCGATGGACGGGTCACATCGTCCGCATGCCCGATATGAGACTCCCAAAACAAGCGCTCTACTCGGAGCTCCGACACGGCAAGAGAGCCCCAGGTGGGCAGAGGAAACGCTTCAAGGACACCCTCAAAGTCTCCTTGAAAAAGTGCAACATCCCCACCGACACCTGGGAATCCCTGGCCCAAGACCGCACAAAGTGGAAGAGAAGTATCCGGGAAGGCGCCGAACACCTCGAGTCTCTTCGCCAGGAGCAAGTGGAAGCCAAGCGCAGGCAGCGCAAGGAGCGCACGTCAACCCAAGCACCCCACCCACCCGTCCCTTCAACCACCGTCTGCCCCACCTGTGACGGAGACTGTAGGTCCCGCATTGAACTCATCAGTCACCTGAGAACTCATTTTTAATATGGAAGCAAGTCATCCTCGGTTCCGAGGGACTGCCTAAGAAGAAGAAGACGCATTCAGGCAAGTGGAGAGTATTCCATCACACTCCTGACTTGTGCCTTGTAGATGGTGGAAAGGCTTTGGGGAGTCAGGAGGTGAGACACTCACCACAGAATACCCAGCCTCTGACCTGCTCTTGTTGCCACAGTATTTATGTGGCTGGTCCAGTTAAGTTTCTGGTCAATGATGACCCCCAGGATGTTGATGGTGGGGGATTCGGCGATGGTAATGCCGTTGAATTTCAAGGGGAGGTGGTTAGACTCTCGTTTGTTGGAGATAGTCATTGCCTGGCACTTCTGTGGCGCGAATGTTACCTGCCACTTATCAGCCCAAGCCTGAACGTCGTCCAGGTCTTGTTGCATGCGGGCATGGACTGCTTCATTATCTGAGGAGTTGTGAATGGCACTGAACACTGTGCAGTCATCAGCGAATATCTCCACTTCTGACCTTATGTTGGAGGGAAGGTCATTGATGAAGCAACTGAAGATGGTTGGGCCTAGGACACTGCCCTGAGGAACTCCTGCAGCGATATCCTGGGGCTGTGATGATTGACCTTCAATCACCACAACCATCTTCCTTTGTGCTAGGTATGACTCCAGCCAGTGGAGTGTTTTCCCCGATTCCCATTGACGTCAGTTTTACTAGGGCTCCTTGATGCCACACTCGGTCAAATGCTGCCTTGATGTCAAGGGCAGTCACTCTCACCTCGCCTCTGGAAATCAGCTCCTTTGTCCATGTTTGGACCAAGGCTGTAATGAGGTCGGCAACCGAGTGGTCTTGGCAGAACCCAAACTGGGCATCAGTGAGCAGGTTATAAGAACATAAGAACGTAAGAAATAGGAGCAGGAATAGGCCACTTGGCCCCTCGAGCCATTCAATAAGATCATGGCTGATCTTGGGCTCAAAGCCACTTCCCTGCCCGCTCCCCATAACCCTTCACTCCCTTATCTTGCAAAAATCTGTCTATCTCCACCTTAAATGTATTTAATGGCCCAGCCTCCACGGCTCTCTGAGGCAGAGAATTCCACAGATTTACGACCCTCTGAGAGAAGAAATACCTCCTCATCTCAGTTCTAAAAGGGTGACCCTTTATTCTGAAACTATGCCCCCGAGTTCTAGATTTCCCCACGAGGGGAAACATCCTCTCTGCATCTACCCTGTCGAGCCCCCTCAGTATCTTATATGTTTCAATAAGATCACCTCTCATTCTTCTAAATTCCAATGAGTATAGGCCCAGCCTGCTCAACCTTTCTTCATAAGTCAACCCCCTCATCTCAGGAATCAACCGTGTGAATCATCTCTGAACTGCCTCCAATGCAAATATATCCTTCCTTAAATAAGGAGACCAAAACTGTACGCAGTGCTCAAGGTGTGGTTTCGTTTATGTGCTACTTATTGGTGAGTAAGTGCCGCTTGATAGCACTGTCCACCTTCCATCACTAGCTGCTGATTGAGAGTAGACTGATGGGGCGGTAATTTTTTTTTATGGGATGTGGGCATTGTTGACAAGGCCAGAATTTATTGCCCATCCTTAATTGCCCTTGAGAAGGTGGTGGTGAACCGCCTTCTTGAACCGCTGCAGTCCGTGTGGTGAAGGTACTCCCACAGTGCTGTTAGGGAGGGAGTTCCAGGATTTTGGCCCAGCGACGATGAAGGATTGGTGATATACTTCTAAGTCAGGATGGTGTGTGACTTAGAGGGAAACTTGGAGGTGCTGGTGTTCCCATGCGCCTGCTGCCCTTGTCCTTCTAGGTGGTAGAGGTCGCGGGTTTGGGAGGTGCTGCCGAAGAAGCCTTGGTGAGTTGCTGAAGTGCATCTTGTAGATGGTACACACTGCAGCCACGGTACGCCGGTGGTGGAGGGAGTGAATGTTTACGGTGGTGGATGGGGTGCCAATCAAGCGGGCTGCTTTGCCCTGGATGGTGTCGAGCTTCTTGAGTGTTGTTGGAGCTGCACTCATCCAGGCAAGTGGAGAGTATTCCATCACACTCCTTACATGTGCCTTGTAGATGGTGGAAAGACTGTGGGGAGTCAGGAGGCGAGACACTCGCCGCAGAATACCTAGCCTCTGACCTGCTCTTGTGGCCACAGTATTTATGTGGCTGGTCCAGTTAAGTTTCTGGTCAATGGTGACCCCCAGGATGTTGATGGTGGGGGATTCGGCGATGGTAATGCTGTTGAATGTCAAGGGGAGGTGGTTAGATTCTCGCTTGTTGGAGACAGTCATTGCCTGGCATTTCTGTGGCGCAAATGTTACCTGCCACTTATCAGCCCAAGCCTGAACGTCGTCCAGGTCTTGTTGCATGCAGGCATGGACTGCTTCATTACCTGAGGAGTTGTGAATGACGCTGAACACTGTGCAGTCATCAGTGAACATCCCCATTTCTGACCTTATGTTGGAGGGAAGGTCATTGATGAAGCAACTGAAGATGGTTGGGCCTAGGACACTGCCCTGAGGAACTCCTGCAGCGGTGTCCTGGGGCTGTGATGATTGACTTTCAATCCTCACAACCATATTCCTTTGTGCTCGGTATGACTCCAGCCAGTGGAGCGTTTTCCCCCTGATTCCCATTGACTTCAGTTTTACTAGGGCTCCTTAATGCCACACTCAGTCGAAAGCTGCCTTGATGTCAAGGGCAGTCACTCTCACCTCACCTCTGGAATTCAGCTCCTTTGTCCATGTTTGGACCAAGGCTGTAATGAGGTTGGCAGCCGAGTGGTCTTGGGGGAACCCAAACTGGGCATCAGTGAGCAGGTTATTGGTGAGTAAGTGCCGCTTGATAGCACTGTCGATGACACCTTCCATCACTTTGCTGATGATTGAGAGTAGACTGATGGGGCGGTAATTGGCCGGATTGGATTTGTCCTGCTTTTTGTGGACAGGATATACCTGGGCAGTTTTCCACATTGTCGGATAGATGCCGGTGTTGTAGCTGTACTGGAACAGCTTGGCTAGAGGCGCGGCAAGTTCTGGAGCACAAGTCTTCAGCACGATAGCCGGGATGTTGTTGGGGCCCACAGCCTTTGCTGTATCCAGTGCGCTCAGCCGGTTCTTGATATCACGTGGAGTGAATCGAATTGGCTGAAGACTGGCTTCTGTGATGGTGGGGATGCTGCTGTTCCAACTGAGGAATTTCTGCGGTTTTTTAATATAACTTTAGATAGACAGGGTATCGGGTTTAAGGAAGAACTTGTATCTGTTGCAGGAGGGCCACTGATGAGGTGCCTGGGCCAAAGCTCCAATAGCTATTGATCTCAAGCTAATCAAATGATCATACCTTTGAAAAAGCAATCAGAATTTGATATGGTCAAAATCTATGCCAAGTAGTGTGATTTCGATCACTCTCAAACCCGGGGGAGCTAACAGGGTATGTGTTTGAGTTCATCTCGAACGTAACATCTTATACGACTGAAAAGAACTACAAGGGTTTTCGACAGTCTCTTTCTTTTCTTGTGTCGAAAATGTTTAAATTTTGTATCAGTCCAGATTTGTGCCTTTAATGTTGCTGCTTCTGTGTTACTATTCCTCTTCGAAATAAATCTGCAACCTTCCCTTAGTACACGGGGCGCAGCAGCGACCTGCAGCGGTGATGTTGTCTGTCCTGCTGGTGGCTTTGTCTCGAGGTCAGGACTCTTACTCTACATTGTTACTGCTGCAATTTGAGTTGTTGCTAAGATTTTGTGTCTCAAAATGTGGGGGGAATGAATTATGAATGTGAAGGTGAGGTTTGGAGAAGGTTGGCAAGAGCTGTTGCATTGAGTTAGCAGGTCAATTCCCCCCAGATAATTGAAAGGCAGAGAAATTCCTGGATGACAGCTACCCTGAGAAATCGAGGTGAAGGTGGAGGTAGAAGATTCATCATTTGAAACCAGTCAGACCAGGTGCGGAGAATGAGCATCTCCTGCAGGAAGATGGGTAATTGCTCACAGTCTCCATGTGCTTCGAGTTGAATCTTCAGGGACTGACCCAATTCTTTTTCCTCCGATATGCCAACAGTAAAGAAGCAGGGCATTGGATTCTGAAACACTTGTCAGGTTTTACTTGCACCAGGGGTTGCTCATTCCTGTGGATGTAAAATTTCCCACGGCACTATTTTGAAGAAGAACGGGGGAGATATCCCTCAACCAACATCACTTAAAAAAAATGATCTGGTCATTGTCACATTGCTGTTTGTGGGAGCTTGCTGTGCACAAATTGGCTGCTGCGTTTCCCACATTACAACAGTGACCACACTTCAAAAAAGTTCCTTATTGGCTGTAAAGCGCTTTGCGACGTCCTGAGGTTGTGAATGGCGCTGTATAAATGCTTCACAGAGTACTTCATTGGAGAAAGTAGATTGCTTTAGAAAATTCACAATTTCACGAGAGACTGAGAAGATAGGAAATCTTCCCGCTGTGTTTATGATGGCAGTAACCCATAGCGACTGGGCCGAATCAAGCTGTTCTTAACCCCGTCACAGACCAGTGTCTTCCCTCCATATTCTAAAATTATATTGCAACAAGGATATTTCTAAGAAGCATTATTTTATTCATAAAAATGTGCAAAAGTTGGAAACAGTTTCAAATTTATATCACTGCGAACTGATTCCAAACAAAAGGAAGAATTTGCAGGGCTGTGGGGAAAGAGCAGGGGGAGTGGGACTAATTGGAGAGCTCGTTCACAGAGCCGGCACAGGCACAATGGGCCGAATGGCCTCCCCCCTGTGCTGTATCATTCGATGAAAACAACGAACTGTGCCTGGCTCTGGAGAAGCCATCTGCCTGTGAGTGAAGGGTTAATAGTCAAATAGCCTGGAGAAAGACTGCGACTGGCAGTCCTGTCTTCCTGCCTGGTACAGTTAGGCAGCACTGTCAAAACTTTGGCACTTTATAATCTCCGAGCGGCTCTTCAATCGGCTCGATGCGTGACACGCTCACTGGAACCGAAGGCAGGCTTCGAACGCCGATGGGCAAACGGGTCATCAGTGACTCGCGCTGAGCCCAAGGGGGCAGGCCTGGACACTTCCCACCCAGGGAAAGGCTCCAAAAGAATCTTACCTGATTTTCACAAGGAAGGGGAGTCGGGTGTGTCAATAATTGCAGCTTGCAGCTTGCAACTGAGCTGTATGGTTTTGCTGAAATAACTATTGGCAGTCGACCAGAGTGTGTTGTTAGCTAACTGAGTAGGTGATGTCTACTCCCACTGAATCTGACTGAGAGTCGCCAAATAGCACAGAAATGAGCAGGTTTGAGTTGGTGAGATAAGCTGCATATATTTTTAAAAACTCACATGCTGTCTCCTCACAAATATTTGTGAGATGTGTCATTTGTTGTTTAAAAGGAGCGTAATTACTATGTATTTAATTACTGCCGCTTAGAATGTTGTTTCACACAAGTGGATCTCCCATTTATTGCTCATAGGTAGTCTGGGGGGGGGGCGGCTTGATGCTCGTTAGGCCAGTCCCTTTGAGGCCTTTGCTCTTAATGGCCCAATCCAGACAGTTAAAGCTCCTTCTAAATCACCGAGGTCGTTCAGAGGTCAGCTCGTGATCTAATTGAATGGTCAAATGTGAGAAGTTGCACAACACCAGGTTATAGTCCAACAACTTTATTTGAAATCACAAGCTTTCGGAGCGCTGCTCCTTCGTCAGGTGAAGTGAAGAGATGCATATAGGCACAGCATATATAGTCAGAGAACACTGCCAGATGATTACAGTTAATCTTTCCAACTGCCCTTTATCACACCTCGGCAGAGAGACAATCACGGCAATCAAAGGTGTGGATGGTGTCCAACCAGGTCAGTCAGGAAAACATTACATCAAAGACAATGAGGTGGGGTCACAAGGGGTCAATGTGGCAGATGCTGGGGTCTGTATGGAAAACAAAAAACTTTTTTTGCTGGAAATCACAGCAGGTCCGGCCGCATCTGTGTAGAGAGAACAAGCCAACGACAACTCAAGTCTGGATGACTCTACGTCAGGTGGGGTTACATGTAGCGTGACATGAACCCAAGATCCCGGTTGAGGCCGTCCTCATGGGTGCGGAACTTGGCTATCAGTTTCTGCTCGACGATTTTGCATTGTCGTGTGTCTCGAAGGCCGCCTTGGAGAACGCTTACCCGAAGATCGGAGGCTGAATGTCCTTGACTGCTGAAGTGTTCCCCGACTGGGAGGGAACACTCCTGCCTGGCGATTGTTGCGCGGTGTCCATTCATACGTTGTCGCAGTGTCTGCATGGTCTCGCCGATGTACCATGCTCCGGGGCATCCTTTCCTGCAACGTATGAGGTAGACAACGTTGGCCGAGTCACATGGATATGTACCATGTACCTGGTGGGTGGTGTCCTCACGTGTGATGATGGTATCTGTGTTGATGATCTGGCATGTCTTGCAGAGGTTGCCGTGGCAGGGTTGTGTGGCGTTGTGGTCGCTGTTCTCCTGAAAGCTGGGTAATTTGCTGCGAACGATGGTCTGTTTGAGGTTAGGCGGCTGTTTGAAGGCGAGTAGTGGGGGCGTCTCTTCACTTCACCTGACGAAGGAGCAGCGCTCTGAAAGCTTGTGATTTCAAATAAAGCTGTTGGACTATAACCTGGTGTTGTGCGACTTCTCACATTTGTCCACCCCAGTCCAACACCGGCATCTCCACATCATAATTGAATGGTGGAACAGCCTTGAGGAGCTGAATGGCCTCCTCCTGTTCCTGTGTTCTAACTACTCAAGGGAGTAGGACTAGTTGAGAGCCGGCACGGGCTCGACGGGCCGAATGGCCGCCTTCCGTGCTGTAACCATTCTATGATTTTACTTGTGAATTTCGACTCCAGGCCGATGAGTGGCTTTCTTCCTCTTATTTTTACGTTTGTCTTGCATCCGTAGCAAAGTAACGTGTGACAGGCACATCTTAGATGCAGGAGGTTTTTTATATTTAGCAGACGATGTCCCATGGAGATTATTGCACATGGTTGAATGAGACGCTGTTTTATAAGGACAGGATTGCTACATCAAGCACTGCACAAAGTATTATTCTGCTGCTCAGCTGGCGAGCCATCCCTCCAGTTCCTCAAACTCTGCTTGTTCAGAGTTTTGGGTTGTAATAGAGCCACCTGGTGGACTACTGATGTATATATTAATAAAGCCATATGCAGTACAGTTCTTACCGGAAGCCATGTTGTGCTGTTGTATATATATGCTGTGTCTCAAGATATCACAGAATTGGCGATGAAGATGCGATTGCGGATTCGCTAGCTGAAATTATTGTTGGAGGATAATCCTGCCAACTGACAGAGGGACTGTTAGATGTTCTTCGTTTTACAGAAAAACTTAAAAATCCGAGGTAACTTTTGAGCACATGTGGCTGAATTGTTGACGTTGCCAGAGTCCAGATGGCCATGCCTACGGGAATAATAGGATGCTTGGGTGAGTTCCATCGCGACCGAGAGACTTTCAGAATGTATGTGGAGCGGCTAGAAATGTTTTTCACCATGAACAGTATCGTCGAAGTCGCCGATGATGTAAACCGTAACCGGGCGGTTTTAGAAATGAATCGGGCTATTTTCTTGACTGAAGCAGGCCCCGAGGTGTATGAAACCCTGAAAAATGTGCTTGTTCCCGCCAAGCTGAAGGACACGCCACTGAAGGAGATCCTAACCAAGTTAGAGCAGCACTACAGTCCTGAGCCCCTGGAAATTGCTGAAAGTTATCGTTTTGGAACACGTGATCAATTAAATGACAAGGGTATCAGTGAGTACATTGTAGCTTTAAAACAGCTATCCATTCACTGTCATTTCGGAAACTTTCAGGACCGAGCTTTGCGTGACTGCTTTGTTTGTGGATTGAAAAATGAACATATCAGAAGTAAATTGTTGACAACCCCTAACTTGACTTTTGACTTAGCTTGTCAGACAGCTATGTCGATGGATATGGCCGATCGATACTCCCGAGAGTTCCGCGCCATTTCCAGTCATCAGACAGCTGAGGTGAATCGGCTGCAGGCTAAAAGTAAAAGGCAGTTGGGCCCCAAGGCCTCAGCAACTGGCCAAGGTAACAGTGCATTGAAGTCGTGCTATCGGGGCCTGGGGCAACACATCGCTCAAAGCTGTCCATATTTGAAGGCAGAGTGTTTCTACTGCAAGAAAACTGGGCATCTTGCGAAGGCGTGCCGACAGAAGAGTAAACCGACTGGCAATGCTAGAAGTAGAAATCGGCAGACACTACATACCGTTGAAGAGAAGCAGCAGGACGAGGAGTTTCTGGAGAGTCACGTCATCAGGAGCACGAAGGTATCTAGCAGCGATTCGCGAGGTATCGTCATCCAAGTAGATGTCGCAGGAACCAGGATACCCATGGAAATCGACACTGGTGCACCCGTGAGCATAGTACCGGAATCACTATATTGCGACAAATTGAGTGATTATCATCTAGAGAAATCGAAGGTAGAGCTGCGAGGCTACTCAGGAGAGCAAATACCTGTAGTAGGAAGTGTCACCATACCAGTGAAATACAAGGATCAGTGTCAGAGCTTGCCTCTCATAGTAGTGGCAGGAGACAAGCCTGCCTTGATAGGTAGTCCGATCCAAGACTTCAAGGCGAGTGTCAGAGTGCAGAAGGTCTGCAAGCCACATCCCATACCAGATGCACTCAAGGAGAAAGTTGAGCAAGAACTCAAAAGACTATAAACTGAGAACATTATCTCTAAGGTAGATTTGAGTAATTGGGCTACACCCATTGTTGTTGTACCTAAGTCAGATGGTAAGGTAAGATTATGTGGTGATTATAAGGTAACCGTAAACCAGGTTCTAGAGTGTAATCTACCCAATACGTTGCCAAATGAGGAAGATTTGTTCAGAAAGCTGACAGGTGGCCAGATCTTTTCAAAGTTAGATCTAACAAACGCCTACCTACAACTTGAGTTAGATGAAGAGTCCAAGTCATGCTTGACTATAAATACTCACCAAGGCCTATATCAGTTCAAATTGTCAAACATGCCCTCATCAAGCAAATGTTGGATCCAAATCCAAAGAAACGTCAGTTGTCGTTAGACCACAAACTGGCACATTTTCTGATTACCTATCGGAATACTCCTCATACCACTACTGGTAGAAAACCAGCAAAGATGTTTCTCAAACGACAGCCATGAACCAGGTTCTCATTGTTAAAGCCAAACTTGGCACAGTCCGTAGAAGAGAAACAATCAAGGCAGAAAGAGTCATGATAAAGGTAGAGTTAGAGAAGTGTGAAGTTGAACCAGAAGGTTAGAGTGAAGAACCATCACCATAAATTGTTAAAGTGGTTACCAGGAAGAGTAGTAAAGATATGTGGCCCTCGCACATATTTGGTCAAGATGTTTGATCATGGAAAGGTTAGGTTTCTTCACATTGATCATATCTTACCTACAGATGTGGAAGGAGTTGAAAGCTGCGATGATTCAATTTATTCTGATGAGTCAGATAGTCTTATTACAAGTAGAGTACCAGTAGCAAATCCTACATCAAACGTACCAGAAACAAGTCCAAGACAAAGTCAGAATTTAAGTCTGAGCCCGAGTCAGGCAGACAAACAGTCTGAAAGTGTAGAGAGTCCAAATGTAGATCAAGGTCAGCCCTTGGAGAAAAATTCTCCGCAGGCTCAGCCTAGAATGAGTCAAAGTCCTACAACAAGATCTGAAAGTTCTGTTCAAGAAAGAAGGTATCCTCTTCGAAACAGAAAACCAGTGGTTAAGTTTAATCTGTAAATATGGAAGATAAGTTTATATCTTTTGTTTGTGTTGCAGAATTCTACAGTAGAATTTGGAAACATAAAATGGGTTCCATTTGAGAAATGTATACCAAGAGTTGTGTATACCATGCAAGTCATGTACAATGATTATTTGCTATGATACACTTCTCCCTCCTTTTTGAAGAAGTTAAATAGAGCCACCTGGTGGACTACTGATGTATATAATAATAAAGGCATATGCAGTACAGTTCTTACCGGAAGCCATGTTGTGCTGTTGTGTATATATATGCTGTGTCTCAAGATATCACATGGTGCAATCAGAGTTTACTGGTGTTTTATGAGAGGGGAGCTGCGCAGATTGTAAAATGCTTCAAGTTTCAGGGTACAAGTAAGTGAATGGCAGTAATTAACAAGGTCACTGAGAGGGGGATGTGGGGTTGACTGATGTGAGCAATGCACTCATACATTATGCTGGGGCAGCAGATGCTTTTGAGCTTCAGGTTAAGGCAGATTGTTGGAGCAGAGTAGAGACAGCTAAGGGTAGAATTTACAGTGCAGACACGGTCCATCCAGGGCCAGAGTCTCTGCCAGCTACAGCAAACAGTGTCTTTTTAATGGAGGCCCCAAAGTTAACAGGAATGCAGGGAGGGTTTGCGGGGGAGAGTGCAGGGGAAACCCAGGGACGCGGAGGTCCTGCTGAATTTAACATGACCTCCACCACCTAGAAGGACAAGGGCAGCAGACTCATGGGAACACCACCACCTCCAAGCTCCCCTCCAAGTCACACACCATCCTGACTTGGAAGTATATTCATCATCGCTGGGTCAAAATCCTGGAAATCCCTACCTCACAACACAGTGGGAGCCCCTTCACCTCACGGACTGCAGAAGTTCAAGAAGGCAGTTCACCACCACCTTCTCAAGGGCAATTAGGGATGGGCATTAAATGCTGGCCTTGCAACGCCCACATCCTGCGAATGAATACAAAAAATAATTTCTTCCTTCTCCCACCTGGTAGCCGGCCAAATTTCAGACTGGCGGCTACCAGGAAAGCTGTGGCAGGAGGCCGCAACCAGGGACCCTTGGGAATGGTCCCCGGCAATCAGGAGGGGGTTGGGAGCAAGAGATCGGGGGGGGTGGTGGTGTCCATCGTGGGAGTGCTGTTTAATGAGCCTGACGGGGGCCAGTTCCATTGCACAGTAGCTATCGGCACCATGTAACTTGTACACCATAATTGAATACTTGTTTTTTAAGCTTTTCCCTTTTAGCTTCATTGAAAATATGCCTTTTAAAAATGTATTCATTCTCGGAGTGTGGGCATCGCTGGCAAGGCCAGCATTTATTGTCCCTTCCCTAGTTGCCCTGAGAAGGTGGTGGTGAGCCACCTTCTTGAACCGCTGCGTGTAGTGTTTGATACAACTGAGTGGCCACTTTAGGGGGCAGTTAAGGGTCAACCACGCTGGTCTGGGACTGGAGTCACATATAGGCCTAGACCAGGTAAGGACGGCAGGTTTCCTGCCCTAAAAGGGACATTAATGAACCAGTTTGGTTTTTGTGACAATCTGACAGCCTCTTGAGTAATTTACCAGCTTTTTATTTCCAGAATTTTGTTTCAAATTCTCAAACTGCCCTGGTGGGATTTGCTTAAAAGTCTGTTCCTCTCACAGAAGATGTGTTTTGTTTTATTTTGATGCCGCATTGCTCACATTCCTCTCTCGGACTCTCTGGAAGGTTTGCGGTCTTGGCACTGACGCTCTCAATCTTTCCCCACAGAAATGTTGGCAGGTTGGCTCCGCCACTAACACTCACCCAGGGAACCAGTGTAGAGATTAAAGCAGAAACATTACAAGAAGATCATGGGTCAGCCGCTGCCTCTGACGTTGGCTTCACGCTAGAACAGTCTGAGCCCTCTCGGGGCACGCTGATTGAATACCTGGCCCATCAGTCTCAGTGACAGCGTGGTTCAGTGGGTAGCACTCCCGCCTCGAAGTCAGAAAGTCATGGGTTCCACTCCCACTCCAGAGACTTGAGCACAATCTAGGCCGACACTGAGGGAGTGCTGCACTGTCGGGGGTGCCGTCTTTCGGATGAGACGTTAAACCGAGGCCCCGTCTGCCCTCTCGGGTGGATGTAAACGATCCCGTGGCACTATTTAGAAGAAGAGCAGGGGAGTTATCCCCGGTGTCCCTCAATCAACATCACTAAAAGAGGTGATCTGGTCATTATCACATTGCTGTTTGTGGGAGCTTGCTGTGCGCAAATTGGCTGCTGCGTTTCCCACATTACAACAGTGACTACGCTTCAAAAAAGTACTTCATTGGCTGTAAAGCGCTTTGGGATGTCCTGAGGTCGTGAAAGGCGCTATAGAAATGCAAGTTCTTTCTTTTTAGTGTTTCGGGCAGTACCACTCATTGGACCAGAATTTATACCTTTAGGTTAGCTGTCGAATAGCGCACTGGCATTCAGTGACACAGGCGCAAAATGGCCACTTCATACCAGAATGTAGCTGGGGGCCAAAAGACGAGTAAACCTTTGAGGAGAGGAGTTGAGGTAAATTGGAATTTGAAGAGAACCTCGGTGTTTGGCACTGCGCCTGCGCCCTGCCAACCACCTGAACCCTGAGCCTGTTATCGTGCGACAGTGACAAAGGCCTATAGCTTGGCTGGAAGTGGGGCAGAGGAAGGAGAGAGAATCTCATGGCCTGCATTAGAAAAGTGACTCTCAAATTAACAAAATATAAAAGTTTAAAAAAAAGTTTCAACGCTGTGTGATTGTGCAGAAACAGGATGCATTAAATTTACACTTTAAAATTACATTCATGGCCAATGCTTTATGAATAATGGATCTGGTGAGATGATTTCCATTTTTTTTTCATGCTCATTTGTGCAGGAAATGTATGAAATTGGAACTTGCAGCGAGTTCGAGCACTCTGAGACTGACATACAAATGCTGCTTTACGATGTTCCTCCACCATTAAATGAGTCTTTGAGTTTGAATCGGTATTGAACTCGGCCTGCCATAGAATCATGGAATGATACAGCACAGAAGAGGCCATTCGGCCCGTCGTGCCAGCTCTCTGGTTGAACTTTCCAATTAGTCCCACTCGCCTGCTCTTTCCCCACAGCCCTGTAAATTTTTTCCATTCAAGTATTTATCCAATTCTCTTTTGAAAGTTATTATTGAATCTGCTCCCACCGTCCTTTCAGGCAGCGCGTTCCAGATCACAACAACTCATTGCGTAAAACAATGTTTCCTCATCAGTTGTCCTCAGAACTCCTTCCTCTGTGATTTTGCAGGCATCAGTTACTTGTGCCTTCACTTTAAAGGCGTTGGGAATATAGGAACAGGCGAAGGCCATTCAACCCCCTCAACATGTTCCGCCATCCAATTAGGCCATGACTGATCTGTATCTTAACACCATTTATAGAATTTTAACTATATTCTATGTAATTCTGTGTGGCTCGGTGTTAAATTTTGTTTGATAACGCTCCTGTGAAGTGCCTTGGGACGTTTTACTATGTTAAAGACGCTATATAAATGCAAATTGTTGTCGTCAATCTCAGGGCAGAAACACCTCTATCAATTCAACAGGGTTCACCTGATTTATGAAGCCCGCCTGTGAACCTGACTCTCTGGTCCAAGAGGAAGCGCTGTGCCTGTGTCCTTGCAGGCCGCAGAGTGCTCAGCTTCCAGCCGGGGTCCTCCACTTCTGCGTCAGCCCGCCCGCCATTTTCCTGTCAAATAAAATGGACGGGAGGGAAGCTGGAGACCCACCGGGGGACAAAACAAACCCAGCCATTGAGCGGGGTAACCCCGGCTACCCTTTGGTCATCTGTGTGTGTCAGTTTGGGAAACTGAATGCCAGTGTTGTATTCCTCCGTGCAGGGGCGGTGGTCCATCGGGGCTGAGGCTATCCTGTCCTGACCCAACACTCGCGTGTGCACTTTCCACCAATGATATATCGAGATGTATCCATAAGCCCCGCTTCCATTTCGAAAGTGCCCAGGAGCACTACACCACTTGGGCAAATTACCACTGATAATTAACGGCACTGAGTTGAATTAAGCAACACAGTGGTTCACTGAGTTATTAAGCACTGTGTGGCTTCATCAAGGAGATGGGGTCATGTATCATCCAAAACCAACCAGATAGAAATTGGACAATAAAACTGCTTCTTCCTCTTCTCCTCACCCCTTCCTCACAGACACAAAAATTGATAAGGAAGGTCACAACTTATCCTTTATTTCTATAACTTCAGGAGCAATGTACCAAATTCTATTAAGCTGTGAGTATGACCATCATCATTCAAGGTTGTCAAGGTTGTCAGCAGTCTGCAAGGGTTATAGATGGGGTAGGGCTTACATTTCATTTTATATTTTCCTTCCAAACTGATACACAGGACCCCCACCCCCGATAGTTAAGTTGGCAAGTGTCCTGGCCAGAGTCGTACTGGGCCATATGAGATTAATGGCCCGATGCACCATGCCAGTTGACTGGTCTCGGTGCCAGCTGGGCTCAGCACCTTCAGCTAGACTGCGGGTAAAAAAAAACGGAGCCACGCTTCCTGTTCCTGATTGCTGTGGGGTGACTCCTGGTTCCATCTACCCGCCTTGGTTCCGTAACCTTTAGTACCCTTACCTGACAAAAATCTGTCAATCTCGGTTTTGAAATTTTCAATTGACCCTCACCCTCAACAGTTTTTTTTGTGGGAGAGAGTTTCAGATTTCCACCATCCTTTGTGTGAGGAAGTGCTTCCTGACATCACCCCTGAACGGCCTGGCTCTAATTTGAAGGTTATGCCCCCCTTGTTCTGGACTCCCCCCCGCCCACCATCAGGTAGCTGAAGGAAAGCCACGTTGTGTTTGCTGTTCAGGACAGGGATGCCCCTGCATCATCGATGACCGCAATTGTTTCCCGTGTTCTGTTCAAACTACCTCATTATTTGAAATAAAAAAGGCTTCAGTGAGAGAGCAAAGCCCCTACGGTCCTCAGTTTTAATTGTTCTCATTCGAATGCACTTGGTATCAACATTCTCTCCTGCGCAGTGTCGGCAATGACATTAATTTGCAATGTCTTTTCATTATCAGTTTAATGATACAGTCCAGCCTCCTTCCACTAACTCAGCCAGGCCTCGGGCCTTGTTCTATATTCGTAATGCGAGTTCAATCAGCTCATCCATTGTAAATCAGCGCCGCACAGTACTCATGCGGTGTGTTCAATGTGATAATTAAAAAATCAATTAGGGAGCCAAATCTGCTACACCCCCTCGAGCATAAAAGGCGAGCAACAAATAATTATTTATTCCCCCCCCGCCCCACACACAATATTTAAGTCATAATGAAACAAAAATTGGCTCTGGGCTGAACAGCCAATATTTACATTTATTTTGCATAGTTATTTGCATAGTTTTTCATAATTTAATTTGTTAGTGTAAAGCTACCTTTGATTGTGTGGGGGTTGGGGGGGGGGGAGTCACAGTTACTTTATGACTGTTCCTTTAACTTAGGATGAACATTTGTAACAGTTGATCTCAATATTGATGTAGATGGAGTAACTTGCGTATGTTCTAGTGAAGTGCGTCATGGTAGGCCTCCCCTTAAGGCAAGGGAAAGTACTGGACTGTGTGGATCTCCCCACTTGAGGCCTGTACAATAGGCCACCCCATCACAAACAGCACCTCTCCTTGCTTCAGATGGAAGAGGAGGACAGGAGAGACAGGATTACACTCCCGCACCCTCCAGGCGCCACAAGGACAATGGCACATCCCAGTGAAAAGCCACCCCTTCCACGGTCCCCTCCGTACTCCTGACTAGCTCTTGGAAAATAAGAATCTAGATGGGGTAGAGGAGCAGAGGGATCTGGGGGTACAGATACACAAATCACTAAAAGTAGAGACGCAGGTTAATAAGGCCATTAAAAAGCAAACTAAGCTCCAGGGTTTATTTCTAGAAGAATAGAATAGAAAAGTAGGGAAGTTTTGCTAAACTTGTATCGCACCTTGGTTAGACCGCACTTGGAGTACTGCGTGCAGTTCTGGTCACCGTATTATAAAAAGGATATAGAGGCACTGGAGAGGGTGCAGAGAAGATTAACAAGGATGATACCAGAACTGCGAGGTTATACCTATCAAGAAAGGATGAGGTTATACTTATAAAGAAAAGAGAAGGATGAGGGGGTGACCTAATAGAGGTCTTTAAAATTATGCAAGGTTTTGATAGATTAGATACAGAGAGTGTTTCCACTTGTGGGGAAGAGCAAAACTAGAGGCCATCAATATAAGGTGGTCACCAAAAAATCAAATAGGAAATTCAGAAGAAACTTCTTTACCCAGAGAGTGGTGAGAATGTGGAACTCGCTACCACAGGGAGTGGTTGAAGCGAATAGTATAGATGCATTTAAGGGGAGGCTAGACAAGCATATGAGGGAGAAGAGAATAGAGGATTACGCTGATAGATTTAGATGAGGAAAGACTGGAGGAGGCTCGAGTGGAGCATAAACGCCGGCATGGACTGGTTGGGCCGAATGGCCTGTTTCTGTGCCATATATCCTATGCAATTCTGTGAGGTTATCTCCACCCCCATGGCCATCGCTAGCCAAATGCCCTGATCTTGAAGCCTGTGATGCTACTAGAAAATGCTATCATACCAATAGACATATTGACCCAAACATGCTGTGGAAGGCAAAATTAACTTTTACAAGTGTACAGGCTCATTCCTTCAGCTTTTAAATGTTGCTTGTGATTTAAAAAAAACATTTAAATACATTGTTGTTTTTTTACTTTTCCTTTCTGTCTCTTTTCTCGCTCTCTCTTAATCCAGTCTTTCTTTCCCTCTCTTTATTTCTCTTTCTGTACCTGATTTGACATTGAATTCACTCACGCTAACTGACACTTCCTGTTAATTTCACAATCCTTCGATCTGATTGGTTCAGTAGATGCGTAGTTGCCTGCCCTTTCCACTCAGGTCCTTAGTTTATGATACATAAACTCATACAAAAAACACGATTCAAGCTTTGTGACCATAGACCACCACTTAAAAGGAATTTTGAGAAACTAGGCAGGAAGTCCTATTGTTCAAGAGAATAATGATGTGACTAAGATTCGTTGTTTGCTGCTAAATCCGACATTGAGAGCTCATTATCAAAATTCAGCAAGTCCTGTAGGGGGCGCCATGGTGTTTCCATCCCCCACTTACAGCCCAAAATATCGTCGACATTAGACGGGCAAGGGCAAGTCTAACTAACGGCGGGCACCACAGAAAGAAAAAGTAAACAAAAACATTTAAATCTCAAACAACAGTTAAAATCTGAAGGAATGAGCCTCCACACTTGTAAAAGTTAATTTTCAGGGCCAGAGAGGTTGTTTGGCAGTAATTAAGACTTATCACATCGTTAAAACGGTGCTTAGATTTGAAATGATTTGACTTAGCTTTCGGTGGCGAGTTTACTTCGTATCTACCGCGCAAGTACAGGAACTTCACGCCGCTCAGCCAGACAGCGAGATACCGTTCTCGTGAAGCTAACAGCAGAGCTAACAGAAGCAAACAGAAGACGCTAACAGCAGCAAACTTTTTTTCTTCCTTTCTGATGTCAAGGATCGCAAGCTTCATCAACTCTTGAACACCAACGCCCCTCCGGAACCTTCTTCCCCTTCACTTTCCTCTGACCCCCCTTCTCCCAATCTCACCCCCTGCCGCGTTTTCACTATCCTCTCTGACCTTCCCCTCTCTGACCCCGAACGATCAGTCCTCAGCAAAGGCCTGAGCTTCATCCCCTTACGCCCCTCACCTCAATAAATTTCAAGCTCGGCACGATGCTGAGCTCTTTTTCCGCCGCCTTCGCCTCCGTGCCCACTTCTCTGGCCAGGAGTCTTCCCCCCCTACGGCTGACCCTTTCTCCCGCTTTCAGAATTCCCGTTCTACCTGGACCCCTCCCTCTGGCATCTTATCCTCTCTAGATCTTTTCATTGCTAAC
Organism: Squalus acanthias; assembly: GCA_030390025.1. NCBI lineage: Eukaryota > Metazoa > Chordata > Chondrichthyes > Squaliformes > Squalidae > Squalus > Squalus acanthias. The sequence continues at coordinate 12,723,634 of CM059442.1, read as the reverse complement.
TGCCGCCGTGACATCGGCTGTCTCCATTTCTCTGCTCCCCTCACTCACTCCAACCTACCTCCCTCTGAACTTGCAGCACTCTATTCTCTCAGATCCAACCCCGACATTGTCATTAAACCTGCTGACAAGGGTGGTGCTGTTGTTGTTTGGCGTACCGACCTCTACCTAGCGGAAGCTGAACGCCAACTCTCCGACACCTCCTCCTACCTCCACCTGGACCATGACCCCACTACTGAACATCAAGCCACCATTTCCAAGACTGTCACTGACCTCATCTCCTCTGGAGATCTTCCCCCCACGGCCACCAACCTCATAGTTCCCCAACCCCGCACAGCCCGCTTCTACCTCCTTCCCAAGATCCACAAACAGGACTGCCCCGGTAGACCCATCGTTTCAGCCTGTTCTTGCCCCATGGAACTTATCTCTTCCTATCTCGACTCTATTTTTTCTCCCCTTGTCCAGTCTCTTCCCACCTACATCCGCGACTCTTCCGACGCCCTCCGCCACTTTAACAGTTTCCAGTTTCCCGGCCCCAACCGCCTCCTTTTCACTATGGACGTACAATCCCTCTACACCTCCATCCCCCACCAGGATGGCCTGAGGGCGCTCCGCTTCTTCCTTGAACAGAGGCCCAACCAGTCCCCATCCACCGCCACCCTCCTCTGCCTGGCTGAACTTGTTCTCACATTGAACAACTTCTCCTTTGACTCCACTCAATTCCTCCAAATTAAAGGTGTTGCTATGGGAACCCGCATGGGTCCTAGCTATGCCTCCCTTTTCGTGGGATATGTGGAACACTCTTTGTTCCAGTCCTACTCGGGTCCCCTCCCTCATCTCTTTTTCCGGTACATTGATGACTGTATCGGTGCCGTCTCCTGCTCTCGCCCTGAACTAGATAATTTCATTCACTATGCTTCCAATTTCCACCCTTCCCTCACCTTCACATGGTCCATCTCCGACTCTTCCCTTCCCTTCCTCGACTTCTCCGTCTCCATCTCTGGGGATAGGTTATTGACAAACATTCACTACAAGCCCACTGACTCCCACAGCTACCTGGACTACACTTCCTCCCACCCCGCCTCCTGTAAGGACTCTATTCCATTCTCCCAGTTTCTCCGTCTCCGCCGCATCTGCTCTGACGATGCCACCTTCCATACCAGTGCTTCCGACATGTCTTCCTTTTTCCTCAACCGAGGATTCCCCTCTACAGTGCTTGACACGGCCCTCGACCGTGTCCGTTCTATCTCCCGCATTTCTGCCCTCACCCCTGCCCCTCCCTCCCGGAACCATGATAGAGTTCCCCTTGTCCTCACCTTTCACCCCACCAGCCTCCACATTCAACGGATCATCCTCTGCCATTTCCGCCACCTCCAACGTGATCCCACCACCAAACGCATCTTCCCCTCACCTCCCCTTTCAGCATTCCGCAGGGACCGCTCCCTCCGCGACACCCTAGTCCACTCCTCTACCACCCCCAGCACCCCTTCCCCCTCGCCCGGCACCTTCCCGTGCAAGCGCAGGAGATGCAACACCTGCCCTTATACAACCCCCTTCCCACTCTCCAGGGCCCCAAACACCCCTTCCAGGTGAAACAGCGATTTACTTGTACTTCCTGCAATTTAGTATACTGTAATCGCTGCTCACGATGTGGTCTCCTCTACATTGGGGAGACCAAACGCAGATTGGGTGACCGCTTTGCGGAACACCTCCGTTCAGTCTGTAAGGGGGACCCCGAGCTCCCGGTGGCCTGTCACTTTAATTCTCCGCTCCACTCCCACTCTGACCTCACCGTCCTCGGCCTCTTACATTGTTCCATGGGAGCTCAGCGTAAGCTCGAGGAACAGCACCTCATCTTTCGTTTAGGCACTTTACAGCCCTCTGGACTCAACATCGAGTTTAACAATTTCAGATCATAACCTCGGCCCCTACCACATATATATATATTTTTATTTTATTTTTTCATCCACCCTTTTGTTTGGCCTTTTTTTTTCCCTCCCAGAAGCTGGCAGCTGTCCTTCATTCTGCCAGCGCATTTCACACTTCATCTAGCCTCAACCTGTCACATTACCACCTCCTCTTGCCTTGAATATCTCTTAATGTCTCTCAATCTCTCTTAATCTCTCCTGCTTTCTATCCCACCACTGACCTTCCCTTTTGTTCTTTCATCCCCTCCCCCTTTTCCCAGCTTTATACTTGCTTTAAATCTATTTCATTTCCTGCTTTTTTCCAGTTCTGACGAAAGGTCTTCGACCTGAAACGTTAACTCTGTTTCTCTCTTCACGGATGCTGCCTGGCCTGCTGAGTTTTTCCAGCGTTTTCTGTTGTTATTTCGGATTTCCAGCATCCGCAGTATTTTGCTATCGTAGCAGAGTGGCTAGTCTTGGACAGCAACTTCCAGATTTTCGCATTTAACCGCGCATCAACCCTCACCTAAAGTTGCTGTGTGATTTACGCATCAATAACGGTGAGTGCCATTAGCCTCTCTGTAATTTTAACAGTAAATTCTGGGCCAATATACTAGTGTTTGTTCTGGCAAATGGTTTAGTGGTAGTATCTCGCCTCTGAGTCAGTGGGTTCGCGCTCACTCCAGAGACTTGAGCACATAATCTAGACCTGACACTCCCCAGTGCAGTGCTGTGGGAGTGCTGCACCGTCGGAGGTGCCGCCTTTTGGATGAGACGTTAAGCCGAGGCCCCGTCTGCTCTCTCAGGTGGACGTAAAAGATCCCGTGGCCACTATTTTGAAGAAGAGCAGAGGAGTTCTCCCGGTGTCCTGGCTAATAGTCATCCCTCAACTGACAGGTAAAACAGATTATCTGGTCATTATCACATTGCTGTTTGTGGGAGCTTGCTGTGCGCAAATTGGCTCCTGTGTTTCCTAAATTACAGGAGTGACCGCACTTCAAAAAAGTACTTCATTGGCTGTGAAGCGCTTTGGGAGTTCTATAGGTGCTATAGAAACGCAAATTCTTTCTTTCTTTCAGATACCATGTGATAAAAATGTAGAACTGCATCAATGTGTAAACCATTGCATATCATTCTAGTCAAATTAAAAAGATAGTGGGGGTTTCTAAATTCGGGCGGGCCTAGACATGCGGGTGCCTTACCCACACAGTGTTCACAGCCCTCGCTCAAATGGGGAGGGCCTGGATTTTGGGCCTCGGACCTCATCATTAATGTGGAAGGTGCTGCGGGAGCAACCCGCACAAGGCTAGTGCTCCAGGTGAGTGATTGGGTGGGGGTCGGGAGTCCGGGGTCGAAGGTCGGGAGTCGAGGGTCGGGAGATCACAGGCCTCGGAAGTGCTGTTGCGGGGGGCCGGGGCCGGGGCCAGGAGGAAGATCGTGGCGCCGGGGGGTTTCCTGGAGGTCAGGATCAGGACAGAGCTCGGAGATATGGGGATCGGGAGCGGCGGTGATTATGGTAAGAACTTACCTTTTTTTTTAAACTCATGTAGTGTTTAGAGTTGGTTTTCACGGAGGCAATCACCACTGGCACTGGCTGACTCGAGGCAAAGCAAAGCTGCAGCAGGGACCAGAGGCTGGCGTTATGCCCCATTATTTGGCCTAACGCCTGCTCCAGATGAGGGTAAACGGCGCCTCTTCTTTGTCCTTTACCAAGATGGCGTCCGGCGCACTCCAGGTCGGGAGAGCGTGCGTGCATCTTGAACCCCATTTTCCAGCATTACCTAAAAAAAACAGGCGCTGCAGAGCCCAGTTTCACCCCCATAAACTCATGATGTGCTTTTTGCACCCACTGCACGAACTATAAGGAGTTTCTGTTGAGTGGAGTTGCGGTTTCATAGAATCATAGAATCTTACAGGACAGAAAGAGGCCATTCGGCCCCTCGTGCCTGTGCCCGCTCGCTGAAAGAACTCTCCAATTAATCCCACTCCCCTGCTCTTTCCCCAAAACCCTGAAAATTTTTCCTTTTCAAGTATTTATCCAATTCCCTTTTGAAAATTACTATCCACCATCCTTTCAGGCAGGGTTGGGGTGAACTTAGATTACTCTTCGTACTGTCTGAGGTCAGCTTCTGTTGCTTCCAAGTGACTGTTTTGAGATCAGTCTATAGTTGGAAAAGCCCTGAAATTCCTGCGGTTCTGCTTGCTGGTGCAAGTGAGGAACGTTGGAGCGGTGCCGTGATAGTCCAACACGGGCGGGGGAGGGGGAGGAGGCTCAGCAAGAGCCCATCGAAGAACATCCGTCGTGCAATTGTCTGCTCTTCGTGGAGCAAAGCAGGCCTCTTCGGCAAGGTAATTGCTCCTCTTTGGGATGGATTATCTTTCCGTCGGAATGGTCTGGGGCCTTCTCAAGGGCTTTTGCTCATTAATTATAATAATATCAGACATGGGCGAGAAAAGGCTGTGCGACTGACAGTCCAGAATCATCCAATCGGGAGATGAAAAGTCTGTTTGCTTTCTGATTGGTGTAGGAAGGCGGGACGTCGCAAGGATGGACGTGTCGGGCGACCAATGGCGGGAGTGTGTGGGGGGGGGGGGGAGGAGGTCGGAGGCGGGAGGTCATGTGATGACACCTCCAGCAATCCTTCCAACCAGCGTTGACAAGCCAGCTCGGTGTGTCAACCTGTTTTCTCCCTTGCGAGGAGCCTGGAGACATTCTTTTACATGAGCAGTGCCGTGTAAATGTATGTTTTGAAGTTATTCACTGGCTTGTGTCTGGTAGATTGAGCAGAGGATCAGTTATGCATCACAAGAGCTATTATCTGGTCCCCAGATGAGTTCAGCCTTCACTCGCATATAAGGCTAGAATTAACAAGGGAAAACCCACTCCTCAGCTCTCAGCCTCTGACCATCTGCTACCTTCTAGAAGATGCTGATCGCAATTATTTCAACTTAGCTGCTCGCTAAAGAATGGGGGAAAAAAAGTGTTGGATCGTCACGAGGAGACGAAACAGGCAGGCGGACGGTTTGTAATTAAGAACGACGTTTGCTTAATATCGAAACCGAGTTTCAGCGTGAGGGCCCGTCCTCGTGCCTATACTGACAGTTCAACAGCCAACGCACAAGAAACAGGAGTTCATTAATCTGCTGTTGCAAATAATGGCACATTCCTTTTAAACATTAATTAGATTTAGTCGTCGGATGAAACATCTGAGATTGGGAAGTCGAACGATGTGTCTGCATCCGATCAGGTTTCTTGTTCTCGTATCACCGTGCTTGCAAAGATCCAAGTGTTGTTATTATTAATAACGTGTCATTAAATCCCCCAACTCAATGCTTGAGCAAGGCACAGACTTGGTAACAGGCAATGATAGATTATCACTAGTTTCTCCATCTGTTTCTCCCCCCCGCACCGCCCAGTTTTCCCCCTGCTGACGACAACAACTTGCATTTATATAGTGCCTTTAACGTAATAAAACGTCCCAGGGCGCTTCACTGCAGCGTAGCCAAAACTGCAGCAGAAACTGTGTCAACATTCAAGATTAGATTGGAGAGGTGGGTGAAGAAAAAGGGGTTGAAGGGATGTGGGAAGAGGGCGGGTAAATGTGATTGGAACTGTCTGCTCATGTGTAGGTTAAAGGGAGACACAGACTGCTTGGGCTGAATGGCCTGTTTCCATGGTGTAACTCTTCTGTTTGACAGTCTTTGATTTTGGAACAGTGTTTTCAGAATGACAATGTGTTATTGCAGGGATTTCATGGTTGTTTACTACAAATCGTAAGCCTATGTGTAGATGGAACAGGAGTTAACAGATTACTTTGATCACATGTCTATCCTAACTCGCACCGAGTCCCGTTCACCCATCACCCCCTGTGCTCGCTGACCTACATTGGCTCCCGGTCCGGCAATGCCTCGATTTTAAAATTCTCATCCTCGTTTTCAAATCCCTCTGTGGCCTCGCCCCTCCCTATTTCTGCAATCTCCTCCAGCCCTACAACCCTCTGCGATCTCTGCGCTCCTCCAATTCTGGCCTCTTGTACATCCCCCATTTTCATAACTCCACCATTGGCGGCCGTGCCTTCAGCTGCCTGGGCCCTGGGCTCTGGAATTCCCTGCCTAAACCTCTCCGCCTCTCTCCTGCTTTAAGACACTTCTTAATACCTCCCTCTTTGACAAAGCTTTGTCACCTGTCCTAATATCTGTTTGTTTGGCTCGGTGTCAAATTTTGTCTGATAATCGCTCCTGTGAAGCGCCTTGGGATGTTTTACTACGTTAAAGGCGCTATATAAATACAAGTTGTTGTTTGTTTCAAGCCACTGCAATAGGAGCTTATGAACGGCAGCTTCTAAAGACTTGTTCTTTAAAGAGAAGTTGGTAGTGCGATTGGTTAGAACATTGTGATCTAACCTATGGGAGCTGAATTTGAATCCAGCCCAGGCAGAAGGGATGACGTTTTTTTTTCTCTTATCTGTGATGGAGTTTAATGGTCTTCTGTGAAATGACTGTGGACTGTCGCAATCCATTACTCAGTACCCATTAGCCCACAGCACATGACTGACTTCAATTCCACACCTATTGACCCCAAGAGTTCTCTTCTCAAAGCGCTTGGTGCTGTTAAATTACATCGCCCCTCTCCCAGCCCTACTGTTATCGCTGCTGCTGTGTATTGAGGCAGCAGGTTGTGCTCGCGGTGAATTCCGCAGCCTGCCTTCATCGTCGGTCTCCGGGTCTGGGTCTGCAGAGGGCTCGCTGAGAACCAACCCAAACCCAAAGCACACCAGGAGTGGCAGTCTCGAAGCTTTGTAGCTCTGCGAGTGCTCGCTCTCGCTCTCTCTCTCTCCTCTCTGTCGTCAGCTCTCCTTGAATTGCCTGGCCCCTCATGAGCCTGTGAGTAAACTGGCTGTGGCACTGAATTGGAAGGCGACGAGCTTGATCCCTCTTGGTGTCAGCCATGGCTCAGTGGGTCGCACTCTCGCCTCTGAGTCAGAAGGTCATGGGTTCAAGTCCCACTCCAGAGACTTGAGCACAAAAAGCTAGGCTGACACTCCCAGTGCAGTGCTGAGGGAGTGCTGCACTGTCGGAGGTGCCGTCTTTCAGATGAGACGTTAAACCGAGGCCCCGTCTGCTCTCTCAGGTGGATGTAAAAGATCTCACGGCACTATTTCGAAGAAGAGCAGGGGAGTTATCCCCGATGTCCTGGCCAATATTTATCCCTCAACCAACATCACTAAAACAGATAATCTACTCATTATCACATTGCTGTTTGTGGGAGCTTGCTGTGCGCAAATTGGCCGCCACATTTCCTACATTACATGACTACACTTCAAAGTAAAGCGTTTTGGGACATCCTGTAAGGCGCTGTATAAATTCAAGCCTTTCTTGGGAAAGAAACCATAGAACCCCTAATTCTTCCTTAATAGGGTCCTTTCACTTGCTGAAAGGATGCTGGGATATAGCATTGACTGACTGCCTTCTCATAACATTTCCTTGCCTTCCTTTACCAATGAGCAAGAGGAGGAGAAGGGATAACACTGCCCTCAGCATGCCTACTGAGAGCCACTGACAAAGTGGAGGTGGATTCCAAGTAGCTCTCAGGTGCTATATATAAATTTGCCCCAGACTGTCATTCCTCATCTCAATGAGACACCCACCCCCTCACCACCCCCCCCCCCCCCCCCTCCGCCGTGTGCAATGTCTGGGATCTGGCCATATATAGAAAGAATAACATTAATGTGTTCTTCGTTACCTGTGTTCCAGGTAAGTGTCTGCTCTTGATGGATGTTCGAAGTATGTTGTAGAACTCAATATCTCACGTGTCCTAGACCATATATGACCTTGAAGTTTTAATCGATGCAAGGCAGGGAAAAGAAGTTCCATTTCTTTTCTTAAGTAGTCTCTATGGGCTTTCTGTTTAAGGTTTTTTGAGGGAGAAGAGAACATTTTCAGGTGACCTAATTGAAATTTTCAAGATTATGAAGGGAATTGACAAAACTTGGCCAGACAAATTATTCACTGTGGCGAAGGGTTCAGATCCCAGGGGTTGTGGGGGACAAGTTGAGGATTAGAAGAGAGGTGAGTGCCAGCCCTCCAGGACTGCCCAGGAGTCTCCAGGAATTAACAGTTGATCTCCAGGACATTGCTGCCAGCAACAACCCGGGAGAAAGATCAGAGGGGCGTTCAAAAATAATTGTGTGGTTTTTTTTCATTTCCTTTTATACTTTTGTTTATTAGTTATAAAAATATTGGACGTAGGGGGGAAAAAGGCTGTTTGATTGACGGTCAAGAATCATCCAATCAGGTAACAAAGAGTCTATTCCCTTTCCAATTGGCCATGGGAAGACAGTGTGGCGCAAGACTGGACGTGTCGGGCGACCAATGGCGGGAGTGTGGGGGCGGGGTGGTCAGAGACAGGAAGTGATGTGTGAAAACTCCAGGAATCTGTCCAACCAGAGTTGGCCACCCTAACGGAGGAGGAGGAGGAGGAATACCCGAGTGGGAGCGGGTCCTGGACCTGACCCCAGGCCCTACTGACCCAGAAGGCGAGAGTGCTACCCATTGAGTCACGGCTGACACTCGTGCTATTACTGAGCGTCCTGCTTTCTCCAGCCATTGACCAGTTCCCCAGGTCATGTACTGCGTCTAGACACAAAGAACAAAATCTGCCCAGGTTTGTGTAAGTATGGCAGGAAAGATTTGCTTTTATATCGGAAGCATTCTTAAATATCTCACATCTGAGACCTGATGGTTTTCTCTTTATACACATTACTGAGGGAAGGATGTCTATCAAAATACCAAACAGACAGATTCACCACAGCTGCTGAGTGTTCGGAGTGAGTTGCTTCTTGAGCTTTGAATGAGGTATATTTTCCAACATGTGTTCGCTAGAAGAAATATTTAACTCTCTCCGACTGGATTTCTCTCTGCGCTTTTATTTAGAACTCTAGTGTTAAAACTGTTTACTTTCAGCTGGTTAACACTGGAGTTAAAGAGGAATTTAGAACTACCATGGTAAGCATTTGCCTGGGAACGACACTGTTGGAAAATACACCGCAATGTTTCGCGGTATCAGGATGGCCCCCATATTAAAATAATCACATACGCTGACGCACAGAATTTGCAAAGTTCATAAATAGGCTGAGGTGTGGCTCGCTCTGATTTAATTTGAAATTGAAAAATGAATTTTTGATTGCCTTGCAATATTTAATCTCGCTGTGCAATCTATCTCCCGAGATCACTGCTCCTATATCAGCTCAAGGATCCCAACATCATTAATCGTTTAATAGTAAACTCGTGACATTTACTGCTGCAGATTTGAAGTTATTAAAGGATTGTAACGTGCATCACTGGGCACATTGAGTTTCCTGTAACTGGTGGAATGTTGCGGCTCACTATTAACTGATACATTTTGAGCTGCCGAGATGTGAAGCATGTTTAGAATTGTGTTTTGCTGTCTGATTCCACTGACATTTGATAGCAGTAATATTACGTTTCATTTATTAGTGCTATTCTTATTGTTGAGCCTTATCATTTATAAAGCGTTGATAAGGTGGAATCAATTTTAACCATCTATGACATAAACTATGACTTCTCGAGCTATTTATTTCAGTTCACTTTTAATCAGCGGCCTAACTGTCAAGTCCGTGGCTGCAGTGTGTACCATCTACAAGATGCACTGCAGCAACTCACCAAGGCTTCTTCGGCAGCACCTCCCAAACCCGCGACCTCTACCACCTAGAAGGACAAGGGCAGCAGGCGCATGGGAACACCACCACCTCCAAGTTCCCCTCCAAGTCACACACCATCCTGACTTGGAAATATATCGCCGTTCCTTCATCGTCGCTGGGTCAGAATCCTGGCTCTCCCTAACAGCACTGTGGGAGCACCTTCACCACACGGACTGCAGCGGTTCAAGAAGGCGGTTCACCACCACCTTCTCAAGGGCAGTTAGGGATGGGCAATAAATGCTGGCCTTGCCAGCGACGCCCACATCCCGTGAATAAATAAAAAACATCCAGCCCGTTGAAATGAAGCCTCTATAGAATGGAATATTGGCTACTAGATCTGCTTCCTTAGTTTCACAAATAAGGCTCCAAAAGGTCCCAGAGATACATTAATGGAGCTGCTCTTTCAGGATTTCTTCTGATTGGATGAAAATCATTTATGCTTTCTTTCTCAAAATAAAAAATAAAGACTTACATTTATGTAGTGCCTTTCAGCACGGCCCAAAGCGCTTCACAACCAATGAAGTATTTTTGAAGTGTGGTCACTGTTGTAACGTAGGAAACATGGGATCTTTTACATCCACCTGAGAGAGCAGATGGGGCCTCGGTTTAGTATCTCATCTGAAAGACCGCACCTCTGACAGTGCAGCACTCCCTCAGTACTGTACTGGGAGTGTCAGCTAGATTTTTCTGCTGACGTTTCTGGAGTGGGGCTTGAATCCACGACCTCCTGACTGAGAGAAAAGAAAGAAGGGGAGAAAGTCGGTATCGCCCCGTTTGGGGCGCAATTATCGGCCGGGCACAAAGTTTAGCGCCTGGCGCTAATTATCGCCTCTGACTGCAAACTTGACTTCTATCGCCCTTGGAGGTGATTTGAGCGCTAAATCAGGCGCTACACACCTCTCTTAAGGTGCTAACGCCGAGGAGTGAGGTGCTACCTCAGAGCGCTGGCGAAGCTCATGTGATGTCAGTTAGCAATGGAACACAGACACACTGGCGCCGGCCAGTTCTTAAAGGGGAGGGTCGATCTTGCTCTTCAGCCACACCCTGCTCATTGCAGCCTTGAATCTCGGCCTGGACAGACCTGTACATTAATTCTGCTGGAAAGAACAATGGAGAGACCCAGGGAAAGAGCTCAGAGTGCAGCCCCCGATAGTCTCTTCTAAATCGATGCAATGAAGGTCAAATCAAAATGAACCTGCAAAGCGCAGCTCAGTACCCAAAACTCCTTCACACAACGTTGAAACTCTCCAGAAGTCTCTCTCTCTCTCAGAATGCTTGGTGCAAAAATGTCGCCGACAATAAAAGGCAGGAAGCGGCCGCCTTTAAATAGCGCTCCCCCAGTCCCTTCCCGACTGCAAAGCGTTCCCCTCCACCTGTTGTTGCTAGCGGCAGGTGGAAAGGCAGGGGGCGCCACTCAACATCCGGTCCAGGGCACTCTACTGGGGCGTTGCGCACTCGACTGACGTCACGATCTGCAGGCGCAGGAGATCGTGGCGGTAGTGTTTAGCGCCGCCGCAAAATGTCTGGTCAATTTCACGAGCGGCGCAAACGTTGCCGCGCCCGGGCGCTAGTTGCTTTGCGCCCCGTTAGCGTCCTCTTAGGGTGCTAATGGGAGGCGCAAAGCAACCGAATTTTTCCCCCAGAGAGACTTGCATTTATATAGCGCCTTTCATGACCGTAGGATGTCCCAAAGTGCTTTACAGCCAACGAAGTACTTGTGACGTGTAATAACTGTTGTAATGTAGAAGGCAACTTGTATTTATAAATCTCGGCCTTCGAACCCGGACCAGGCCTTAATCTTGAGTTTTTGCCCAGAATGACTATTTAATTCCTACCTGGAACTGCATGTTGGCAGTCCCACTGAAGCTGATACTCTCACTGGTTCAGGAGCCATTTCATCCTTTATGTAAGAGAGGATCCTGGGAACAGTGTTGCTTGGAAGGTTTGTGATAATGGGATATTTCTTTCTAGCTTTCATTTACCGATCTGTTCTTTGCTCGACCTATGCCACTCCTCATTCCTCATTCCTTATCGGGTTTCTAGTCCTATGAATTATACCTCTGTTTTTGAGGAAGTTTAAATAAAGTACACATTGCACCAGGAATTCAATTCCCTTTTTTTTCTTCAGCTGCTGTAATACCTTCCGCTCTCTCTCATGCAGCAAGCAGGTCTGGGTAGTTTTTGCGTAGAAAGGGAGAGTCAGAGTTGTCTCAAATGTCAGTAAAAGATGTTTTCGAAACTTGTGTCTTTTTTTAATCAATGCGCTCTCTAAAGCCTCCCTTGTACCATCTCCCAGCCTCACGTGAATGTGTCCCTGTATGTCTGCTATTGACATCGAAAGTAACTCCAATATCTACTCGATACTGATTCAGCTCAGTGAAGTGTTTGATTAGGGAAGGCAGGAAACTTGAGCTCGAAATCTATGAGAATTCAGAGAAGTGAAACAAACAATTCAATGGTATCCTTACCTGGCTATCATGTTACAATGGAAGAGTCGAGGGGCCCAATATTCTGCCCTCTTAATCCATTCCTAATATATTTGTCAGTCTGTTCTTTTATTGTGCAGGATAAAAAGTGTCAGTTGTCATAAAAGTAAAGCTAACAGAATAGATTCAAGGCACACAGCTTGCCAAATCGATCCTTACTTTCCTCGGATAGCGTACTGCTTAACACATTTGACTAAAATTCCTTTTGCGCTATTTTAATGTTGCCATTTATATTAACCGGGTTTATAGGTGCAGTGGAATTAGGCAGTTCTACACTGCAAGAAAGGAAAGGCTTGCATTTAAACAGCGCTTTTCACAACCTCAGAACGTCCCAAAGCGCTTCACAGCCAATGAAGTACTTTTTTGAAGTGTGGTCACTGTTGTAATGTAGGAAACGCAGCAGCCAATTTGGGCACAGCAAGCTCCCACCAGCAGCAATGTGATAATGACCCAGATCATCTGTTTTAGCGATACTGGTTGAGGGTTAAATATTGGCCCCAGGACACCGGGGAGAACTCCCCTGCTCTTCTTCGAATAGTGCCGTGGGATCTTTTACATCCACCCGAGAGAGCAGACGGGGCCTCGGTTTAACGTCTCATCTGACAGTGCAGTGCTCCCTCAGTACTGCACTGGGAGTGTCAGACTAGATTTTTGTGCTCGAGTCTCTGGAGTGGGACTTGAACCTACAACCTAAAAATCAAAAAATAAACCATTGATTGTGAAGCACTTTGGAATATCCTGAGGATGTGGAAGGTGCTATATAAATGCAAGTTCTATCCTCTCTTGCTGAAGGCAAGGTGGAAGGAACAGTGCCAAATACCCGTTTGGTCAACTTCCAGTGTCAATGCAGGTCAGAGACACACAGAACAGCAATTTTCCCCTGCCGCAGTACTGCGTGCCACTGGTATAGAAGAATTGAATTGATATAATAACATAGGAACAGGAGGAGGCCATTCAGCCCCTCGAGCCTGTTCTGTCATTAAACTAGATCATGGCTGATCTGTCTTAACTCCATCTACTCGCTTGGTTCCGTGACCCTTAAGACCCTTGCCTAACAAAAAACTATCAATCTCAGTTCTGTAATTTTCAATTGCCCCCCAGCCTCAACAGCTTTTTGGGGGAGGAGAGTTCCAGATTTCCACTACCCTTTGTGTGAGGAAGTGCTTCCTGACATCACTCCTGAACGGCCTGGCTCTGATTTTAAGGTTCTGCCCCCTTATTCTGGACTCCCCCCACCAGAGGAAATAGTTTCTCTCTATCTACCCAATGAATCCCTTAATCATCTTGAATGCCTCAATTAGATCAGCCGTGGTTCAGTGGGTAGCTCGCTCGCCTCTGAGTCAGAAGGTTGTGGGTTCAAGCCCCACTCCAGGGACTTGAGCACAAAAATCTAGGCTGACACTCCAGTGCAGTGCTGAGGGAGTGCTGCACTGTCTGAGGTGCTGTCTTTCAGATGAGACATTAAACTGATTCCCCGTCTGCCCTCTCAGATGAACATAAAAGATCCCATAACACTATTTTGAAGAGGGGGAGTTCTCCCCGGTGTCCTGGCCAATATTTATCCCTCAACCAACATCACTAAAGCAGATTATCTGCTCATTATCACATTGCTGTTTGTGGGAGCTTGCTGTGCGCAAATTGGCTGCCGCGTTTCCTACATTACAACAGTGACTACACTTCAAAAGTACTTCTTTGGCTGTGAAGCACTTTGAGACGTCCGGTGGTCATGAAAGGTGCTATATAAATGCAAGTCTTTCTTTAGATCATCCTTTAATCTTCCATTACAATAAGCAATAGAACGCTTACTGTCCCGCGGAAAGTTTGTTCGAAGTTATTCTACTTTGAAATGAAACCATCTGTTAGTTAATGCTGTTTCAGTCCCTGTGGCACTGGGCTATATCTCTGAACAACACAGGCATGCTGAGCAGGAACTGTACGAGTGCGTTGGCAGTTTAAACATTCATGCACCAACGGGGCCTAGTTAAACCAGCTATTTTGCCCTTGAACCAAACATTTCTATGGGGGAACATTTCGCAGATGGTGGAGAAGCAGCTCTCAGTACAAATTGTGGCTTTGAGCCTTTGGTGTTCCCTCTGCAACGATCAGAAGTGGAATTGTGCTGCCTCCGACAGTGCCTAGATTTCAAAGCAAGGCCCGTGTGCATCTTAAAGTTGTCAACAACAACAACTTGCCTTTATATAGCACCTTTCACATCGTAAAATGTCTCAAGGCATTGCACAGGAGCGATTAACAAACAAAATTTGATACGGAGCCACATAAGGAGATATTAGGACAGGTGACCACAAGCTTGGTCAAAGAGGTAGGTTTTAAGGAGCGTCTTAAAGGAGGAGAGAGAGGTAGCGAGGCGGAGAAGTTTAGACAGGGAATTCCAGAGCTTAGGGCCCAGGCAGCTGAAGGCATAGCCACCAATGGTGGAGTGAAGGAAATTGGGGATGACCAAGAGGTCAGAATTGGTGGAGCGCAGAGATCTCGGAGAGCTATTGGGCTGGAGGAGATTACAGAGATAGGGAGGGTTGAAATGTAGCACTGATTTTAACATATGAATCTTTACATTAATTCTGCCAGTGAATCTTAAACCAAGCGATTCACAAGCATCAGGTTCGTAATGGCTTCTTCGCCAGTTAAGATTGCAGGGTGGCATTTTCCCCTGAGATTTATATGCATCCTTTGCAAACTAATCTACCCGGCTGACTTACAGTAAGGCTTTTCCAACACAACAGTGAGAATCAGTACCAATTAGCGTTGTGTTGAAATCCTGACAGCACCTCTCAAACCCGCGGCCTCCACCACCTAGAAGGACAAGGGTAGCAGGTGCACGTGAACACCACCACCTCCAAGTTTCCCTCAAGTCACACACCATCCCGACTTGGAAATATATCGGCATTCCTTCATTGTTGCTGGGTCAAATGATGGTGGACCCCAGCACGTGAGTACAAAAGACAAGGCTGAAGCATTTGCAACCATCTTCAGCCAGAAGTGGCAAGTGGATAATCCATATCGGCCTCCTCCTGAGGTCCCCACCATCACAGAAGCCAGTCTTCAGCCAATTCAATTCACATGATATCAAGAAACGGCTGAGCGCACTGGATACAGCAAAGGCTACGGGCCCCAACAACACCCGGCTGTCGTGCTGAAGACTTGTCCTCCCGAACTAGCCGCGCCTCTAGCCAAGCTGTTCCAGTACAGCTACAACACTGGCATCTATCCGACAATGTGGAAAACTGCCCAGGTATGTCCTGTCCACAAAAAGCAGGACAAATCCAATCCGGCCAATTACCACCCAATCAGTCTACTCTCAATCAGCAGCAAAGTGATGGAAGGTGTCATCGACAGTGCAATCAAGCAGCACTTACTCACCAATAACCTACTCACTGATGCTCAGTTTGGGTTCCGCTAAGACCACTCAGCTCCAGACCTCATTACAGCCTTGGTCCAAACATGGACAAAAGAGCTGAATTCCAAGGGTGAGGTGAGAGTGACTGCCCTTGATATCAAGATAGCATTTGACCGAGTATGGCATCAAGGAGCCCTAGTAAAACTGAAGTCAATGGGATTTGGGGGGAAAACTCTCCACTGGCTAGAGTCATACCTATCACAAAGGAAGATGGTTGTGGTGGTTGGAAGTCAATCATCACAGTCCCAGGACATCGCTGCAGGATTTCCTCAGGGCAGTGTCCTAGGCCCAGCCATCTTCAACTGCTTCATCAATGACCGTCCTTCCATCATAAGGTCAGAAGTGGGGATGTTCGCTGATGATTGCACAGTGTTCAGTGCCATTTGCAACTCCTCAGATAATGAAGCAGTCCATGCCCTCATGCAGCAAGACTTGGACGACATTCAGGCTTGGGCTGATAAGTGGCAGGTAACATTTGCGCGCCACAGAAGTGCCAGGCAATGACTATCTCCAACAAGTGAGCATCTAACCACCACCCCTTGACATTCAACGGTATTACCATCGCGAATCCCCCACCATCAATATCCTGGGGGGGCGGGGGGGTCACCATTGACCAGAAACATAACTGGACCAGCCGCATAAATACTGTGGCAACAAGAGCAGGTCAGAGGCTGGGTATTCTGTGACAAGTGTCTCACCTCCTGACTCCCCAAAGCCTTTCCACCATCTACAAGGCACAAGTAAGGAGTGTGATGGAATACTCCCCACTTGCCTGGATGAGTGCAGTTCCAACAACGCTCAAGAAGCTCGACACCATCCAGGACAAAGCAGCCCGCTTGATTGGCACCCCATCCACCACCTTAAGCATTCACTCCCTCCATCACCGGCGTACCGTGGCTGCAGTGTGTACCATCTACAAGATGTACTGCAGCAAATCGCCAAGGCTTCTTCGGCAGCACCTCCCAAACCTGTGACCTCTTCCACCTAGAAGGACAACGGCAGCAGGCGCATGAGAACACCACCACCTCCAAGTTCCCCTCCAAGTCACACACCATCCTGACTTGGAAGCATATCGCCGATCCTTCACCGTCGCTGGGTCAAAATCCTGGAAATCCCTCCCTAACAGCACTGTGGGAGTACCTTCACCACACGGACTGCAGCGGTTCAAGATGAAGGCCCACCACCACCTTCTCAAGAGATGAGTAATTAATGCCAGCCTTGCCAGCGACGCCCACATCCCATGAATTAATAATAAAACGAAAATTGTAGCCCTACACAAAAGGATTTTGCTGTTACTTTGTGCATTAATGCATTCTCCTGTCTTAACAAGACTTCTCCATTCACCCTGCCTTCATCTCATCAATTATAGATCTGACAGTCAGTCATCTCTTAAGAATTGGCTCAGTTTGTACAATGTTACCAGAGTTGAGTAAAGCGCATCAAATATGTTTTTAAATGTGCCTCAGAAATCCTATTGTGCATTTTTAAAATCAGTTTACACATACATTTTTTAACAGTAATGAGTTAGATGCTTGATTTTTTTTCCATTTTGTCTAATGATAGAGTGGAAGAATCCAAGAGAGACAGCTCCTCTTCTCTTCTCACTGATTCTACATGCAATGTTTATTCACCTCCCTGGGCCTTTTATACAGCAACAACAACTTGCATTTGTATAGCGTAAAGCGTCCCAAGGCGTGTCACAGGCGTGTTCTCAAACAAGATTTGACACCCAGCCATATAAGGCGATATTAGGACAGGTGAACAAAAGCTGGGTCAAAGAGGTAGGTTTTAAGGAGCGTCACTAAAGAGGAGAGAGAGGCGGAGAGGTTCAGGGAGTAAATTTCAGAGCTTAGGGCCCTGAAGGCACGGCCGCCAATGGTGGAGCGATTAAAATCAGGGGATGCGCAAGAGGCCAGAATTGGAGGAGTGCAGAGATCTCGGGGGAGTTGTAGGGCTGGAGGAGGTTACAAAGATAGAGAGGGAGCGAGGCCATGGAGGGATTTGAACACAAGGATGAGAATTTTAAAATCGCGCCGTTGCCGGACCGGAAGCCAATGTAGGTCAGCGAGCACAGGGGTGATGGGTGAAGGGCACTTGGTGCCAGTTAGGATACGGGTAGCAGAGTTTTGGATGAGCTCAAGTTTACAAAGAGTACAAGGTGGGAGGCCGGCCAGGAGAGCGTTGGAATAGTGGAGTCTAGAGGTAACAAAGGCATGAATGTTGGACCGAATGGCCTGTTTCTGTGCTGTAATTTCTCCCACTCCAGAGACTTGAGCGCAAAAATCTAGGCTGACACTCCAATGTAGTACTGAGTGAGGATGAGACGTTAAACCGAGGCCCTGTCTGCCTTCTCAGGTGGACATAAAAGACCCCAAGACACTATTTTGAAGAAGAGCAGGGGAGTTATCCCCGGTGTCCTGGCCAATATTTATCACTCATCCAACATCACTAAAAAAAAACAGATGATCTGATCATTATCATATTGCTGCTGCGTTTCCTACATTACAACAGTGACTATACTTCAAAAAAGTGCCTTCTTGGCTGAAAAGCGCTTTGGGACGTCCTGAGATCGTAAAAGGCGTTATATAAATGCAAGTCTTTCTTTTTCCTAGTCCTTATGGGAGAATGATACAAAGGATGTCCTACATCACTGCAGTAAGCTCAATACCAGCTTTTGTTCCCCTGAACTTCCTTGGCCTCTCACATGTCCAGCCAAGCATTGACCTGGATTATTGAGCACGTAAATCAAAATGATCTAAATGCTCATGCTTTATTTATCGAGTCACT
The DNA here is from genome assembly GCA_030390025.1 of Squalus acanthias. Lineage (NCBI taxonomy): Eukaryota > Metazoa > Chordata > Chondrichthyes > Squaliformes > Squalidae > Squalus > Squalus acanthias. Next base: position 12,705,321 of record CM059442.1, on the reverse strand, counting down.
TCACAGTGAAAGATGTCACCCAAGTGAAAATGACTTTACCTGTCCCAGTGAAATGGGAACTCCAAGGCAGCCATCTGACTCACAGTAAGTGGCGATGGCAGATATTAAAGTGGTTTTGAAGAACAGCAGGGGAGTTCTCCCCAGTGTCCTGGGGCCAATATTTGTCCCTCAATCAACATCACTGAAACAGATTATCTGGTCATAGTCTCATTGACTTGCATAAACTTACGTTTCTATAGTGCCTTTCATGACCTCAGGACATCCCAAAGTGCTTTACAGTCAATGAAGTACTTTTTGAAGTGTAGTCATTTAATGTTGGAAATACGGCAGCCAATCTCCCACAAACAGTAATGAAGGAGTTTGTAATTTTGTTACACACACCACACTGAAGGATTCTGCCCATAGGATGAGAAGTATATATGTCCTGTATAGAGGGAAGAGGTGAGAGTAACTGCCCTTGACATCAAGGCAGCATTTGACCGAGTGTGGCATCAAGGAGTCCGAGTAAAACTGAAGTCAATGGGAATCGGGGGGGAAAACTCTCCACTGGCTGGAGTCAAACCTAGCACAAAGGAAGATGGTTGTGGTGGTTGAAGGTCAATCATCACAGCCCCAGGACATCGCTGCAGGAATTCCTCAGGGCAGTGTCGAGGTCCAACCATCTTCAGCTGCTTCATCAATGACCTTCCCTCCAACATAAGGTCAGAAATGTGGATGTTCGCTGATGACTGCACAGTGTTCAGCGCCATTTACAACTCCTCAGATAATGAAGCAGTCCATGCCCGCATGTAACAAGACCTGGACAACGTTCAGGCTTGGGCTGATAAGTGGCAGGTAACATTTGCACCACAGAAGTGCCAGGCAATGACTATCTCCAACAAGTGAGAGTCTAATACCGCCCCTTGACATTCAACGGTATTACCATCGCAGAATCCCCCACCATCAACATCCTGGGGGTCACCATTGACCAGAAACTTAACTGGACCAGCCACATAAATACTGTGGCAACAAGAGCAGGTCAGAGGCTAGGTATTCTGCGGCGAGTGTCTCACCTCCTGACTTCCCAAAGCCTTTCCACCATCTACAAGGCACAAGTAGGGAGTGTGATGGAATACTCTCCACTTGCCTGGATGAGTGAAGCTCCAACAACACTTAAAAAGCTCAACACCATCCAGGACAAAGCAGCCCACTTGATTGGCACCCCATCCACCACCTTAAACACTCACTCCCTCCACCACCAGCGTACCGTGGCTGCAGTGTGTATCATCTACAAGATGCACTGCAGCAACTCGCCAAGGCTTCTTCGGCAGCACCTCCCAAACCCGCGACCTCTACCACCTAGAAGGACAAGGGCAGCAGGCGCATGAGAACACCACCACCTGCAAGTTCCCCTCCAAGTCACACACCATCCTGACTTAGAAGTATATCGCCGATCCTTCATCGTCACTTGGTCAAAATCCTGGAACTCCCTCCCTAACAGTACCTTCACCACACGGACTGCAGCGGTTCAAGAAGGCGGCTCACCACCACCTTCTCAAGGGCAATTAGGGATGGGTAATAAATGCTGGCATTATAGCGACGCCCACATCCCATAAAAATGAATTAAAAAAAAGAGAGAGAGACAGGGGTTTTGGGATCAGTTACCTGAGGTATCTTGTTAAAAAGAAAATCCAATCTATTGACTAAATAAAATTGCTGAGACAGAATCATATTTTAGTCAGTTGTTGTGTACCTCATGCTGCAATAGTCTTCAAAACATGAATTAAACTTACTAAAATCCTGCCCTACAACAACAAAACTGCTGTACTCCTAGCACCCAGGTGAGTTGATGTGGAGAGTGAGCACATTGTGCAGCCATCAGTGCTATTATTGGATAGCTTACATCCATGCTAGGTTGCAAAGTATTCCCTTGGTGAAAACATATCAAAGCCCTTGTTTGCAGTGATGAATTACCCTCATTGCAGAATAATTCACATGACTAAAATGGTTCGCTTCCTAATGTGATCCTTTACATTCAAGCGTTCTTTTTATGTGAAAGAGAACAGTCTTGCATTTAACTGTTCGCAACCTCGGCGTTCGATTTGACCCCGAGCTAAGCTTCCAACCCTCTCCATCACCAAGACCGCCTACTTCCACTACCGTAACAATGCCGGTCTCCGCCCCGGTCTCAGCTCACCTGCTGCTGTGTGAGAGAATCAGCCCCAATATCTCCCTGTGCAGCCTCTTCGTCACAACTCAATTATACCCATCAAGAGCCCACACCTAAAAGATTAACCTGTCTTCTCTCTTTATGGGCCTGCTGCCTGGTTCCACTTTACGTTAAGCCGGGGTTGCTTCCGGTGGAGACAGCCTACTTCTCTCTGTCTCTCTGCCCTCCTTTAAGATGCTCGCACCAAGTCCCGTTCACCCATCACCCTCTCTGCTCGCTGACCTACATTGGCTCCCGGGCCGGCAATGCCTTGATTTTAAAATTCTCATTCTCATGTTCAAATCCCTCCATGGCCTCGCCCCTTCCTATCTCTGTAACCTCCTCCAGCCCTACACCCTCCAAGATCTCTGCGCTCCTCCAATTCTGGCCTCTTGCGCATCCCCGATTTTAATTGCTCCACCATTGGCGGCCGTGCCTTCAGCTGCGAGGCGCTAAGCTCTGGAATTCCCTCCCTAAAACTCTCCACCTCTCTATTGCTCGCTCCTCCTTTAAGACCTCCTTAAAACCGACCTCTTTGACCCAGCTTTTGGTCACCTGTCCTAATATCTCCTTATGAGGCTCCGTGTCAAATCTTGTTTGATAATCGCTCCTGTGAAGCATCTTGGGACGTTTTACTACATTAAAGGTGCTATATAAATGCAAGTTGTTGTTGAGACAGTGGTTCCCACCTCAAATACAATTGCTTTAGTGCTAACCTGCTGTTATCTTGTATCATTGCTGACAGCACAGAGGCCAAGCAGCTTAAGTCTGTGGTAACACAATACAGCTTCCTGTGACTTGAACTTTATTACATCACTTCCTGTGATTAGTCCAGGATAAATACTGGGCTGATCAGTTGCATCCTGGAGAGGCATAGAGTAAGACCTCTTTTGTATGTAGCACCTTTTTAGTTGATTAAAGCTTACTTTAAGTTCACCACGCGTAAGGCTCATTCTTACGACAATTTAATCAACTTTGAAAAACTTCGCACTCAAACTTTTTGGACGAACTCGGAATTAAGGATCCAGGGAATCACCCATCATGGAAAACATCCTTAAACCATCGTGTCTTGACTTGGACCCAAACACCCCAGCAGCCGGTAAGGTGTGGAAACACTGGTATCGCACGTTTGACAATTTTCTCGAATATTGCAAGGCTGATGATGACTCAAAATTGCGGATACTCATCAACTGTGTCACCCCGAATGTATTTCAGTATGTCGAGGAATGGGGCAGTTACGAGGAGGCAATTCGGACGCTTAAAAGACTATATACTAAGACACCGAATGAGGTCTATGCCAAACATCTACTAGCTACAGCCCAACAAGGGCCGGAGGAATCCATTGATAAATTCCTCCAAGAGCTTCGCAGACTTAGTATGGACTGTAACTTTCAGGCGGCCTCAGCTGAGCTGTACCGTGAAGAAATGATCCGTGATGCTTTCATCTGCGGGCTTGCCTCCCCATTTATACGCCAGCGTCTACTGGAAAGTAAGACACTTGAGCTTCAGAGAGCTTATGACATGGCTTGCTCTCTAGATCTGGCAAAAAGAAATGCAGACCTTTATACAGTGCCCAGACCTCGGTCTGCTGCCTTAACTACAGTCAGGCAATTTAAGAGGCCACAGGTGAACTCTATTAGGGAGGACTTTATCCCTGACGATCAATCTGATGACTTCACTGATGAAGAGGATGATGACCCCACTGTAGCAGCCTCTTGGCAATCTAAGAAATACTTCTTTTGTGGTGATGAGTTTCACCCTCGGAAATTCTGCCCTGCTCGCAATGCGTTTTGCAGTCATTGCAACAAAAAGGGTCATTTTGCAAAGGTTTGCCTATCAAGAGCCTCTACGAGGGCTTATCAAGCTAAGTCCTACCGAACTGCCCCGGTAAGGGCCTATCAAGATGTTCCGGCTAAAATCTATTGTGCTTCCTCTCGGGTTTTCTCTCGAAGAAACACACCTAGAGTTTCAGCCACTCTTTGTGCAACGACACCAATTACAGCTGCTTGTCCTCAGAACCTATTCCATGCAGCTACAAAAGCATCAATTAATGGACATACTTTAGATGCCTTAATTGACTCAGGTAGCACTGATAGTTTCATTAGGGAACAGATTGTTGCAGAGTTAAAGCTACATGTTTTCCCATCGGACCAGGCAATTGCGATGGCTCAGTCATCACTTAATACCAGAATTTCTGGCTTTTGTATGGTTGAAATAACACTTAATGGTCACAGGTATCCCTCCACCCGGCTTTCGGTGCTCAAGGACTTATGTAGTGATCTTATCTTAGGGCTAGATTTTCAAAAGCAGCATAAGAAGCTCACCATTGAGTTCGGCGGATCCAAACCTGAACTCACTATTTCTAATATACGACCTCGATTACCGTTCTGTGCATTGTCAGCAGCTTCACTGGATGAACCCTCACTGTTTACCAGTATCCCTCCTCGATGCAAACCGATTATAACAAAGTCACGACGTTTCAGTCAGGAAGACCAGTCTTTTATTGCGGCTGAGATTTCTCGGCTTTTAGCAGAGGATATCATTGAGCCTTGTTCGTCGCCATGGCGCGCCCAGGTCGTTATTGTTAAGAACCCTCTCCAACCTCACAAGAAACGGCTGTGCATTGACTATTCACAGACCATCAATCAATATACGGACTTGGACGCATACCCATTGCCGCGCATCGATGATATGGTTAATAAACTGGCTGAGTACACGGTGTTCTCAACATATGATCTGAAAAGTGCCTATCATCAGGTACCCTTGAAGGTCTCAGACAAGCAGTATACGGCCTTTGAAGCCAATGGACGGCTGTATCAATTTCGTCGCCTCCCCTTTGGGGTCACTAATGGAGTGGCTGTCTTCCAGCGAGCAATGGATGACCTGGTCAAACAGGAAGACTTAAAGGATACATTTCCTTATCTGGACAATATTACTGTCGCAGGTCGCAATCAGCGGGAACATGACGCCAATCTCCAACGATTTTGGGATGCACTCCAGCACCGTAATTTGACATTAAATGCGGCTAAATCCATTGAGTCACAACCAACCATCAACATCCTTGGCTATTGTGTGGGCAATGGCATCATTAAACCTGACCCTGAAAGGCTTCGCCCACTCCAAGAACTCCCGCCACCTAAGAATCCGGCCTCCTTGCGCCGGGCCCTCGGCCTGTTTGCATACTATGCTAAATGGATTCCTAACTTCTCGGACCGAATCCAACCTCTACTGAAGGCCAGCACATTCCCACTAGACACAGCGGCTGTTGCAGCCTTTAACCTCCTGAAAAAACAGTTGGAGAAAGCGGCTCTTCACTCCATCGATGAGAGTCTTCCTTTTGTTGTTGAGTGTGATGCCTCGGAGGTGGCGATCTCGGCCACTCTGAATCAGGAAGGTCGTCCGGTGGCATTTTTGTCCAGGACTTTTCAAGGGGCTGAGCTACATTATCCTCCAGTCGAGAAAGAAGCTACAGCCATCATAGAGGCAGTACGGAAGTGGACTCATCTCCTAGCTCGCCAGCACTTTACCTTAATCACGGACCAGCGATCGGTCGCCTTCATGCTCGATAATCGAAAACGGACCAAAATTAAAAATAATAAAATCCAGCTTTGGCGGCTGGAATTGGCCTCTTTTGGTTACACCATCCACTATCGACCTGGCAAGGAGAATGTGGCTCCGGATACCCTCACACGAGCATTCTGCTCCGCCATGGCACCCTCTACGCTCGTAGACATCCATGATGGGTTGTGTCATCCGGGCGTTACTCGCATGCTACACTTCGTGCGGTCCCGAAATCTCCCATTCTCTACCGGGGATGTAAAGAAGATGTGCTCGGACTGCAGAGTCTGTGCGGAATTGAAACCTCAGTTCTTCCGCCCCTCGGGTGGTATACTCATACATGCGACCCAGCCAATGCAACGGCTTAGCATCGATTTTAAGGGGCCGTTGCCCTCTTCAACTCGCAACACTTATCTATTGACCATGGTCGATGAGTATTCCCGTTTTCCGTTTGCCTTTCCCTGCCCCAATATGCTGACGACCACGGTTATCAGCTGCCTTGAGCAGGTATTTGCTTTCTGTGGCATGGCATCCTATGTTCATTCGGATCGGGGCCCTTCTTTTATGTCAGGAGAACTCAAGGCCTATCTCTCGGAACGGGGTATTGCTGCCAGCAGAACGACGCCTTATCATCCGGTCGGGAATGGGCAAGTCGAGCGTTTTAACGCTATCATCTGGAATGCGGTACGTCTGGCTTTGAGATCTCGGGGCCTACCCAACCAGCAATGGGAAGCAGTACTTCCAGATGCATTACACTCCACACGGTCCCTCCTTTCGACCGCCACAAATACGACGCCTCATGAACGGTTCTTCCGATTTCAGCGTCGCTCATCCTATGGGATATCTCTCCCGTCGTGGCTGACTGCACCGGGACCAGTGCTACTCCGAAGATATGTTCGGGCGTCTAAGAATGACCCCCTGGTAGATGAGGTTGAGCTCACTGACGTCAACCCTACCTACGCCTATATTCGGTATCCTGACGGTCGGGAATCTACCGTGTCATTGCAGGATCTGGCTCCCTGCCCGCCGAAACATAGAGGGACACCAGGGGATGATATTGTACCAGGCACATCTCTGGGCTCGCCAGGTGCCTCTCATCACGATCTGGATCTGACGCCGGCTGGTACCTCACTCCAGCGTGCCGACCTGGGGCAGACTGACTATGAGCCCGTCGGGGCTCGCACGCGCAGCCACGATCCACCCCGTACCGTACGCTCGGAAACGGATCTGCCACAGCCCTGCCCGACACCCGTTCAGGCACTAGTACACAGTCAGGATCGTCCTGACCCCTCACAGAGCGGGCTGGATCACTCAGACTCTGGTCCACGGCCCGCGGCGGGTAAACGGGCTGGGGCCCTCTACCGCTACGAGAACCCAAACGGGTGCGGCTCTCCCTCGTCCAGCGGCTACAAAATGGAGGGAGAATGTGGTAACACAATACAGCTTCCTGTGACTCGAACTTCATCCCGGCCTCCTAATCTTTTGGGGGGGGAGAATGTGGTAACACAATACAGCTTCCTGTGACTTGAACTTTATTACATCACTTCCTGTGATTAGTCCAGGATAAATACTGGGCTGATCAGTTGCATCCTGGAGAGGCATAGAGTAAGACCTCTTTTGTATGTAGCACCTTTTTAGTTGATTATAGCTTACTTTAAGTTCACCACGCGTAAGGCTCATTCTTACGACAAAGTCTACCTCCTATCTTTGGTGCCTCTCTTCCCCAAAAGGCCTATTCCTTGTTATCTGGATGTTTGTGTTTATCCGTTCTGTCCACTTTATCTAAGAATAGATGCTACAGTGTATCGAGTTACCAACACAAGAAAGGCTCTCTGTGTTTGCCTGCTGTAGTTTAGCTATTAGGGAACACTTGGCGCTCCAATATGGCGCTTGCCTTTTTATCCTCTTGGTTCTTGTTTCCTGCCTATATTCTCCCCTCCAAACAGATTATCTGGTCATTCATCACATTGCTGTTTGTGGGACCATGCTGTGTGCGAATAGCTGCCGCGTTTCCCTACATTACAACATGACTAGACTTCAAAAAAGTACTTCATAGGATGCAAAGCACTTTGGGATGCCCTGAGTTCATGAAAGGTACGATAAAAATGCACGTTTCTTTTGTTAAAGCATTGACTCCTTGCTGGTTTATCCTTCCACAGGTTTTTTTTAGCTGTCTCTGGTACCTTGCCCAGGGCACATGTGAGCTCAAACGGTGATTATGTAAACAAAAGTTCTTTCTTTCATTCTTCACTTGTGGTACCAGTTTGTATTTGTTGTAGGTTTGGAGCAGATGAATCCCACCTAGTGGGAGAGCTGCAGTTAGTTACTGCGATGTGTGTCGGAGGCAACACTCCCACACCTTCCCTGTGGTTTACTTTGTGTCTATAAAATAGTTGATCTACCTCAGGCGACCACAGTAGCATATGATCTGAGTCTCCTGAAGATCTAAATTCCAATTAGAAGCCATCCTCTGGAGCTCCAGCTGGGGGCCGCACTATAGGCTACGGTGCTGATCCTCACAGAATAAAAAGGCCCCAGGTTCGATCCCTGATCCGGGTCAAGTTCAGTTAGGGACATAGGAACTGGAGTAAGCCATTCAGCCCCTCGAGCCTGTTCTGCTATTCAATTAAAACATAAGAAATAGGAGCAGGAGTTGGCCATTTGGCCCTTCGAGCCTGCTCCACCATTCAATAAGATCATGGCTGATCTTCTACCTCATCTCCACCTTCCTGCACAAACCCCATACCAATTAATTCCATTAGTTCCCAAACATTTATCGATCTCTGTCTTGAATATACTCAATGACTGAGCATCCACAGCTCTCTGGGGTAGAGAATTCCAAAGATTCACAACCCTTTGAGTGAAGAAATTTCTCCTCATCTCAGCCCTAAATGGCCGGCCCCTTATTCTGAGACTGTGATCCTGTGTTCTAGATTCCCCAGCCAGGGGAAACATTTTCTCAGCATTAACCCTGTCAAACTCCTTAAGAATTTTATATGTTTCAATGAGATCACCTCTCATTCTTCGAAACTCTGGGGAATATAGGCCCAGTCTACTCAATCTCTCCTCATAGGGCAATCCCCTCATCCCAGGAACCAGTCTAGTGAACCTTTGTTGCACTCCCTCTAAGGCAAGTATGTCTTTCCTGAGGTAAGGAGACCAGAACTGTACACGGTGCTCCAGGTGTGGCCTCACCAATGCCCTGTATAATTGTAGGAAGACTTCTTTGCTCTTATACTCTAATCTCTTTGTAACAAAAGCTAACATACCATTTGCTTTCCTATATGCTTGCTGTACCTGCATGCTAACTTTCTGTGAGTCATGTACAAGGAAACCCAGGTCCCTCTGAATGCAAACATTTCCCAGTCTCTCACCATTCAAAAATTTATTCTGCTTTTTTGTTTTTCCTACCAAAGTGGATAACTTCACACTTCCCCACATTGTATTCCATTTGCCATGTTCTTGCCCACTCAGTCAACCTGTCTATATCTCTCTGCAGCCTCTTTGCATCCTCCTCACAGCTTACTTTCCCACCTAACTTTGTATCAGCAGCAAACTTGGATACGTTACACTCAGTCCCTTCATCTAAGTCATTAATATAGATTGTGAATAGCTGAGGCCCAAGCACTGATCCTTGCGGTACCCCGCTAGTTACAGCCTGCCAACCCTGAAAAAGTCCCGTTTATTCCTACTCTCTGTTTTCTGTCCAGTAACCAATCCTCAATCCATGCTAATATATTATCCCCAATCCCATGAGTCCTAATTTTGTGTAATAACCTCTTGTGTGGCACCTTATCGAATGCTTTTTGAAAATCCAAATACACCACATCCACTGGTTCTCCCTTATCCATCCTACTAGTTACATCTTCAAAAAACTCTAACAGATTTGTCAAACACGATTTCCCTTTCATAAAACTATGTTGACTCTGCCTAATCATATTACAATTTTCTAAGTGTCCTGTTACCACGTCCCTAATAATAGATTCTAGCATTTTGCCTACTACTGATGTCAGGCTAACTGGCCTATAGTTCCCTGTTTTTTTCTCTTCCTCCTTCCTTAAATAGCGGGGTTATGTTTGCTACCTTCCAATCCTTCGGGACTGTTCTAGAATCTAGGGAATTCTGGAAGATTAATAGCAGTGCATCCACTATTTCTGCAGCTACCTCTTTTAAAACCCTAGGATGCAGGTCGTCAGGTCCAGGGGATTTGTCACCACTTAGTCCCATTCATTTCTCCAGTACCAAGTCTTTACTTATACTGATTTCTTTAAGTTTCTCATTCTCTCTAGACCCTTGGTTCCCCATTATTTCAGGAAGGTTTTTTGTGTCTTCTACCGTGAAGACAGATACAATGGGCTGGATTTTCATTGACCCGTGGAGTCGGGTTTGGAGGCGTGTGGGGGGTTAAAGTTGCAGATTCGGGGGTCCCGAACCCATCCCACCCCCAACCCGCCTCCATGCCAGTTTCGCTGGAGGCGGGTACCCGACCTGTGCTGGGACCCGCCTCCCCGAGGCGGGAAGGCGATTAGTGGCAATAAACTGCCTGTTAACAGGTAGTTAACAGGCAGTTTTTTGCCTAATCCCTATTTTGATGCATGAAATGTGGGCTTCCCGACAGGTCCCAACCATGCCAAGTTAGCGAGGCGGACCGTGGGTCTGCAGGGGTTGAAGGGGTCGATATGTCCGGTGGGCAGGTGAGTGATGAGTGCATGTGTGCAGAGGTAAGTGTGTAAGGTAAGTGTAAAGTGTGGGAAAAGTTTTACTTACCTTAACTTCCTCCTGCAGGTGTCAGCCCTTCAGGTCTCGGGAGTCAGAAATCTCACCGGCACAGAAAGCACAATGGCCGTGGTGCTGTCAAAAACTGCAGCCTTCTGCTTTCTGTGCTGGAATGATTTCTAACTCAGCCTGAGAGGAAGGACTCAAGTTAGAAGACAGATTGTCAGTGTTTGACAGCTTCACAGAGCTGTCAAACGCTGATATTTCATCTGTCAAAAGCTCTTGACAGATGAAATGTCAATCTGTGACGTCACCTGTTGCCGGGTGGCCCTTAATTGGCCTGCTGAGCCCACTGGGCGGGCTCAACAAGGTCAATCAAGTGAAAATGCAGTGGGTTGGCCACAAGTCGATGGAGGCGGGACTACAACCCAAAAAGTGGGAGTCCCACCTCCATCACGTCCCCAGTATCAAAATCCAGCCCAAAGTACTTGTTTAATGTCTCTGTCATTTCCTTATTGCCCATTATAATTTCTCCTGTCTCTGCCTCTAATGGGCCCATGTTTACTTTCACTAATCTCTTCCTATTTACATACCTATAGAAACGTTTACAATCTGTTTTTATGTCTCTTGCTAATTTACTCTCATATTCTTTTTCTCTTTCCTTATCAATTTCTTGCTCCTCCTTTGCTGAATTCTAAAATCCTCCCAATCCTCAGGCTTACTATTTTTGGCAACATTATAAGCCCCTTCCTTTGATCTAATACTATCTTTAACTTCTCTTGTTAGCCACGGTTGGACCACTTTTCCTGAGGAGTTTTTGTGCCTTAAAGAAATGTATATTTGTTGTAAATTATGTATTAATTCTTTAAATGTTAGCCATTGCTTGTCTACCATTGTACCTTTTAATGTAGTTTCCCAATCTACCTTAGCCAACTCGCCCCTCATACCTACGCAGTTTGCTTTGTTTAGATTTAAGACCTTAGTTTCGGATTTAACTAAATCACTTTCAAACTCAATATAAAATTCTATCATATTATGGTCACTCTTCGCTAAAGGCCCCTTTACTACAAGGTTATTAATTAACCCTTTCTTGTTGCACAATACTAGATCTAAAATAGCCTGTTCCCTAGTTGGTTCCTCAACATACTGATCTAGAAAACTATCTTGCATACATTCCATGAATTCGTCCACCACACTATTACTGCAAATTTGGTTTGCCCAGTCTATATGTAGATTAAAGTCCCCCATGATTACTGTATTACCCTCGTTACATGCAACACTAATTTCCTGATTTCTACTCTGCCCTACATTACTACTACTGTTTGGGGGCCTATAAACAACTCCCACCAATGTTTTCTGCCCCTTGCTGTTTCTTAGCTCCACCCAAACTGATTCTACTTCTTGATTTTCCGAACCAAGATCCTTTCTCTCTACTGTCTTTATCCCATCCTTTATTATCAGGGCTACCCCTTCTCCTTTTCCATTTTGCTTATCTCTTCTAAAAGTCAAGTATCCTGGAATATTTAGTTCCCAACCTTGGTCACTTTGCAACCACGACACCAGATCAAATCTATTAATTTCTATCTGCGCTATTAATTCATCTATTTTGTTGCGAATGCTTCGCACATTCAGATATAGTGCCTTTAGCTTTGACTTTTTTCTATTTTCCCTGATGTCACCTTAGTCACTGATGCCTATTACCTTTGTTACTCTCTCTGTCCCTTCCTGACCCACTCTGCTTATTTTTACCCAAACTCTGCTCTGCTCTAGAGCCTTGACATTTCTCCTGCTACTTTTAAATTTACTCTTTCCTGAATCCTCCCCCCCACCACACACCCCCCCTTCATTAGTTTAAAGCCCTGTCTACTGCCCTAGTTATTCAATTCACAAGGACACTGGTTCCAGTGGAGCCCGTCCCAACGGAACAGCTCCCTCTTTCCCCAGTACTGGTGACAGTGACCCATAAAGTAAAACCCCTGCCTCCTACACCACTCTTTGAGCCACACATTTAAACTCTAATCTGTTTGTCCCTATGCCAATTTGCACGTGGCTCAGGTAACAATCCAGAGATTATTACCTTTGAGGTTCTGCTTTTTAATTTGGATCCTAGCTCCTCAAACTCCCTCAGCAGAACCTCATTCCTAGTTCTACCTATGTCGTTGGTTCCTACGTGGACCACGACAACTGGATCCTCCCCCTCCCACTCCAAGTTCTCCTCCAGCCGCGAGGAGATGTCTTTAACCCTGGCACTGGGCAGGCAACACAACCTTCGGAACTCTCGGTCGCGGCTGCAGAGAACAGTATCTATCCCCCTGACTATACTGTCGACTACCACAACTACATTCCTTTTTACTCCCCCCACTTGCATCATGGTTGATCTGTATCTTAACTCTATCTCCCCGCCTTGGTTCCAGAACCCTTAATACCCTTTGCCCAACAAAAATCTAGTTTGGAAATTTTCAATTGACCCCCAGCCTCAACAGCTTTTTGAGGGAGAGAGTTCCTGATTTCCAGCACCCTTTGTGTGAAGAAGTGCTTCCTGACATCACCCCTGAACGGCCTGGCTCTAATTTTAAGGTTATGCCCCCTTGTTCTGGACTCCCCCCACCAGAGGAAATAGTTTCTCTCTATCTATCCTATCGAATCCTTTAATCATCTTAAACGCCTCAATTAGATCACCCCTTACTCTTCTATAGTCAAGGGAATGCAAGACTAGTCTATGCAACCTGTCCTCATAATTTAACCATTTAACCATCAGGTGAATCTGCTCTGCACCCCCTCCAAGGCCGATATATCCTTCCTGAGGTGCGGTGCCCAGAACTGAACTATTGTATTGGCTTCCACCGCCCTTTCAGGCAGTGCGTTCCAGAATGTAGCTGCTCTTGAGGAAGCCTGCGACAGCCAGCTAATGGATATTGCTAGAAGTTGAAACACATTCGGCCGGCGCATCGATTTTGTGTGCTGTAGTCTGCAGGTACAAGATTACAATTTTAGACACTCTAGGGGCAGTTAAATCGTGTAAATATTGCATGCTGCCTTCTCATCAATAATTCAAAATGTGACAAAATCTATCATCGGACGGCAATCACTGAGAGAGAAAGCTCAGACTAACAGGGATACGGTGACCACCTGCTGAGCTGCAGCTAAAGACTTTCTGATGAGCAATAAATAAGACGCATGTATCAGAACCCTCAGACAGGCCCTGATGTAGCGTGGGTGTGCACGCGTTGCCCGCATTACAACAGTGACTACACTTCCAAAGTACTTCACTGGCTGTGAAGCGTTTTGGGACGTCCTGAGATCGTGAAAGGCGCTATAGAAATGCAAGTCTTTCTTTATGTTGCACGACTGCACAAGACTCGCTCCACCTACCCCAGTTATCAGCATGGCGGTGTCCATCTGGGTGGTTACATCCTCGCTGGGGTGGGGGGTTAATGACTGCGTGAAAAATAACACTGACAGGAATTTGAGGCAAATTCATTCAGCGGGTAGTGCTGGGAGGAAGTTTAAGCCCTCATGGGCACTGTAGGGTGTTTTTGCCTGCCCCGTGTTTCTATGACTCTCCCTTGAGTCGACCCGTGCCTCAAAAACTCCCCGGTTTGGGTTGTTTCCCTTGGACGGCAGGAGCTTTTGCCAATAGCCCCTGCCCAGCCCGTCGATTAGCGGGTAATCCCACACAGAGAGAGAGAGACCAAGGCCAGATAGGTCTTCTCCTATGCCCGATGCGCAGCGTCCCCAGCGGGATTACTGTGTAACCCGGCCGTGACCGATGCCACCCGGTTGGTCTTCCGAATTATACCACGAACCACAAGCCCCACAACCCCCAAGTTCAGACCCAAGGAGTTACTATGGACAGATTATAACTGACTCAGACAAAACGAAACGGTTCAGGTTGGTCAAAGATCGATTCCTTTTATTACACTCACAAAACGACAACCCCTACTCCTCTCGCTTACGGCATAACGAGTAGGTGACTGTGGACACTAGCTTATAACCTTAGACTAAAATACCCCGAACCAACCCCTTCCCAGAATCTAAGCCTAGATAATGGAAAAACCCTTCTAACTAAACCCCTCTCCCGGTTTGGTCAGAACCCACACTTGGAAGCCTCCTCACACACACACACGTGTTAGCCTGCGTCTTGGACACTTGCAGTTCCTCAGCAGCCAAACACGCGGGCGGTCCTGGGGATTTCTAGAGGTGTATGCTGGATATAATTACCAGCCCTTGTTGCTGATTCACGCGGTCCCGGGTCCGTTCGACTCCAGAGACAAAACCGTGCCTAACAGAGGCATGCGATGAGGCCTAGAGAGTTACTTTCAGGCGGTACGGCGAGGCACTCACTTCGGGCGTTCCTGGAGAGTTGACGGATGCGTAGCTACGTGGAGAACCCCATTCCAGATGGTCGAGAAAAGCAAGCCCTGCATCCCCAAAGTTCAGCATATTTATACCCCGTATAATACACAAAACTGGCTGGGCGATTCCTGGTTACCATGGTCGCAGAGACGCGAGTTGGTCTTCCTGGTGACGTCTCTGTCCTGGATTGGTCATCTTGATGAAAACAATGGTAGGCCATTACTGTAGATGAGCAGTTCTCGAAGTGCTAACTGTTTGTTAAGTTCTTGACTGCTCCTTCATTGAAAGAGTCCAGAGGTGTTACTTCTGGCCTGCAAACCTCATTGTCCATCCAGACATCCCGGCTCCACGGACAAAAGGTGCACACAAGTTCGAATATGAAAAGGCCCCTGCCTTTCATGATGTCAGCGTTGAGACCAGTCCCATGGCAACCCAAAAGACAGACAGTTCCTGCTATCTTCACAGAAACCAAAGGTCAGTCTTTTTTCTAAAGTCCAAAAGTCTAAACTCCATTTTGAAACGCAGCCCAAGTGCGTCTCCATTTTAAAAGGGTACATATCCATTTTAAAAGTCCAAAAATCCTTCAGGCACATGCACCCACTGATGTTGGCACCGGCCAAATCCTACAGTACAGGTGAATGTAAAAACACAAGAAGTTGCTGTGTCTGACTGGGAGTGTCAGCCTGGATTTGTGCTCGAGGCTCTGGAGTGGGGTACGAACACACAGCCTTCTGACTCAGAGGTGAGAGTGCTACCCACTGAGTCACAGCTGACACGTGTCATGTCGGAAAGAGAGATGGGGAGTTCTCTCCGATGTGCTGACCTACATTGTGTAGGGTTCTCAAAATTCCCACATTCCCCAGAGTTATTAATAAGGGGTACCCCAGACAAAGTGGCTTCTAGAGCTCGTGGCAGAAGCCTGCGACATTGAACAGAAACCAGGGCCCTGCAAAAACAGCAGGCCAGGTGACATGCCTGGGTCTGTAAGAGAGTTGCAAAATTCCCAGACCCCCAAAAGACTCGGAGGAAAAGAGAGAGA
Organism: Squalus acanthias; assembly: GCA_030390025.1. Taxonomy (NCBI): domain Eukaryota; kingdom Metazoa; phylum Chordata; class Chondrichthyes; order Squaliformes; family Squalidae; genus Squalus; species Squalus acanthias. Next base: position 12,689,464 of record CM059442.1, on the reverse strand, counting down.
CCCTAAGAAAAGGGGACTTGGGACATTTTAAAACATGCCTGGGCAGACCTCAGCACAGGCTGCCAAAGGAGGCGGGACTGGCCTCTACAGAGACAATGTTGTATATTACAGGTGGTCAACCTGTCTGGGGAACCGGATGACCCCACTCCAGCCCATCAAACTGCTTAGCATTTATACAAAGAAGTAAAGGAATGGAGTCCTCACCAAAACTCCAGGCATGTCAGAAAAACATGAATAAAACAAGCCCAAAAGCCCAGTCTATTCATACCAAGGCCCAGTTTCAATGGCCCGAAACTCAACACAAATGAACAACCATCAGACCAGCAATCATCCTCCACTTAACAAATATTTAATATCATTAAAGGCCATTCTCCTGCCATTAAAGTTAACGACCTTAACGAGCCCACCAGAATTAAACAAAGCACTGGGAAGATTTGGCAGGCAGATGAGGAACAATCCAACAGTATAACTATAGACCTGTGCTGGGACAAGAGAGGGCTACAGAGACGAGAGGCTGGGACAAGCCAGTTCTACAGAGAACAGAGATTGCAAGGCATAGCACAGACTGGCAGTTTTGCAGACTAGCAGATTACAGCAAGAGAGCTACGGAACATGGAACAGCAAGGCCAAGCAGACTGCAGTCGACGGAAGCAAGGACGAAACCGACCGCATCAGCGGATTCGCAAAGACTGAGCCTGGAGAGCCGCTGAAGTTTTCTGCCACGTACGGGGTACGGCAGCCACCATCCAACACATCGAGCGAACTCCAAAACCACGACCAGCTTAATCGACAGGATTCGACCTGTCCAGAGACCCCTATTGGTGAGCATGATCCCTGGCCCCTCACAGCACACTTAGTTAGATATGGGTAAGGGGATTAAGACTGTGATTTTTCTCCCTCGATGTGCCGTGTGTTCCCCATTCCAATTTATGTGTGTTTTAGTAAGCCTGTAACTATTCCAGTAATTTTTCAGTGTTGTATCGTTCATAAAATAAATACGAGTTTCCTGGACCAAACCAGTCGTCTACTCCAATTCTGTATCGCCGCCTGTACCTAAGTCCGGTGTCTAGAACCCAGGGGTGTGGGAGCGATTCGAACCGCTCAGGAACCCAGTCAGAGGCGAGCTGACTACACACACGCCACCCCCTACAATTGTCTCCCCTCAACCAACACCACTAAGGCAGATTATCTGGTTATTTATCTCATTTATATTAGTGGGACCTTGCTGTGCACAAATTGGCTGCCGCGTTTTCCTACGGAAGAAAAGTGACTACACTTCAAAAAGTAATTCATTGGCTGTGAAGCGCTTTGGGAGATCCTGAGGTTGTGAAAGGCGCTATCTCAATGCAAGTTCTTTCTTGTACATAGTCGAGGTATTAACATGTGCTTAGAACACAAACAATTTGAGAGAATCTACTTATTGGTATTCCGTGCAATAATTCATGCTGTTGTGTCATGGAAGACCGATAACTCTGATTTCAGGCTTTTAGACTGAAGAAGCCCTGGGGATTTTCCCCAGTTTTTATAGTTATGGCAGAGAATCCAAACTTTCCGACTGAACTGAGATTTATATCATCCATGTGCAGAATTGCACCTGGAATGTCTACCAGAAGACGGCAGACAAAACTGACAGGCAGGAAAAGACCAGCTGGTCCATCAAGCCTGCCCCGCACGCCTGATGGCCGGAGCATCACGACTGGACACTCCACCACCCCACCCCCACCCCCCGCAGCCATATAATCTCCCGGGAGAGGCCAAAAAAACCCAGAGGAAAGTCCCAGGGCCAATAAGGAAAAAATACACTGGAAAATTGCTCTCCGACCCCCTCAGGTGATGGAAACCAGTCCGGGAGATCACACGGACCAAGTGTTATCTTGAAAGACACTCTATTAATAAAGCCAAGGATCCCATCTGCTTTTTTAACAGCCTTCTCAACTTGTCCTGCCTCCTCTGAAGATTTGTGTACGTACAAATACATTTGTGTTTTAAAAAAATTCATTCATGGGATGTGGGCGTCGCTGGCAAGGCCAGCATTTATTGCCCATCCCTAGTTGCCCTTGAGAAGGCCTTCTTGAACCGCTGCAGTCCGTGTGGTGAAGGTACTCCCACAGTGCTGTTAGGGAGGGAGTTCCAGGATTTTGACCCAGCGACGATGAAGGATCGGCGATATATTTCTAAGTCAGGATTGTGTGTGTCTTGGAGGGGAACTTGGAGGTGGTGGTGTTCCCATGCGCCTGCTGCCCTTGTCCTTCTAGGTGGAAGAGGTCGCGGGTTTGGGAGGTGCTGCTGAAGAAGCCTTGGCGAGTTGCTGCAGTGCATCTTGTAGATGGTACACACTGCAGCCACGGTACGCTGGTGATGGAGGGAGTGGATGTTTAAGGTGGTGGATGGGGTGCCAATCAAATGGGCTGCTTTGTCCTGGATGATGTTGAGCTTCTTGAATGCTGTTGGAGCTGCACTCATCCAGGCAAGTGGAGGTTATTCCATCACACTCCTGACTTGTGCCTTGTAGATGGTGGAAAGGCTTTGGGGAGTCAGGAGGTGAGACACTCGCCGCAGAATACCTAGCCTCTGACCTGCTCTTGTTGCCACAGTATTTATGTGGCTGGTCCAGTTAAGTTTCTGGTCAATGGTGACCCTCAGGATGTTGATGGTGGGGGACTCGGCGATGGTAATGCCGTTGAATGTCAAGGGGTGGTGGTTGGACTCTTGCTTGTTGGAGATAGCCATTGACTGGCACTTGTGTGGCGTGAATATTACTGGCCATTTAGCTGCCATTTATGGTTTATATGACTGAACTACTCAGTAGATACATTCAGTCATGAAGGAAGTTTGTAAATAAGTTTAGAAATATAAACAGAAAATACTCAGCAGTCAGATTTTCAAGGGACAATATACAACAGGTTAGGGGTTAATTATTAATCCGGACACGTTATTTCAGACACGGCACGCATAAGGGTGCAGGTTTCGGATAATAGGAGGCTCACTCGGTTTATGGAAATAACTTTTCACTGTGAATATAAGACAGAAGTGTTAGGATTAAGTCTTGAATCTAACAGGCATAGACCGTGTAATTTACATAAACCTGGTTTTGTCACTTCTAGTACTTTACTTGTTACATCCTTGCTAAAATTGCCACCATCTCTTTGCCTATAACAGACACCACTTTCAACATTCAAATTTTATTCTGTCCCTTCAGCATTTGTTGGGAACTTTATGGGAACGCCCCCCAGTGTAAATATCTATGCGGTCCCAATGAACCTTGTGCACAATTAGTGCGCAGGCTTTCAGACTCCTTCTCCTAGGGTCGCCAACGCTCTAGGAATGTCCTGGAGTCTCTGGGAATTGAAGACTAATCCCCTGGACACTGCTGCCAGTAAACCGGGAGAAAAAATATCATTGGGGCTTTAAAAAGAATTGTGGATTTCTTTCATTTTCTTTAATACTTTTGTTTCCCCTGGTTGCAGAGTCTAGAACGAAGGGGCAGTCTCAGGATAAGGGGTCGGTCATAAGGTGAGGAGGAATTTCTTCACTCAGAGGGTGGTGAATCTTTGGAATTCTCTACCCCAGAGAGCTGTGGATGCTCAGTCGTTGAGGATATTCAAGACAGAGATCGATAGATTTTTGGACTCTAGGGGAATCAAGGGATATGGCGAATGACATGAATCTTGTCATTCATGTATGAAGTAATACTGGGCGGCCTGCTGGTGGCGCTGTCCAGGGAGAGTATAAATACTCGGGCATGGACCCATCTTGCTTAGGACATTCCTCAACAGGAACTAGTGAAGGACACAACTAGACCTCCATGTTGTAAAACAGTTGATTAAAGCTTTGTTTAACGCTTAGACCAAGTGCCTAGTAGTTTTCTTATGTCAGAGATCGGGCGGGAAAGTGGAGTTGAGGTTGAAGATCAGCCATGATCTTATTGAATGGTGGAGCAGGCTCGAAGGGCCGTATGGCCGACTCCTGCTCTTAATTCTTATGTTTCTTATGATTATTAGTTATATAAATATTAGAGATGGGAAAATAGGCTGTTTGACTGGGGTTGGGGCGGTTGGAGGCGGGAGGTCTTGTGACGAAACCTCCAGGAATATGTCCAGCTAGAGGTGGCGACTCTACCTTCTCCCCGGCTAGGCCTATCGGTCTGTGTTATAGGCCTCAGGCCTCCTCCGTGTTATTGAACACATTGCTGTCCCACTTGGCACTTCCTTTGCATATGGCGGAGCTGTCTTCACCCTACAAAAAAAAAATCCCCCCTTGTTTCTCCATAACGCAGGTGACCAGGATGTGCAAGAGCCTTGTCAGTAAATCAGTACTTTCTTTTTTTATTATTCATTCAGGGGATGTGGGCGTCGCTGGCAAGGCCAGCATTTATTGCCCATCCCTAATTTCCCTTCAGAAGGTGGTGGTGAGCTGACTTCTTGAACCGCTGTAGTCCGTGTGGTGAAGGTACTCCCACAGTGCTGTTCGGGAGGGAGTTCCAGGATTTTGACCTAGAGACGATGAAGGAACGGCGATATATTTCCAAGTCAGGATGGTGTGTGACTTGGAGGGGAACTTGGAGGTGGTGGTGTTCCCATGCGCCTGCTGCCCTTGTCCTTCTAGGCGGTAGAGGTCGTGGGTTTGGGAGGTCATTGCTTCTTGTTCAGTCATTTTCCACAGCTACTGCACAGTTCACAGTTGGATTGGAATCACCGAACAGCAGAGAAAGAAGTAATTTACCCCATTATGCTGTGTCAGTGTTCGCTCTTCAGAAGGTCCGAGGAGCACTGATTGCTTGAGGTGGTGAGAAGAGCCATGACATTCTTGTTACCAAGATGCACCATGTTACAAGGTGCCCAAAACAAATGATCATAACTTTCAGCACTTGATCCACTCTAGAGTCTCAGGCTGGTGCTAGTGTATTGCTTAAAGTAAGCATTAATTCAGTATTGTATGGACATGGAATATGTACTGTCTGGAATCCTTTTTGTAGTAGGCTGCACATATACAGGAATGGGTATGCTAAGTTACGATGACCCATTGCAACATAGGAGCAGGAGGAGGCCATTCGGCCCCTCGAGCTTGTTCCGCCATTCAATTAGATCATGGTTGATTTGTATCTTAACTCCATCTCCCCGCCTTGGTTCCGTATCCCTTCATACCCTTACCCAACAAAAATCTATCAATCTCCGTTTTGAAATTTTCAATTGACCCCCAGCCTCGACAGCTTTTTGGGGGAGAGTTCCAGATTTCCACCGCCCTTTGTGTGGAGAAGACCCTCCAGAAGAGTCCTTTGAATTCAAACTTCACCGAGCTTGGACATTTTAGTCAGGCCAGGTTGAATCTTTGGATTTGAGAATGCAACTAACCGTCCTAATCTGCACTTCTCGTACAAAGTTAATGTTCTACCCATTTTACATCCCTGGAAATCTAATGCATTTTGCCTTGATATTAGGCTCTTTGAATAACATTTCACATGCTCACACAACATTCCTTTGCCTGGTGTTTTGATAGAGGCTCTGAGCTGAAATGGCTTAATGCCTCCGTTAAAATAACAAGCAGTGGAATTTCATGGGAATGTGTTTTGCATTCATGCACTAATATTAGAAGAGTCCAATTTCAAGGCCTTTACCTTTGCTAAGGGAAATCAGTGCCACAGTGCCTGTCCCCAGGTCCCCTAGCTCAGCACATTGAAAGAACTCGACAGGCAGATATTTAATATTCAGTGGTGTTTCCAACTCCGAACCTCTCCGGGTGTCAGCTCACTCCCTGATTGCTGTTCTGTGATCGGTTTACTCAGGAACAGTCAACTTGAGATTGGATTCAAGTTGCAAGATAAGTCCGATGTTTGTCTCCAAGCCACCTCTATCAAATTTTGTCAAACCTAATTTTCCTATCATTTCCTAATATCCCTGTAACTGTAGGAGGGGGACTCCGAAACTGGTGGAACGAAGCTCCATCTGCTTGAGAATGGATCTATTTAATCCAATGAGTATTTACAATATGTGGATCAACTTCTAAGGCTATGATTTCATAGGGAATGAAGTCATTTTACCATTGAATCGAACTTCGTGCCTTGTAGGGTTCCTTGTAGAGATTCCTGGAGATCTGGTCTAAGCTGGTTTCCTTCTCCTGGTTGTGGTGTGTTCCCCATTCCAGTCAGGTGACACCAGGTGGCACTGTCAACGAGAGCCGCCTGGATTCAAATGCTCTTGAAGGCAGCCCAGTCAGACGGAATAATATATATTCTCTGGCAGAATCAGGTCAAAGTTTTCCAGTCACAAGAGAACCTGATTTCCTGTCCATTAAATTGATGGATGTGAACTGCGGGCCTGTTGTTTCTCAACCAGCACTGGCTACGAGTATCTCCCCTCACCGAGACCACCCAATCGGGAATCAATGTCCCTTCTTAGAACACTGCACAGGGGGCCTTGTGCTATAGGTGAGTTTTTTTAATTCATTCTCGGGAGGTGGAAGGCCAGCATTTATTGCCCATCCCTAATTGCCCTTGAGAAGGTGGTGGTGAGCCGCCTTCTTGAACCGCTGCAGTCCGTGTGGTGAAGGTACTCCCACAGTGCTGTTAGGGAGGGAGTTCCAGGATTTTGACCCAGCAACGATGAAGGAACGGCGATATATTTCCAAGTCAGGATGGTGTGTGACTTGGAGGGGAACTTGGAAGTGATGGTGGTCCCATGCGCCTGCTGCCCTTGTCCTTCTAGGTGGTAGTGGTTGCGGGTTCAGGGAATCTTTAAAGATGTAACCTTACTTTACGGTCTGCTGTAAAGAACAAATTTGCATTTATATAGCACCTTTCATGATCTTAGGATGTCCCAAAACAACTCATGGCCAATGAAATACTTTTGAAGTGTAGTCACTGTTTTAATGTAGGAAACATGGCAACCAATTTGCACACAGCAAGCTCCCACAAACGGCAATGAGATAAATGACTCGATTATTGCATTGATGGTGTTGGATGAGGGATAAATGTTGGTCAGGATACCGGGAGAAATCCCTTGCTCTTATATTGAATGGTACCATGGGATCTTGGAAGTCCACCAGAGCTGACATTAGGGAGACCAATGTTTGATGCACATTAACTTCAGAACATTTTGCCTTCGTTGATGCCAGTTGCAACCCTCCATGAACAGACTCCAACCGGGACACTGACACCCTCCGAGGTGGGAACAATTACTGAGGTTACCGAGTACTCTGTGGCCTTCATGTGAAGGATTAAAGATTGATCGGGGGTAATTGTCACCGTCCGTGCCTGGGCAGTAATCTGGCGCAGCTGGTTAGAACCCACCCGATCTTCACTGCGTCAAAATCATCGGGCAGGTTCGACAACGTGTGGCCGATTTGCTCTGCTAGATTACCACCCAGTGCGGTGAAGGTGAAACTCACCCCCATCATCTCTAGTCAGGCAAGCTGGATCAGCACGTTACTGTGCAAGAATCTCTTGTTTTACATTCTTAGTAAACCTGGCAAGTGCAGATAGAATAGAATCCGAGAATCTTACAGCACAGAAGGAGGCCATTCGGCCTATCTTGCCTGTGCCGGCTCTTTGAAAGAGCTCTCCAATTAGTCCCACTCCCCTGCTTTTTCCCCATAACAATAACAACAACGACTTGTATTTATATAGCGCCTTTAACGTAGTAAAATGTCCCAAGGCGCTGCACAGGAGTGTTATAAGACAAAAAATTGACACCAAGCCACATAAGGAGAAATGAGGGCAGATGAGGTAGGTTTTAAGGAGCATCTTAAAGGAGGTGGAGAGGCGGAAAGGTTCAGGGAGGGAATTCTAGAACTTAGGGCTAGGCAGCTGAAAGCACGGCCACTGATGGTGGAGCGATTAAAATCAGGGATGCTCAAGAGGGCAGAATTAGAGGAGCGCAGATATCTCGGGGGGGATTGTGGGGCTGGAGGAGGTTGCAGAGATAGGGAGGGATGAGGCCATGGAGGGATTTGAAAACAAGGATGAGAATTTTAAAATCGAGGCGCTGCTTAACCGGGAGCCAATGTAGGTCAGCGAGCACAGGGGGTGATGGGTGAACGGGATTGGTGCGAGTTAGGACACGGGCAGCCGAGTTTTGGATGACCTCAAGTTTACGTAGGGTAGAATGTGGGAGGCCAGCCAGGAGTGCGTTGGAATAGTCAAGTCTAGAGGTAACAAAGGCATGGATGAGGGTTTCAGCAGCGGATGAGCTGAGGCAGGGGCGGAGACGGGCGATGTTACGGGAGGTGGAAGTAGACGGTCTTAGTTATGCCGCGGATATGTGGTCGGAGCTCATTTCAGGGTCAAATATGACACCAAGGTTCCGAACAGTGTGGTTCAGCCTCAGACAGATGTTAGGGAGAGGGATGGAGTCAGTGGCTAGGGAACGGAGTTTGTGGTGGGGACCGAAAACAATGGCTTTAGTTTTCCCAATATTTAATTGGAGAAAATTTCTGCTCATCCAGAACTGCATGTCGGACAAGCAGTCTGACAATTTAGATACTGTGGCGGGGTTGAGAGAAGTGGTGGTGAGGTCGAGCTGGGTGTCATCAGCGTACATGTGGAAACTGTCGCTGTGTTTTCGGATGATGATAACGCTGCAAATTAGTCCACTTCAAGCTATATGTCCAATTGCCTTTTGAAAGATCCTCTGGAATCTGATTCCACCACCCTTTCAGGTAGTGCGCTCCAGATCACAACAACCCTCTGGGTGAAAAGCATTCTCCTCATTGCCCCTCTTGTTCTTTTGCCAATAATTGCCAAGACCTAAAGAAAATTGTGTTGCAAACCCTTCTCCCAGAACATCTTCAAGTCAGTCGAATGTATCCCGCTGCCTTTTTATTTGGCTGCCGGTGTTTCTTGAAGGAATCTTGCTCTGCCAGATTCACATGGCTACAGAGAGTCGATAGAAAAGAGCCACAACAATGTAAAATGAAAAATTTGACACAAAAGGCCACGGGATGCGAGGTGTTGTCGGGGATGTCAAACCCCCATTACGAGAGGTTGGCAGGTCTCTTCTCTCATCTTACCATCAGCCCTGGTTCCAATCTCCATCACAGCAGCCTCATTGCACTGACATTTTTTTTTCAACTGACACCAAAATAATTGTGGGAGAGTTGATGCTGGGGTTTTGGGAAGGCACAAATAGCCTTTAGCCTTCCATAAGACTTTGATCTACCGTCTTTGTTATTTTTTGCTTGCTGTAGGGAATGTAAGAAAGTTCCTGCATTTCTATAGCGCCTTTCAGCACCTCAGGTCGTCCCAAAGCACTTCACAGCCAATGAAGCACTTTTGAAGTGTAGTCACTGTTGTAATGCAACAACTTCCATTGAACGCAGCAGCCAATTTGTGCACAGCAAGGTCCAAAAAGCAACAATTTTGGTTTATAACCAGATAATCTGTGTTTAGTGATGTTGGTTGAGGGATAAATATTCGGCAGGACACAGAGGAGATCTCCCCTGCTCTTCTTCGAAATAGTGCTGCGGGTTCTTTTCGTTCCACCCGAGAGGGCAGACGGGGCCTCGTTTTAACGTCTCCTCCAAAAGACGGCACCTCCGACAGTGCAGCACTCCCTCAGCACCGCACTGGAGCGTCAGCCGAGATTATTGTGTTCAAATCTCTGGAGTGGTATGTGAACCCACAACCTCCTGATTCATAGGCAAGAGTGCTACCCACTTTTTTTAATATATTATTTATTAAACATTAAAAATATTTACAACATCGTGATCATTCCATTGTATCATACAAATCCATTCCGCCGCTCTGCACAGCCATTCCTCCACCACGTATCAACATCAAAACCTGAAGTTTAATTTGTCTCCCATAACATATATTAATCTATTGTACTTTAAAAATTGATCAGTAATCATGGCTCCAAATAAGGGATGTGTGCCTGATAATCCCCCCATCATTTAATCTCCGGCCCTTCCCTCCTCTCATGCTCCTTCCCAACATTTCGGGCAGCTGTTGCTTTCTCCTGCAGCCTCCGGCTCTTTTTCACCTCCTGTTTGAACCTTCCCTGCAGTTTCAGCCTCATCGTTACATTAGGTTTGGGCCAAGGAGTTGCCCCTTCTCCCTCCTTCTGCCCCTCACTAACCTTTCCCTTTCCACACGATGCCGCCCCACCCCCCAGTTCCATGTCTCTGTTCCCCTCTGACTCCTCACTCTCGAGCTCTTCTGTAACCTCCCGTCCCTGCTCCCCATCAGATACATAATCTCCCTGAGAGAGTCTTCCTGCTATCACGGTTTCTCCAACAGTGCCGCTCCCTTCGGCCTCATCTCCACCGCTGACCCTTGCTCCCCGTTTCTTCTCTCTCTGGGACAATGGCACATCTGCACCTATCTTGCTCCCTTCTGGTGTCTTTGTCTCCCCCCTCCTGTCCTGCTGCCCCTTTAAGGCTCCTGCCTCTTGTACCCTCTCCTTGTCTTGCCCCCTCCTGCTCCCCGAGATGTCTGACTCCCCGTCTTTCTTTGGAGTACTTACACTTACCCCGCACCCCGCTCCCGCCTCCTCTCCCCCCGCGGACACCAGATTCTTTAGGGAGAGCTGAACTGTATTCTGGCTCGACTCTGCCCTCGACCCGTGCAGCCCGCTGCTGTCTTTGTCCTTTTCCACCGTACTTGGTGTATTTTCCACCATCTCCATCCTGTTCGCTGCTCTGCAATTTTCTGCCTCTTCCTGCGCTCTTTTCTCCTTCCATTCACCAGCTGTGTCCTCCGCCTGCTCCGCTCCTTCAGCCGCTCCACTCGCACCTCCTGCTCCTTCTCCTTCTCCCATCTCCTCATCACTCAAGGGCCTTCCTTCTGTCTCACACTCACAGTGGGTGGGCCTTTGTGACACACCCCACAGCTCTCCGCCTTGCAGCTCCGAGCGATGTGTCCGGACTCGCCACAGTTATAACAGTACAAGTCTGGACAGCTTTTTACAAGATGGTTGTGTCCAAGACAATAATAACAAACCTTCACCTGGTTATCATGCAGTACCCAGAAGTACTTCACTCCTTTCATTGACTCGAATTTCATGCTATACGGCAATGACTTCACCCCTTCTGGGAACCGCACCTTTACATAACGGGTTCCATCTGCTACCCGCGTTCCTGGATAGTATCTCCTCTTTATTGCCGAGCACATTTTAATGTTCCACGACTCCAACTTTTTTATTAGCACATCGTCCTCAATATAAACCGGCAGGTTTAAGAATGAGACCACCACCTCTTCAGAAAATAGCAGAGATATCTCCAAGAACTTATCTCCAACCTTCAAACTCAGTAAAAGTCTTTCCTCCTCCTCTCGGCCACTGACCGTCACCTCGAACCCAACATTCGGCTTTGGTCGGCAGGCAAAGCAGTTTCCCTCGCCACAGTCCTCATGTACCACCTGGATAATATCCCAAGCTCGTATCTCCTTATCCTCGCACTGAACCACCACCGTGTTTTCTTTTCCAAACCTCCTGGGGGCCCGGCCCAAATCTTTGGGCCTTTATTTCTCCCTTCCCCCAACGTTTTCTCCTCTGATTAAATCCGTCCTGGTAACATTGCCCTCTGAGGGGACCGGCACTCCAGGCCACTCAGCTGCCATCTGGCTGCTGTTTAAAGACCAAAAAGGCCCTAAAACCTGAAAACCCCAAAACCCACCACCAACTTTTTACAAACTTCCTCCAACTCGCTGCAGTAATCAAGTATCCAGCAGCACCTGCTCATTCCTAGCCCCTCCCACCTGGAGAGTGCCACCCACTGAACCATGGCAGGCACTAGCTTTGGTGTGGTGTGGAACCATGTTTCAAGTTGCAGCAAGGCTGCTAGAGTCCAACATTCTCATTACCTTAGCTACCCTGAACAGTATCAAAGTATTTAATCATCCTTAGCATCGCTAACTCATTAACTGACTTGCCTGTTACAATCAACTGGTATTAATCTCCCATCTGTTTTCAGTGGGGAAAAATATAGCCTTTACAGAATGTCTCAGGAGTGTATCATGTCCGCACCATTTTTTTCTCCACGGGTGCCATTCATTCTAATCCCATCCCTGCTTGCTCAACAGCTTACATTTATATAGCACCTTTTAAAATAATAAAAACGTCTCAAGGTGCCTTACAGGAGTGTAATCAGCCAAAACTTGACACCGAACCACATAGGGAGATATTAGGACAGGTGACCTTAAGCTTGGTCAAAGAGGTAGGTTTTATGGAGCGTCTTAAAGGAGGAGAGAGAGGTGGAGAGGTGGAGAGGTTTAGGGAGGGAATTCCAGAGCTTAGGGCCCAGGCAGCTGAAGGCACGGCCGCCAATGGCGGAGTGATGGAAATCGGGAATGTGCAAGAGAGCAGAATTGGAGGAGCGCAGAGATCTTTAAAGGGTTGTAGGTGGTTACAGAGACAGGGAAGCGAGGCCATCACACAACCTCCCATCTCCAACCGACCAGTCAAACAGCCATTTTTTTCCTATCTCCAATATTTTTATAACTAATCAATGGAAAAAACACACTTTGTTTTAATGACCCTATGACTTTTCTCCCCAGGTTGCTCACAGCAGTGTCCAGGAGGTTACTCGTTAATTCCTGGAGACTCCAGGGCAATCTTGGCGGATCTCAGTGCTCCTCCAATTCTGGCCTCTTGCGCATCCCCAACCCCATCCCTTTAATCTTCTCCAGCCCCACAACCCCTTGAGATATCTGCGCTCCTCTAATTCTGCCCTCTTGAGCATCCCTGATTATAATCGCTCAACCATTGGCGGCCATGCCTTCTGTTGCCGAGGCCCTAAGCTCTGGAATTCCCTCCCTAAACCTCTCCGCCTCGCTACCTCTCTCTCTCTTCCTTTAAGACGCTCCTTAAAACCTACCTCTTTGACCAATGTCCTAATATCTCCTAATATCAGATTTTGTCTGATAATGCTCCTGTGATGCGCCTTGGGGTGTTAAAGGCACTATATCAATGCGAGTTGCTGCTGTTGTTTGGAGAATCAGTTACACAGTCACATTCGACACAGTTGCCCATTTGGCACCAGTATCGTTGAGTTTCAAACTAATGTGATTAACTGCTGACAGACAAGAGCTTCAGTGGCATTAAACAGAACTAAACTGAGGCCGACAAGCCAAATGATTCCAGGAGCCTCATAATTAAGATCCATCTCAAAGCATTACCATCTCTTCGAGATCCCTTATTACTGCAGAACTTAGCAGCAATGCCAATAGAAAGAAATTAAGTGCATCATTTGTTCTCTATTTTCTAATTGCAATACAATGAGTCCACATAACTATAAAACTCTCCAGAAAAATCGCACAGCATTTTCACATTATGAAAGAGGAGAACACAGAAGGAGGCCATTCAGCCCATCGTGTCTGTGCCGGCTCTTTGAAAGAGCTCTCCAATTAGCCCCACTCCCTTGCTCTTTCCCCATAGCCCTGTCAATTTCCCCTTTTTTAAGTATTTATCCAATTCCTTTCTGAAAGTTATTATTGAATCTGCTTCCACCGCCCTTTCAGGCAGTGCGTTCCAGATCACAACAACTCGCTACGTAAAAAAATGTTTTCCTCATCTCCCCTCTGGTTCTTTTGCCAATTATCTTAAATCTGTGTCCTCTGGTTACCGACCCTTCCTGCCAGTGGAAATAGTTTGGGGGAAAAATTGGGTATCGCCCATTTTGGGACGCTAATATCGGTCGGGCACAAAGTTGAGCGCCCGGCGCTAATTATCGCCTCCGACTGCAAAATTCTCCTCTATTGCCCCTGGAGGTGATTTGAGCGCTACATCAGGCGCTACACACCTCTCTTAAGGCGCAAACGTCGTGGAGCGAGGCGCTACCTCAGAATGCTACCTAAGCTCAGGCGATGTCAGTTACCATGGAAGTCAAACAGACTGGCACCATCCTGTTCTTGCTGGCCAGCCACATCCTGCTCATTGCAGCCTTGAATCTCAGCCTGGAGAGACCTCGAAAGCAATTGTGTTGGAAGCACTAATGGATAGGCCCAGGGAAAGAGCTCGGTGCTTAGGAACCTCAAAAGTGGTGCTGAGGACCAAAACTCCTTAGGACAGTGTTAAAACTTTCCAGACGTCTCTGTCCCTCTCAACCTGCTTGTACCAAACATTTTGCCAACAAGAAAAGGCAGGAAGCGCCCTCCTTTTAAATAGCTCTCCCCCAGACCCTTCCCGACTTGAAAACGTTCCCCTCTACCTGTCGTTCCTAGCGGCAGGCACTAAGGCAGGGGGCGCGACTCAATATCCGGTCAGGGGCGCTACCGGGGCGTTGCACGCTCGACTGACGTCACGATCTGCGGGCGCAGGAGATCGTGGCTGTAGTGTTTAGCGCCGCCACAAAACAACTGGTCAATTTCGCGAGTGGCGCTAAAATCGCCGCATTCGGTCGCTAAAATCGCCGCGCTCAGGCACTAAACTCGCTGCGCTCGGGCGCTAACTTCGGGAAGCGCTAGCGGGAGGCGCTAACCAACTGAATGTTTCCCCCTTTCTCCCAATATCTTTTAATGCTGCTTTCAACATTTCTGTAGTGAATTGCCACAAGGGGGCAAGGTAGGTTATACCCCATTGTGGATACTGCCCCATTAGCTGGAGGCAATGCTTCCTTCTATTATTGCAAATGTTCCCAGGTGACAGAACATTATCACACATCAACTGTAGTAGACAGTGAGAAAGACCGGTTCACCGTGGCTGCAGTGTGTACCATCTACAGGATGCATGGCGGCTACTCGCCAAGGCTTCATTGGCAGCACCTCACAAACCCGTCCGTCAACTCCACCACCTAGAAGGACAAAGGCAGCAGGCGTATGGAAGCACCACCACCTCGAAGTTCCCCTCCAAGTTACGCACCATCCCGACTTGAACATTTATTGGCCGTTCCTTCATCGTCACTGGTCCAAAATCCTGGAACACCCTCCCTGACGGCACTGTGGCAGCACCTTCATGACACGGACTGCAGCGGTTCAAGAAGAAGGCTCACCTCCACCTTCTCAGGGCGATTAGGGATGGGCAATAAATGCCGGCCTTGCCAGCGACGCCCACATCCCGAGAATGAATTAAAAAGAAGACACAGTGTATTTGGTACGGATTGACACCGTGAGGAGGGCCAGCAGTGGCCTTCACACTGCACTCCGGCTGTCACTAGTGTGTCTCTGTCACTGCTCTGTTTGGGAGCCCGGGATGACTACTTTGTAAATTCAGCTCTATTGAATCTTGAAAGAGCACATTGCTGGGCCGATGAAGCGTGCTGCCTGGTCTCTGGGCACTTCGAGTAGACCAACTCCTATGAATAATTTAAAAGCACATTAAGGGACAGATGTAACGATCTCAGCATGCCAGACTCATTCTATAGGCCTTATGTGTTTCAACGCTGCTCTAGAGGGACACTGTGCTGTCTTGTATGTTAAAATACTGTTCACAATCACCTCGTTTCCCAACTCCTTGTCACTGATACAATTTTGAAACTTGATTGTGTTTTAAAAAATTTTTCCAGATGTTGTCCTAGTTCAGAACGGTAAGTTTTCTTCTGCGATTTATGTTGATATTTTGGACCCTGCTGTTCAAAACGGCTGGTGATTGTTTACTTCCTGTGGGGTTGGTGTAACTTCAATCCCAGTAAACTGGTCAAATTAAACTGGTTTTAAATTACTTTCGCATCTAAATTGGCAGTAAATCAGGTCAGCCACGATTCAGCGGGCAGCACTCTCGCCTCGGAATCAGAAGGTTGTGGGTTTGAGCACATAACCCAGGCCGACACTGCCAGTGCAGTACTGAGGGAGTGCTGCACTGTCGGAGGTGCCGTCTTTCGGATGTGACGTTAAACCGAGGCCCCTCTCAGGTGGACGTAAAAGATCCTAGCGGCACTATTTCGAAGAAGAGCAGGGGAGTTCTCCCCGGCGTCCTGGCCAATGTTTATCCCTCATCACTGAAACAGATGATCTGGTCATTATCACATTGCTGTTTGTGGGAGCTTGCTGTGCGCAATTTGGCTGCTGCGTTTCCTACATTACAACAGTGACCACACTTCAAAAAGTGTTGAAATTGGCTGTAAAGTGCTTTGTGAGGTTCTGAGGTTGTGAAAAGCGCTGGAGAAATTCAAGTCTCTTTCTCACTTAACTGGGAAAAGTGACGGAGGGTTGACACTGGGAGAGGGTCGGGTGAGGACTTGGGTAAGTGAACATGTCCCTTTGAGGACTCTACCTGTATGGATGTCTCAGTAGTTTGGTTTGGAGATTTTTAAGCACAGTGATGTGTTCCATGTGTGTCAAACCTCGCGCTGACCAAAAAATAATGGCGGACGAATACCAATCCTTCTAATTCCCCCGGAATGGTAACGATAACTCGTCTACCAGCTGAATCACGGCTTTTCTCGTGGGATATTAGGTGCTCTCAACACTCAATGATTTATCTTCTCAGAGGCACCGTCGAGGCTAATCCCTACATGCACATTTTTCTCTGATGTTTATAATAAAATAGAGCATTATTGGGCCAACAATAAATCCATTGTGAAACATGGGCACTCAGCATTGTGAGGGAGTGAGTCATTGGCTTACCACTGTGATTGTAATAGACAAACAACCTTACAAGATAGATGATAAATCTTGCGTTAAATTTCCAGCAACAATAACGTGTTTTTCAGCTCCCCTGATGGCTCAGTTGGTACATATGTGTTCCAGGGTGGAATGGAGCCCGGATCGTCCCAACTTTGCTCACTATTAATAGGGCCAGAAATTCGGCTTTCCGGCTTCCCGCGGGTGCAAGAATCGCGCGCGTACTTCCCTACCGCGCCTGCCGTTGTGCTTCGGGCCCACGAGGACTTCGGGTCCTGGGCCTCCTCCAGCTGCCGGCACGCAGTGCTTGCGTATCCCAGGGGCGCAGTTAGTTCGAAGCGTCCCCTGGGATCACGTGGGCCATGGAGAGCCAATCAGAGCAGGGAATCTCCATTCATAGATTTTGACAGGACGACCTGTCAAATCTATGAATAGAGATCGGCCCCAAAACCTCACTAAAACTTCAAATAAATTAAAAAAAACATCACATTTTTAAAATAACTATAAATTACATAAATTAACTACTTTAAACAAAAATTTAAATTTTTGAAAAAATTAATTGCACTTTTTTACGGCGCTAAAAATAAACTTACCTTTCTTTAAAGTATGTAAAAAAGATAAACCTGTTGAAAAAATGTTTAAATTCTACTTAATTCACCACTTACCTTGTTAAAAGCAGGCCTTGCGCCACCTTTTTCCTGCGCAGCTTCTCCGTACTTACCCTCACGGAGAAACCTGAAAAAACCCCGAAGTTCGCTGCGTGCGCGCTGCCTCTCCGGCGCACGCGGTTGACCCTCGAACTCCTTCCTTCACGAGACCGGAAGTTCCGGTTTCCCGTGCATGCGCAGTGCATGCGCGAAACCGGCACTTCCGGTGGCCCTACGGGTGAGTACACAGCGCGTACTCACCCGGCAAGTGCGAAATTTCTGCCCCAATATTTAGCTGATCTCAGCTGGTCGGAACGCCGAAACTGACCTCTGGCCGGGTTCGGGATCAAAAGAAAAAAAAAACAGCAAGGTTCCTGGTTGTGATCCAGCGACTCCGACTGAGAGGTGTGTGTGTGTGGTGATGCAGCCTGTGGTCGAATAGCCTGCCCACTGAGGGTACAGATTCCTCGGCCCCAGCTCACGTCAGGAGTGCATATTGCAAAACTGCGTATTTCCAGCGCACTGTATTCCAGCAGAGAATAACACGTCAGATAACATGTCCGTGTCGCTGGTTCCCATTGGGAGTGGCTGCGGCTGAATGCTGACTCGGCCTGTCTGGTCATCATGGACCTCCTCCGAATTGGTGCCATGGAAACCATGCATATCCCTTATCTCCAGGTAGCCATTTGGACATCCTGCGCGTGACTCCAGTCCCACACCAACGTGGTTGACCCTTAACTGCCCTCTGAAGTGGCCGAGTGAGACACTCAGTTAGAGGTGTGCAATAAATGCCGGCCTTGCCAGTGATGCCTGATGCCAATATCCTGCAAATGCATAAAAACAAATCCCAAATTAGGTGTCAGTCATGGGGCAGTGGGTAGCGCTCTGGCCTCTGAGTCAGTAGGTTGTGGGTTTCTAAGCCCCAATCCAGAGACTTGAGCACGGAATCTAGGCTGAGTGCTGCACTGTCGGAGGTATTTTTGGATGAGACGTTAAACCGAGACCCTGTCTGCCCTCTCAGGTAAAAGATCCCACGGCACTATTTCGAAGAAGAGCAGAGGTGTTATCCCTGATATCCTGCCCAATATTTATCCCTCAATCAACAGAACAAAAGCAGATGATCTGGTCATTATCACATTGCTGTATGTGGGAGCTTGCTGAGTGAAAATTGGACGCTGCGTTTCCTACATTACAACAGTGACCACACTTCAAAAGTACTTCATAGAATCATAGAAAAGAATCATAGAAAGGTTGCAGCACGGAAGGAGGCCATTCAGCCCGTCGAGCCCGTGCCGACTCTCTGCAAGAGCACTTCAGCTAGTCCCACTCCCCCGCCCTTTCCCCGTAGCCCTGCAAATTTTTTTCCTTCAGATACTTATCCAACTCCCTTTTGAAAGCTGTCATTGAATCTGCCCCCACCACCCTTTCAGGCAGTGCATTCCAGATCCTAACCACTCGCTGCATAAAAAAGTATTTTCTTACGACGCCTTTGGTTGTTTTGCCAATCACCTTAAATCTGTGTCCTCTGGTTCTCGACCCTTCTGCCAATGGGAACAGTTTCTCTTTATCTACTCTGTCCAGACCCCTCATGATTTTGAACACCTCTATCAAATCTCCTCTCAATCTTCTCTGCTCTAAGGAGAACAACCCCAACTTTTCCAGTCTATCAACGTAACTGAAGTCCCTCATTCCTGGAATCATTCTCGTAAATCTTTTCTGCACCCTCTCTAAGGCCTTCACATCCTTCCTAAAGTGTGGTGCCTAGAATTGGACACAGTGCTCCAGTTGGGGCTGAACCAGTGTTTTATACAGGTTCATCATAATTTCCACACTTTTGTACTCTATACCTCTATTTATGAAGACCAGGATCCCGTAAGCCTTTTTAACAGTTTTCTCAACCTGCCCTGCCACCTTCAACGATTTGTGCACACATACCCTCAGGTCGCTAAGTTCATGCACCCCCTTCAGGATTGTACCATTTAGTTTCTATGTCCTCTCCCCATTCTTTCTACCAAAATGTATCACTTCACACTTTCCTGCGTTAAATTTCATCTGCCACGCGTCCGCCCATTTCACCAGCCTGTCTATGTCTTCCTGAAGTCTATCACTATCCTCCTCACTGTTCACTATACTTCCAAGTTTTGTGTCATCTGCAAATTTTGAAATTGTGCCCTGTACACCCACATCCAGTTCATTGATATAGATCAAGAAAAGCACTGGTCCTAGAACTGACCCCTGGGGAACACCACTGTGTACCTTCCTCCAGTCCGAAAAACAACTGTTCACCACTACTCTCTGTTTCCTGTCACTTAGCCAATTCTGTATCCATGTTGCCACTGTCCCTTTTATTCTATGGGCTTCAACTTTGCTGGCAAGCCTATTATCGGGCACTTTGTCAAACGCCTTTTGGAAATCCATGTACACCACGTCAACCGCATTGCCCTCATCAACCCTCTCTGTTACCTCATCAGAAAACTCAATCACTTTAATTAAACACAATTTGCCTTTAACAAATCCATGCTGGCTTTCCTTAATTAATCCACACTTGTCTAAGTGACTGTTAATTTTGTCCCTGATTACTGTTTCTAAAACCTTCTCCACTACCAAGGTTAAACTGACCGGCCTATAGTTGCTGGGTTTATCTTTACACCCTTTGTTGAACAATGGTATAACATTTGCAATTCTCCAGTCCTCTGGCACCACCCCCATTTCTAAGGAGGATTGGAATATTATGGCCAGTACCTCCGCGATTTCCTCCCTCAATTCACTCAGCATCCTAGGATGCATCCCATCCGGTCCTGGTGACTTATCTACTTTAAGTACAGCCAGCCTTTCTAGTATCTCCTCTTTATCAATTTTTGTCCCATCCAGTATCTCCACTACCTCCTCTTTCACTATGACTTTGGCAGCATCTTCTTCCTTGGTGAAGACAGATGCAAAGTACTCATTTAGTACCTCAGCCATGCCATCTGCCTCCATGCGTAGGTCTCCTTTTTGGTCCCTAATCGGCCCCACCCCTCCTCTTACTACCTGTTTACTATTTATATGCCTATAGAAGACTTTTGAATTCCCTTTTATGTTAGCTGCCAGTCTATTCTCATACCCTCTCTTTACCCCTCTTATTTTCTTTTTCACTTCTCCTCTAACCTTTCTATATATAGCCTGATTCTCCGATGTATTTGCAACCTGACATCTGTCATACGCGCTCTTTTTCTGCTTCATCATATTCTCTATCTCTTTCGTCATCCAGACTTTAGTTGCCCTACCTTTCCCCCTAATGGGAATGTACCTCGACTGTACCTGAACTATTTCCTCTTTAAAGGCAGCCCATTGTTCCATTACAGTTTTGCCTGCCAATCTTTGATTCCAGTTTACCCGGGTCAGATTCATTCTCAACCCACTGAATTTGGCCTTCCCCCAGTTAAACATTTTTACTCTAGATTGCTCCCTATCCTTTTCCATAGCTAATCAAAACCTTATGTTACTATGATCACTATTCCCTAAATTTTCCCCTACTGACACTTGCTCCACTTGACCTACCTCATTCCCCAGAACCAGATCCAGCAATGCCTCCTTCCTCGTTGGGCCAGAAACGTACTGATCAAGAAAGTGCTCCTGAACACAATTCAGAAATTCTTCCCCCTCTCTGCCCTTTACACTATTACTATCTCAGTCTATATTAGAATAGTTGAAGTCCCCCATTATCACTCCTCTATAGTTCTTGTATCTCCCTTTAATTTCCCTGCAAATTTGCTCCTCCATATCTTTCCCATTATTTGGTGGCCTATAGAATACACCTAGTAGTGTAATGGCACCTCTATTATTGCTTAACTCTAACCAAATAGATTCTGTCCTTGACCCCTCCAGGACATCCTCCCTCTCCAGCACTGTAACATTCTCCTTGACCAATTCTGCCACACCACCTCCTATCTTTCCTTCCCTATCTTTCCTGAACACTTTATAACCAGGAATATTTAATACCCAATCCTGCCCTTTTTTGAGCCAGGTCTCAGTTATTGCCACAACATCATATTCCCATGTGACTATTTGTGCCTGCAGCTCACTTACCTTATTTACTACGCTTCGTGCGTTCACATACATACACTGTAAACCCATCTTAGACCATCCTGCATTCTCTCTTAGTTTGACCCCACCTAATACCTTACCATTTCTTACTTTAGTGCTCTCTGCCTCTCCCAATCCTTTGAGCACTTTATTTCCCCTTTCTAATGTTACATCCTCGTGCCCATCCCCCTGCCAAATTAGTTTAAACCCTCCCCAACAGCATTAGCAAACCTTCCTGCGAGGATATTGGTTCCGGCCCTGTTGAGGTGCAACCCGTCTGACCTAGCTCGTGGCACCGGGAGTAATCCGGAGATTACTACCTTTCAGGTCCTGCTTTTTAATCTCTTTCCTAGCTCCCTAAAATCTGCCTGCAGGACCTCATCCCTCTTTCTACCTATGTCGTTGGTACCGATATGGACCACGAACTCTGGCTGTTCACCCTCCCCCCTCAGAATGTTCTGCAGCTGCTCAGTGACATCCTTTACCCTGGCACCAGGGAGGCAACATACTATCCTGGATTCACATCTGCGGCCTGTAAAGCACTTTGGGACATCCTGAGGTCGTGTAAAGCGCTATAGAAATGCAAGTCATTCATTTCTTTCACATTGTCCCTTTAGGGCCCTGGTGAGACCACACCTGGAGTATTGTGTACAGTTTAAGTCTCCTTATCTAAGGAAGGATATACTTGCCATAGAGGGAGTGCATCGAAGGTTCACCAGACTGGTTCCTGGGATGGGGGGATTGTCCTATGAGGACAGATTGAGTAGACTGGGCCTATATTCTCTGGAGTTTAGAAGAATGAGAGGTGATCTCATTGAAACATACAAAATTCTTACAGGGCTTGACAGGGTCGATGCAGGGAGGATGTTCCCCCTGGCTGGGGAGTCTGGAACCAGGGGTCACAGTCTCAGAATAAGAGGTCAGCCGTTTAGGACTGAGATGAGGAGAAATTTCTTCACTCAGAGGGTGGTGAATCTTTGGAATTCTCTACCCCAGAGGGCTGTGGAGGCTCAGTTGTTGAGTATATTCAAGACAGAGATCGATAGATTTTTGGATATTAAGGGAATCAAGGGATATGGGGATAGTGCAGGAAAGTGGCGATGAGGTAGAAGATCAGCCATGATCTTATTGAATGGTGGAGCAGGCTCGAGGGGCCGAATGGCCGACTCCTGATCCTATTTCTTATGTTCTTATGTTTAGATGCAACATGTAGTTAGTATTGTTTACCCTTTTGCTCTAAGCAACCTTCAAACTTAAAGAATGTATAGGGATGGGAAAGGCAGATTTACAAAAAACTTGCTTCAAACAGAGAAGGTTAAGGGGAGATTTGATAGGTGTGTGTGACACCGCCTGTGGCTCTGTGCTCAGCCTGGGTGCTAGTGCGAGGTTAGGCCTTGTTGCCTGTTCTGGTCTCCAGCCAGTCTGGGAGCACTAGACACCTGTGAGTGGTTCGACCCACTCGCCCTTACGGTTCTGACACTGGACTTAGATGCGAGAGCAATAATGGAGAGAAAACTCAGGTAGACCCGGTTGAATGGTACGAAATGGAAAATCTTTATTGCATATTATTCAAGATTACGAAATACATGTCATAAGCACAGATTAATGACAGTACAATCTTACACGCAGTTATGTAACTAATTTTAGGGAAACGAGGAGCGAACGACACATCGTAAATGGGGGCACACATTACAGTTATCCTTAAAACTTAAACCCTCCCCTATCAATACCTGCTCTAAACTAGATTTGTAGGATCGAGACTCATGCTCACCACTCGTGATAACTCGGAGAATTCCGAAAACTCTGCTCGGATGTTTTTACCGCAGCACCTGATCACCCACGTGTTGATCAGGGGTCTCTGTACCCCACTTGTTTACTCGTTTCTGCTCCGGCTAGCAGGCTGGACCGTCTGCTGTCATGAAGATCTGTGTTGTCCTCGGAGTTCCGACACAACTCAAAGAAGAGTCTTCCTGTGCCCTCAGACCGATGCGATAAAATTCGAAGAATGGTCTTCCGATGCCAGTTCTGTAAAACTCAAAAGATAGTCTTCCTGGGCAAGGAAAGTGTCTATTCGACCTACAGACGCGGTCGGGGCTTACTGACCGTGGCGATATGTATGGTCGTCTTCTTCTCTTCTCATCTCATCTCATCTCATCTCATCTCGGGCCTTCGGTTCCAACACCGTTTACCGACTTCTCGGGATGGTGTGCCCGTTTCAAGGCTTCACAGCCCGGTTCCACACAGATCTTCGCGGCAAGCCACGAGGCTGATCCTGGCGGATCAGAAAGTTCGATACAAGAGGCAGGAACAAGACGGCAAGCAAACCAGAGGATAAGATGGACGGTTGTAGCTTACAGTTATAGTGCTGAAACTCCTCTTTTCCCACCCAATCTTAATGTCTTTTCTTTTGTCAGAGTTTTGGCGCTCAAACTTCTTGTATAGGGTGATCTCCGTTTAATGGGTTTCGGGGACACTCGTAACTGCCTGAGTACCTGTTAATACTTTTCCCAATGTGTAACCGGTCAGTATTCTCCCTGGAGGGGTTTTGGGGCTTCCAAATGTTTTCTGTAACTACCCGCAAACGGCTCTCTCATCGTAGAGTCGTGGGGATTTTGCATATTAATGTCTTTGGATGGGTTCTTGATCGCTTGGTACAATAGCCCTTATTCGCACCTGGGAGACCGATTCCAGTATTTATGTGTATACTGCAAACCCATAATGTCTTGTGTATTATCTCAAATGTGCTGAGTCTTGATCGATCTCGCACAAATGTTTATTGGAACGCCATCTTGTCTGCTTATCGAAAAGTCTAGAATGTTCTGCCACGAGGTGTGGTGGCCATTTTACAGGCTGCTTGTGTCCACTTTGAAAACCTGACAGCATTCTGCTGAAATAAAGCTGTTTGTACGAAACTATGTGTTTCCTCCTTATTTATAAAATCGCGATTATATTGCGAATTCTACAGGTGTTCAAAATTAGGAACGGTTTTAATAGAGCAAATAAGGAGAAACAGTTTCCAGTGGCAGGAGGGTCGGTAACCAGAGGGCACAGATTGAAGGTGATTGGCTTAAAAAAAACAGCGGTGACACGAGGAAACATTTTTTACGCAGCGAGTTGTTGTGATCTGGAATGCGCTGCCTGAAAGGGCGGTGGAAGCAGATTCAATAGTGACTTTCAAAAGGGAATTGAATAAATACTTGAAGTGAAACTATTTACAGGGCTATGGAGAAGGAGCAAGGGAGTGGGACTAATTGGAGAGCTCTTTCAAAGAGCCGGCACAGGCACGATGGGCCGAATGGCCTCCTTCTGTGCTGTATTGCAAGGGGGTTGGAGTATAAGAGTAAGGAAGTCTTACTGCAATTATATAGGGCTTTGGTGAGACCACACCTGGAGTACTGTGTACAATTTTGGTCCCCTTACCTAAGGAAGGATATACTTGCCTTAGAGGCGGTGCAACGAAGGTTCACTAGATTGATTCCTGGGATGAGAGGGCTGTCCTATGAGGAGAGATTGAGTAGAATGGGCCTATATTCTCTGGAGTTTAGAAGAATGAGAGGTGATCTCATTGAAACATATAAAATTCTTAGAGGGCTTGACAGGGTAGATGCTGAGAGGCTGTTTCCCCTGGCTGGAGAGTCTAGAACCAGGGGTCACAGTCTCAGAATAAGGGGTCGGCCATTTAGGACTGAGATGAGGAGAAATTTCTTCATTCAGAGGGTTGTGAATCTTTGGAATTCTCTACCCCAGAGGGCTGTGGAGGCTCATTCGTTGAGTATATTCAAGACAGAGATCGATAGATTTTTGGACACTAAGGGAATCAAGGGATATGGGGATTGGGCGCGAAAGTGGGGTTGATGTAAAAGATAAGCCATGATCTTATTGAATGGCAGAGCACGCTCGAGGGGCCATATGGCCTACTCCTGCTCCTAATTCTTGTGTTCTTATGATTCTAACCTGTGGATTTAAAGCTGCCTTTATTGATCCTTAATTGTCGGTCAGACTGGTCCTTCCTAATTGCTTTTGAAGGCCGACTGATAGCGTGGACCACGGCTACACTCACAGACGGATCATCAAATAAAAATTCAGTATGCGACAAGACTTCCTGTAACTCAGGCCCCAAGGAGTTTTAGGCTGGGCAAAGAAATGGAAAAGCTACAGAATTGGAGTAAATTATTCATGCTCTTATTGTACTTCAAATGTGAAATTATAGTGCGAGCACGCAAACTGGATTGGCACCTATTATATTTGCCTGTTAAATAATATATTGCTATTTCATCACAGCTTGCTGTAACCATGACATTTCTGGTGTTACAATCCCCCCAAAGAGAAACCTGAACTGATCCTGAATTCTATCGAGGCGAAGACATTTTCATATGAAAGGCAGTGGTTAAGACTGAAAATTGACAATGTGGGGGAGAAATTGCCTGTTTTCCAGGCGGAAAAATGAGCGAGGTGGGGGCAAAAAGGACAGATTTCAGGAACAGTGTTCCAGCTCCCGAAGGCCGCCCGAAAAACGTTCGACCCACCCCACCCCCGCCGTATTGGGACCGGCGGAATTCAGGCATCTCTGGCGGCCGCCTAAAACGGGCATCTTTGAATTGCGCTAAGTCCTTAGACTGTACATGCCA
This sequence comes from Squalus acanthias, assembly GCA_030390025.1. Lineage (NCBI taxonomy): Eukaryota > Metazoa > Chordata > Chondrichthyes > Squaliformes > Squalidae > Squalus > Squalus acanthias. Next base: position 12,663,635 of record CM059442.1, on the reverse strand, counting down.
ATCTCCATGTTTGACAGAGTGAGAACCGTCAGCTCTTACCTTGAACCACGAGTGTCACAGATGCTTCTGCTTGGCTGTGAATCTTGTTTAAGTCATGAAAACAAATGAGTACATTGAGTGACTAAAGGCAGCCTGCTCTGTCTGCAGCAGGCTGCAGAATGCTGTAGGTCATTCTGACAACCTGTTTCTCTCGCTAAAAGGCCATTTCACTGTACACACAAACTGCTCTGTAAAAGAGTGCGGCATTACCATCTTTTTGGCACAAAACAATTTGTCAGTGTCAACATCCTGCAGAAAGTCTGTCATAAATAAGGGTATCTACTCCCCATCAGTGGTTTTCTGACAGTGCTAATGTCACACTCTCATTGTTAAAGTTACTCTGTGCTGTCACATAGTCCTTCAACCTCCACAGGCCCTGACTCTGGGGCTACATCAGTGAGACTGGTCCCTCGTGATCGTTCGTTGTCTGCCCTGGCTCAGCCGGCAGCACCTCTTGCCTCTGAGCCAGGTAGTCGTGGCTTCACTCCAGAGACTTGAGCCCATAACGCAGGCCAACACTACCAGTGCAGTACTGAGGGAGTGCTGCACTGTCGGGGTGCCGTCTTTCGGATGAGACATTTAAACCGAGGCCTCATTTGCTCGCTCAGGTGGACGTAAAAGATCCCACGGCCACTATTTTGAAGAAGAGCAGGGGAGTTCTCCCCGGTGTCCTGGCCAATATTTATCCCTCAATCAACATCACTAAAACGTGATGTTCGTGGGAGCTTGCTGTGTGCAAATTTGGCTGCCGCGTTTCCTACATTACAACAGTGACTGCACTTCGAAAAAGTACTTCATTGGTTGTAAAGCGCTTTGGGAGGTTCTGAAGTGGTGAAAGACGCTATATAAATGCAAGTTCTTTCGTTCCTCTGCTTGTGCACACTCTGTGAAAAATCCACCGAGTCGCTACCTCTGCCGATTTATGCATCTGAAATCAATCTCACAGTTTAATAATTTCAGCGGTGATTTGCATAATTGATGTATTGCATCTTCAGGAGTAATCTTCACAGTGTGAAAATATATAAACACAGACAGTGGAGGTGGGAGAGCAAAGAAACCGTGGATCTTGCAGATTGTGTGAAAAATAACACAGATAAATAATGCATAAATATATTTGGAAATCCCATGAATTGAAGAGAAAATTGTTCAAGGACGGCACTGTACTATTAAATATCTTTTTGCATTCCGATGAAGCATGTTCTTTGCAACTCATCCTTCTGTTCTCTAATTGACCTGTGCATTGAGCAGGAGATTTGCACATAGGCAGTTTATTACCACCATGTCTGCCAAAATTCATGGAGGTATATTTATCCCAGTGCCAAGGCAAAATGCTCTCAACACCTTTCGAGCCTACGAGCAGAATTCCAATCTGTCATAAAACGGTTACTGACTAGCAGACCATCATATCGACCACCGATTGGGTTTTCTTCTCTCCTGTGACATCCTCTAACTTGGGGGAGGGGGGTGGCGGGGGGGGCGGTGGTGGTGGTGAGGGAGGTGTCCATTTGACCCACCGAGTCCTGGCCATGGAAGTCCAGCCAACTCAGATACATTTGCACTTGTAGTTCTTTTAATGCCTGTTTGTCCTGTTTGGGTTTTGTGGACCCGGAGGTTTGGAAAGGGCCTGTTTTTAGTGCTGTGGCCTCATTAGGGTCGCCAATCCTCCAGGATTGTCCAAGAGTCTCCAGGAATGTAAGATTAATCTCCAGGACACTACTGCGAGCAAACTCAGGCAGAAAATTCATAAGGGCATGAATGAAATTGTGTTGGCTTTTGTTTCATTCTTTATCAAAACTTTAGTTGATTAGTTATAAAGAATATTGGAGATTGGGGAAAAGAGGTTATTTGACCGACAGTCAAAATCCGATCGGGTAATAGCGTGTGCTTGCTTTATATTGGGCGTCAGACGGCGGGGCACCGCGAGAATGGACGTGTCAAGTGACCAATAGCGTGAGCGTATGGAAGTGAGAGGTCATCTGATGAAACCTCCAGGAACACGTCCAACCAGAGTTAGCTACCGTAGGACTCATTGGTGGATCAATCTGAAATCAGTACACGCGATCTATTCGTATCAACGGACTGAGATATATACAAAATAGTGAGTACGTGGATTCAACCTTTATGGGATAAATTTCCATCGCCAGCACTGTGCTCCCGAGTCCCACATCTGTGCTGCTAACTTCCGCCTACTTCCACCTCTGTAACATCGCCCGTTTCCACCTCTGCCTCAGCTCATCTGCTGCTGAAACCCTCATCCAAGCCTTTGTTACCTCGAGACTCCACTATTCCAATGCTCTCCCAGCCGGTCTCCCACCCTTTGTAAACTTGAGGTCATCCAAAACTCTGCTGCCCGTGCCCTAACTCGCACCAAGTCCTGTTCACCCATCACCCCCTGTGCTCGCTGACCTACATTGGCTCCCACTTTGGCAACGCCTTTATTTTAAAAAGCTCATCCTTGTGTTCACATCCATCTATGGCTTCATTCCCTCCCTATCTCTGTAACCTCCTCCAGCCCTACAACCCTCCGAGATCTCTGCGCTCCTCCAATTCCGGCCTCTTGTGCATCCCTGATTTCCATCGCTCCACCATTGGCGGCCGTGTCTTCAGCTGCCTGGACCCTAAGCTCTGGAATTCCCTCCCTAAACCTCTCCGCCTCGCTACCTCTCTCTCCTTCATTAAGACGCTCCTTAAAGCCTTCCTCTTTGACCAAGGTTTTGGTCATCTGCCCTAATATCTCCTTCTGTGACTCGGTATCAAATTTTGTTTGATAACGCTCCAGTGAAGAACCTTGAGAGGTTTTATTACGTTAAAGGTGCTATATAAAGGCAAGTTGTTGTTGAGCAAAGCTCAGAGGCCCATTAAGACAAAACGTTTGGGCACAATCCTGACCTAAGTGTCTCCCCAGTGATGATGAAGATGGATGCTGCCGATGGATCTGTTGTACTTTAGGATAAATGAATGACTTCATCCCTCTCCCCATTTCTAAGTATCTCAGAGACTCTGCTGATTTGGGTTCTGCGGTCAAATTGAAAGAAGGGTGGATCAAATGGACAGGGGGTGGTGGTTGGGATGGGTCATAATTTAGGATGTAGCCCGAATCTGCAAAGTTTACACATCATTTAAGTTCGGCTGTAAATTACACTGGAAGTGAGGGATGGAGTGAGATTGCTGCCATTCAACTGGATTATGTCATTCATCCTAAAGTCCAACATTTCCACCCTATCGATTACCCATCCAAGATATGAAACAGGGATGTCTTAGATCAGCAGCTAAGGAGATCCAATACTGGATTCTTAAAGCTAACTTGCAGCATTTCGTTGGGGTAATATATAGTCATTACTTTAATTTGGAGTGTTTTTTTGGGGGGGAAGGAATTTTTTCTGAATCTTATTTGTGCATCTCTTAGCTTCATTTGGAAGCCCCCCTCGAGACTATTTTTTATTAGGGACATTTCCCTAAAATATATTGAGATGGGTTTCCCAATGGGGATGATATGTTGGAGGAGGACGAGCGGAGAAACCAGGAGAGCAGGCCCATACAGCAGCATCATAAAAGAAGCCGACAGTCCCGCAGATGCCACCAGGATCTCTTGTCCCAGGAGATTGTATTTGAAGTTGTGGTTCAGTCCAGACGTCCTACAAGAGCTGTACTCCATCCTTCAATGAGATCTGCAATCATTCTCATAGAACCAGGACAGTGCTTGCTGTGGCTCAGAAAGTCATGAAAGCGCCTAATTTCTTGGCCACTGGCTCATTCCAAGAGACAACAGGCGACTTCCACCCGGTCAGTCAATTTGCTGTACATGTTTCCATAAGGCAGGCCATTGATGCCCCATGTACCAGGGGCAGCCCAAGTCATGTGATACAGGATCTAGGCCAGCAGGTGAGTGGATCATTAGCTTTTATCAAATTCCGGTCTGCTTGGAGTAATAGATTGCACTCATTGCTATACGGGTCCCTACTGTTAACCCATACCATTAAGTGGGATTTCATTCCTTTAATGTCCAATTAATGTGTGACTACAGGCACAGGATTCTACACATCAGTGTGTGGGGAGCTGCCATGATTAATTCATCCTTTGGCAGCACAGTGTCCCTGCACTCTTTCAGAACCAAGAGCTAGGCACTGGCTGGTTTCTTGGAGACAAGGGACATCCAATACTACCACAAAAGCAAAATCCTGCCGATGCTGGAAATCTGAAATAAAACAGAACATGCTGGAAACACTCAGCAGTTCAGGCAGCCTCTGTGCAGAGAGAAACAGAGTCAACGTTTCAGGTCGATGACCCTTTCGTCAGAACTGGAAAAAGTTAGAGATGTAACAAAGTTTAAGCAGGTGTAGGGGCAGGGAAAGGAGGGAGGGGAGGAAAGAAAGAAAAGGGAAGGTCTGTGATAGGGTGGAAGGCAGGAGAGATTAAATGACAAAAGAGAGGATGGTGCAAGGTGAAAGGTGGTGGTAATGGGACAAGTTAAGAAACAAAAGATGGGTCGAGAGAGATGTAAATGGGAATGGCAGAAACATCAACAGCAACTGCTATATGAGAAAATAGGAGCGGTGGTTATGATCTGAAATTGTTGAACTCAGTGTTGAGTCCAGAAGGCTGTAAAGGGCCTGGTAGAATCCAGTACTACCGTGGACTCTTAACACTACTGAGAATGACCACCAGTGAAGCAAAGGAGTACTACACAGAGGCTCACGTCACACTCAAGTTAAAATGGAACAGGCCACTGGCATGCTGAAGGGAAAGACTCGGGTGCCTAGATAGGTCTGCTGGCTCCCTCCAATTTGCTGCCAATGTTGTCTCGCAGATTGCGCTACCTTGCTGCATCCTTCGCTGTTCCACACTGGATATTGGGATTCTTGAGGAGGAGACAGAGCCCGAGAGGAGGAAGTCGGACACGAGGAGAACACGGCAAGATCTCAGACTGTGGCTGCGCGACAAAGTCATCAGTAACGTCTGATCCTATTATAATTATACAGCGTCTACAATAATCCGGGCACTCCACGTGGATTCAATCCAGAACCCTTCAGAGCACTCCATTCATCATTAAAAACAGATGTCCCATAGGAGGATCCCAGGTTGGGGAGGGAGTTCCAGGATTTGGACCCACGATGATGAAGGAACAGCCGATATATTTCCAAGTCGGGGTGGCGTGTGTGACTAGGAGGGGAACTTGGAGGTGATGGTGTTTCCCTGTGACTGCTGCCCTACTCCTTCTTTGGAATATTGAATATTTGAAATTTGAATATTATTTAAATTGTTCTTCCCCCCCCAACCCCCGCAAACGACAAACAGTCAGACAAGCGAAGTCAAACACCAATTCCACGTTGGATCAGCCCAGTTGGACGTTCTATCTGTCCAACACTTGTCTAAACTGATGCAGACTGATTATGATAGTTAACGGCCCTCACAGCACTGTAATGTGGGGCAAAAGGGTAACAGTCTCTAAATAATAGTCCTTATTGGGATTGGTGTGATCGTTAGGTATGCTATTAAGTTTCCAAGTTCACAAAATCAGTAATTAATTTTGAGTAGCTTGATTGGGTCGCCATGGTGAAGAGGTGATTGTTATCTTTGAAATTCAATCCCTGTTAAGTCAATTCTTTAATGACTGTTAAAGGGCAAGGTTTACACCAGTAATTACTGTTTCCTGGTTTGTTGATGTTTGCCAATGAGTGAGTCAGCTAATGTTCCATTTTTCAAAAGGAAGGAATGGTTATGCATTTTAATATTTGTAATTTTGCATTTGGTGATTTTTATAATGTAGAAACTAAAATGTGTCCATGAGGGTCTCTGCCCTAAATCTTAAAATAAGTGACTTCAAGGAAATCCGTCAACCATCCCAAGACATTTCTACACGATGCGAGTTGTCGCAGTGTCAAAGGACAAGGGTCATTGAAATCACATTGTGGACGGAATCATTTCATAAATAATGAACGGAATGTATACTACGGCCAGTCAAGCACCAACAAGGAAACAATGACCATTAGTGCATTAACGAGGCGGGCATCTCCATCAAAACAGCGCAGAAAAGGTGTCACATGAACACATTAAGCATTTGCCTCATTACTAATCACAAAGCCGTAGTTTCTAGCCTATTAGATTCTGAGTGACCTTAGTTCACCTTTGCTTTTAACGGGCATTAAAAGAGGAAATGCGGATAGCTAGGATCGCACTGGCACGAAGCTGGGGAGTGAATGTGCTTGTCCGTGTGTGCCCTGTTAATGGATCTCTCACCTTTCTGTATGGCAGTAGCTGGGACTCCCTGCCAGGCTGCAAAGAGCTGCCTCTTGTGCCCGTGCACTTTGAGTCACCGTAACACATCATTTCTACTTGCAGTTTTTGCAAACACGCATTTTGTTTTCTTGTACTCGTCAAGGTGAAGAGATGTTGGTGCTGGGGAGAGCAATTTGCCGGTTCGATCCGGGTGTCAGCGTCGAGCACTCTGGGGTCAGATCAGGTCCAGGCCAGATTAAGATGCGGAGGAAACATCCCTTCTCTCTGCCCATTCGTGTACTTCAGTTTATGAAACACGGCAGCCAATTTGCACACAGCAAGCGGGAATGTGAGAATGAGCAGATAATCTGTTTTCCTGATGTTGGTTGAGGGATAAACATTGGCCAGGTCACCGGGGAGAACTCCCCTGCTCATCTTTGAATAGTGGCCGTGGGATCTTTTACGCCCACCTGAGAGCAGACAGGGCCTCGGTTTAACGTCTCATCTGAAAGACGGCACCTCTGACAGTGCAGCACTCCCTCAGCACTGCACTGGAGTGTCAGCCTGGATTTTGTGCTCAAGTCCCTGGAGTGGGACTTGAACCCACAACCCTCTGACTCAGAAACAAGAGTGCTGCCCACTGAGCCACAGTTGACCATTGCCCCGTCAAGTTTGCTATCTCTGCAGTTCATATACATCCCCATCAGAGCCTCTAGCCTTGTCAGAGCGTGCTTCCTAATCACAAATAAAGGTTCTCCAGGAGATAAATCTCGGTGAAATATCTCCCTGATCCCTTAAAGAAATATGAAGAATCTGCGGGACATTAATCTAACACAACAGCCTACATTATTCAACCCAAATGTCTACATTATACACATTATGTTTCCATAATCCCAGCTGCACAGGGACTAGAATATTCTATCTAGTAATGGATCACCTCTGTCAACATAACCATGTAAGTATCTATCTGACTCCTAACCAGATATTTATCCAGATTTTTTAAAATTTCTAAGATGTTGGTCTACACTGCCTTACAGCATGGTTAACAACAAGTTAAAAATGGGATCATTATTTATGTATGTTTAAGATGATTAAAGGATTCGATAGGGTGGATAGAGAGAAACTATTTCCTCTGGTGGGGGGGAGTCCAGAACCTTAAAATTAGAGCCAGGCCGTTCAGGTTTGTTTTATTCGTTCCTGGGATGTGTACGTCACTGGCAAGGCCAGCATTTATTGCCCATCCCTAATTGCCCTTGAGAAGGTTGTGGTGAGCCGCCTTCTTGAACCGCTGCAGTCCGTGTGGTGATGTCAGGAAGCACGTCTTCACACAAAGTATTGGAAATCTGGAACTTTCTCCCCCAAAAAAGTTGTCGCGGCTGGGGGTCAATTGAAAATTGAGATTGATAGATTTTTTTGGGTAAGGGATACGGAGCTAAGATGGGTAAATGGAGTTGAGGTACAGATCAGCCATGATCTAATTGAATGGCGGGACAGGCTCGAGGGGCTGAATGGCCTCCTCCTGTTCCGACGCTCCTGTGTTCCCAAATGTAATTCCTCTATCCACCATTTTAAAAAGTCTATTTGCCTGTTCAAGTAGCAGAAAAGACAGATTACAACAACAACAACTTGCATTTATGTAGCGCCTTTAATGTAGTAAAACATCCCAAGGCGCCTCACGGGAGCGTTAGATGGTCGGACTCTAATACTCGCACAGCAGAATCCAAGGTCAAAGAGAGCACAATGGATGGGTGGTTGAGAAATGGGAAAGTTTGAAACTGTTCGAGGAGAGGTTGTTCTTCAGAAACGGAAGTATCTGAATGGACAGACTGAAGGGAACCTTCCCGTGCATCGTAGGCTGAGATTTTCTGCCCTCCGTGCGGGTGTGATTAGAGGCGGGTCGGGAGGGAAATTTGAAATAACTTGGAGCGGGTCGGTAACCTGCCATCAGCCCGCCCCCACACGCCTTTCCCTCGGGCGCGTTTGCCAGCGCGGTAGCGACCCGAACGGCAGAGGTGGCCGAGGTAATTTAAGATGATTATTAGATACTCGTCTGACCGTTAAACCTCTTTTTAACCCTACCTTTCAAATTTTCCTGGATGATCACAGGAATCACGCAACTCGGGAACCATGTCTGTGAGCCTGAGGCAGAACTTCAGTGGCCATTGATCCAGCTCATTAGTGCACAGTATGGAAAGCACAATAAAAACTCAAACCTGAAATCTGGTCACTTTCCTAAGGCAGATGCTGTTACTAAGTTAATTGTCAGCACAGATTTAGGTTTCTGGAGCTTGCAAGTCTTTTCAGCGAAGTCGGGATCCACTGTCACCTCATTGGTAGAACCTATCACACCATTGACAGCTTGCTTCTGTCATCTCTCCTTTACCTGCCAGCTATTACATAAGCATAGGTGCCATTTATACCTTGGTCCTCAGAATCCGATCTTGATGAGCCCCAATACCAGCAGCACCAGGCACACCAGCAGCACCAACAACAACACCACCAACCTTCTCCTCAAACACCTGCTGATCCACAGGACAGAGGGCTGCACCGCGCCGGAGGTGATACCCCCAACACAGGGTATACAGGCAGAGGATGAGCTTCCTCAACATGACTGAGCAGCAGTGCCAAAGGAGGCTCAGGCTATTGCGCCAGGTCGTCGCAGACATTTGTAGCTTGCTGGAGCAAGACCTGCAGCCCAGAGGATCGGGTGGACATGCCTTACCAGTGGCTGTCACAGTCACCACCGCCCTCAACTTCTTCACCTCAGGCTCCTTCCAGGGATCTGCAGCAGACATTTGCACCATCTCGCAGTCACCCGCACACAGATGCATCACACAGGTCACCGATGCCCTCTTTGACAAGTCAGCCAATTATATCAGCATTGCCATTGATGAAGCCAATGTTACTGAGCAGGCGCTGGGCTTTGCCGCTCTGGCTGCCTTCCCACAGGGTGTCATCGACTGCTCACACTTGGCCATCAGGGGCACCCCGTCATAACTCAGGAGTCTGTTTTATTTGTCTGGGATGTAGGCGCCACTGGCAAGGCCGGCATTTATTGCCCATCCCTAATTCTGGTGGTGAGCCACCTTCTTGAACCGCTGCAGTCCGAGTGGTGAAGGTTCTCCCACAGTGCTGTTAGGGAGGGAGTTCCAGGATTTTGACCCAGTGACGATAAAGGATCGGCGATATATTTCCAAGTCAGGATGGTGTGTGACTTGGAGGGGAACTTGGAGGTGGTGGTGTTCCCATGTGCCTGCTGCCCTTGTCCTTCTAGGTGGAAGAGGTCGCGAGATTGGAAGGTGCTGCCGAAGAAGCCTTGGCGAGTTGCTGCAGTGCATCTTGTACAGGGTACACACTGCAGCCACGGTACGCCGATGGTGGAGGGAGTGAATGTTTAAGGTGGTGGATGGGGTGCCAATCAAGCGGGCTGCTTTGTCCTGGATGGTGTCGAGCTTCTTGAGTGTTGTTGGAGCTGCACTCATCCAGGCAAGTGGAGAATATTCCATCACACTCCTTACTTGTGCCTTGTAGATGGTGGAAAGGCTTTGGGGAGTCAGGAGGTGAGACACTCGCCGCAGAATACCCAGCCTCTGACCTGCCACAGTATTTATTTGGCTGGTTCAGTTAAGTTTTTGGTCAATGGTGACCCCCCAGGATGTTGATGGTGGGGGATTCGGTGATGGTAATGTCGTTGAATGTCAAGGGGCGGTGGTTAGACTCTCGCATGTTGGAGATAGTCATTGCCTGACACTTGTGTGGCGCGAATGTTACTTGCCACTTATCAGCCGAAGCCTGGATGTCGTCCAGGTCTTGCTGCATGCGGGCATGGACTGCTTCATTGTCTGAGGCGTTACGAATGGCACTGAACACTGTGCAATCATCAGCGAACATCCCCACTCCTAACCTTATGATGGAGAGAAGGTCATTGACGAAGCAGCTGAAGATGGTTGGGCCTAGGACACTGCTATGAGGAACTCCTGCAGCAATGTCCTGGGGCTGATATAATTGACCTCTAACAACCACAACCATCTTCCTTTGTGCTAGGTATGACTCCAGCCAGTGGAGAGTTTTCCCACTGATTCCTACTGACTTCAATTTTACTAGGGCCCCTTGATGCCACACTCAGTCAAATGCAGCCTTGATGTCAAGGGCAGTCACTCTCACCTCACCTCTGGAATTCAGCTCTTTTGTCCATGATTGGACCAAGGCTGCAATGAGGTATGGAGCCAAGTGGTCTTGGCGGAACCCAAACTGAGCATCAGTGAGCAGGTTATTGGTGAGTAAGTGCTGTTTAATTGCACTGTCGATGACACCTTCCATCACTTTGCTGCTGATTGAGAGTAGACTGATGGGGTGGTGATTGACCAGATTGGATTTGTCCTGCCTTTTGTGGACAGGACATTCCTGGGCAGTTTTCCACATTGTCAGATAGATGCCAGTGTTGTAGCTGTACTGGAACAACTTGGCTAGAAGCGCGGCTAGTTCTGGAGCACAAGTCTTCAGCATGACAGCCGGAATGTTGTTGGGGCCCGTAGACATTGCTGTATCCAGTGCGCTCAGCCGTTTCTTGATATTGCGTGCAGTGAATCGAACTGGCTGAAGACCGGCTTCTGTGATGGTGGGGACCTCAGGAGGAGGCCGATATGGACCATCAACTCGGCACTTCTGGCTGAAGATGGTTGCAAACGCTTCAGCCTTGTCTTTTGCACTCGCATGCTGGGCTCTGCCATCATTGAGGATGGGGATATTCATGGAGCCTCCTCGTCCCGTTAGTTGTTTAATTGTCCACCACCATTCACAACTGGATGTGGCAGGACTGCAGAGCTTTGATCTGATCTGCTGATTGTGGGATCGCTTAGCTCTGTCTATAGCATGCTGGTTCCGCTTTTTAGTATGCATGTAGTCCTGTGTTGCAGCTTCCCCAGGTTGGCCCCGCATTTTTAGGTACACCTGGTGTTGCTCCTGGCATGCTCTTCTGCACTCCTTATTGAACCAGGGTTGGTCCCCTGGCTTGATGGTAATGGTAGAGTGAGGGATATGCCGGGCCATGAGGTTACAGATTGTGGTGGAAATACAATTCTGCTGCTGCTGATGGCCCACAGTGCCTCATGGATGCCCAGTTTTGAGCTGCTAGATCTGTTCTGAATCTATCCCATTTAGCACGGTGGTAGTGCCACACATGATGGAGGGTGTCCTCAGTGTGAAGATGGGACTTAGTATCCACATGGACAGTGCGGTGGTCACTGCTACCAATGCTGTCATGGACAGATGCATATGCGACAGGTAGATTGGTGAATATGAGGTCAGGTAGGTTTTTCCCTTGTGTTGGTTCTCTCACCACCTGTCGCAGGCCCAGACTGGCAGCTATGGCCAGCTCGGTCAGTGGTGGTGCTACCGAGCCACTCTTGGTGATGGACATTGAAGTCCCCCACCCAGAGTACATTCTGTGCCCTTGCTACCCTCAGTGCTTCTTCCAAGTGGTGTTCAATATGGAGGAGTACTGATTCATCAGCTGAGGGAGGGCGGTAGGTGGTAATCATCAGGAGGTTTCTTTGCCCATGCTTGACCTGAAGCCATGAGACTTCATGGGGTCCAGAGTCAATGTTGAGAACTCTCAGGGCCACTACTTCCCGACTGTATACCACTGTGCCGCCATCCCTGGTGGGACTGTCCTGCCGGTGGGACAGGACATACCCAGGGATGGTGATGGAGGAGTCTGGGACATTGGCTGAAAGGTATGTTTCTGTGATTATGACTATGTCAGGCTGTTGCTTGACTAGTCTGTGGGATAGCTCTCCCAATTTTGGCACAAGTCCCCAGATGTTAGTGAGGAGGGCTCACATCTCTGGATCGTTAGTCCAGGCCTCTGGATTACTAGTCCAGTAACATAACCACTATGCTACCATTCACAATGTAAACTGCAATGGCTTCCACTCCCTCAATGTGCAGCTGGTAGGAAGATAATCATGCAAGTGTGCGCCAAATTCCCTGGCAGCTGCCATGACTCTTTCGTCCTGTGCCAGTCCACCCTCCCTCAGCTCTTCGCTCCTTCAAACAGACTTTGTGGCTGGCTGCTTGGAGACAAGGGCTAGCCACTGAAGACATGGCTCATGAAACCCCTGAGGAGGCCAAGTACTGAGGCCCAGGAGAGATATAATAAAAGCCACATGTCCACCAGATGTATCATGGAGCTGACAATAGGCATGCTGAAAATGCGCTTCAGATGCCTTGACAGATCTGGAGAAGCCCTTCAGTACGCACCAGCCAGGGTCTCCAGAATCATCATGGTCAGCTGTGCCCTGCACAACATAGCGCTGCAGAGAGGATTAGCGCTGCATGAGGAGCAAAGCACTGAGAGCACAGCCTCTTCAGAGGAGGAGGAGGAGGAGCATCAGCTGGAAGACGAGGAGGAGGAGGAGGAGCAGGAGGAACCTGTGGTCCAGATCCCACCAGCACCCGAGAACATTGCTGCCCGGGAGGCCAGGGATGGGCTCATCATGACCAGATTTACTTAACTTTACGCAGTACACCCATGTGGCTGCCACATGCTGTGCCAGGTTGGCACCACCCCACAGCAACACCATAAACCATCCCTACAATCACCAAACCATTCTTTTCAACTGACCACCATTGCTGGAGGTAACGTTATGCCTCACCATTCACTGCAACTCACTAAGCCACTTCCAAAGTTGCAGACAAAATTGGCCATGTGGTGGCCGGAAAGTGGTGAAAATAAATAGTTTAATCTGTAACATCACAGTAATGGAAACATTACACAAACAGTTATTAAAACACCCAAGTGGCTACCCTTGTGCATCTACTTGTGTGCCATCTTTCTCTTATGTGTGCTTCTATGAGGTGCAACCCCTGTGGCTTCAGCAGAGGTAGAGGCAGCTGCTCACTTCCCTGCTGCGACTGCTTAGACACTTTTGGCGGACGTCCTTTAGGTTTTGGAGCCTGTGATGGCCCCGCCAAAGTCTTCTCCTCCTGCGACTGTGCAGGGGCAGACTCAGCCATCGCGATCCGAGGAGGCATCTGGGGCTCTGACTGGGGGGGTGACAACAGGGGAGAAGTGTGAACACTTTGAGAGGAGCCCCCACTTCCATGTCCCCCTCACCATCATTCCTCTCATGGGCCACCCGCTCTTCCCTGCTAGCAAGGAGCTGGAGAGCACCTTGCTGCACAGCAGTGGGGCCATGAGGACCCAAGTCTCCACTGACATCCCTCCTAGACAGGCGGTCTATGAGCCTCTGCCATCTATTCTCCATAGAGACCATGTGCTCCTGTGAGTGGCGCATTAGCAGCTCCATGCAGGTGGCCATCCTTTCCATGGAAGAGCCTACAGTCGCCATCGCCTGTGACACGGTGGTGCTCATGTTGGAGATGGACTCCTCCATTCTCTACACATTTGCAGACATCGTGGCCGCAAAACCTGTCAGAGCCTCCTGCACTTCTTGTTGCACCTCTGGGATCGCCCTCTTTCTGGATGGCCCCCGAGGCTCAGCTACTGCAAGGAGCGTCCTGCGCCCTCCGGCGAGGAGTCTCCACTGCTGTCCCTGTCTCCACCATCTGCTCTTGCTCACTTGTGAGTTGTGAGACACCAGGTGACAACACTACTCTATCTCGCATAGGACCCACCGAGGTGTGCGTACCTGCGCTGGTGCTGGGTGTGCTCATGTCTGCTGTGCTGCACCCTCATCAGACCCGCACGATTTAATAGGGACGGGTAACGCGCAGGGCCCCATTAACACAAAGTTGGTCTCTGGAGTGGGATGGTATGAAGAACGGGGCAATGACCCGGCATGCCGACCGCCCGCACCCGACCCATCCAGGCACGGAAAATTCCGGCCTTAATCTACCCTGGACCTGGGCTGACCCCAGAGTGCTCGATGCTGACACCCGGGTACCTCGAAACAACAAATTGCTCTCCCCAGCACCAACATCTCTGCACCTTGAAGAGCGCAGGAAAACAAAATGCGTGTTTGCAAAAAAGAGCAGTAGAAATGATGGCCCGAACATTAGACCTAATACGCGAGAGTACGCACTGTGTACTCTCGCGTATTAGATCTCCAATTGCCGGTTTCCTGCATGCACTGCGCATGCGCGGGAAACCGGCACTTCGTGAATTCAAAAGGGGGCGGTTCCTAAGTGAACCGCGTGCGCGCTACAGGCTGCGCCCACGCAGTGCACTTAGTTATTTTTGCAGCTTTGATCGCGCAGGTAAGCATGGAAGATTTTACACATAAAGAAAGGAGGCATAAGACCCTCTTTTAACAAGGTAAGTAGTTAATTAAGTATTATTTTACATTTTTTTTCAACAGGTTTATCTTTTTTAGAGACTTTAAAGAAAGGTAAGTTTATTTTTATAACTTTTAAAAAGATTTTACATTTTTTCAAAAATTTAATTTTTGGTTTAAAGTGGTTAATTTATTTAACTATACTTATTTTATTAATGTGATGGCTTTTTATAAAATTTAATTGAGGTTTAGCTGTTCTTTTGGGGGGGTTTAGTATTCATAGCTTTGACAGCTCTTGCCGTCAAAACTATGAATGAAAGATGGTGTGCTGCCATTGGCTCTAACTGAATCACGTGATCCCAGAGCTCGCACGAACTAATTGCGTCTCTGGGCCACGCAAGCACTGCACAGCTGCATGTGGGACTGGCCTTGAAACTAAAGTTTGTGTGGGCCCAGAGGAAAAAGGTAGGCGCGGAGTGAGATATCGCGGGGAAGCCTTACCCCCGCGTGAACACTCACTGTTTAATTTCTGGGCCGATGTGTTAAGGTGACTCAAAGTGCACGGGCACAAGAGGCAGCTCTTTGAAGCCTGGCAGTGAGTCCCAGCTACTGCGATACAGAAATTGCTGTGTTCCTCTCAAGCTGAAGGAGAGAGTAGGCTGCTGGATGGGCCGTCACTACACAAGTCTCCACTGGAACAATGAAGAGTTCTTTAGGCTTTGCTCAAAATATAAAGAAGGCCCTATCCTCCATTCTAGCCCTCCATTATTATCCCCTTTCCACATACAGAACCCAACCCGTAGAAAATTGAATGCTTGCTATCCAGACTGCCTTCAGCTAGCCCTGCAGTCAAGTGGCTACATCTATCAACCTTTGCTGTCTGACATTCAGAAGCATGTTGAGCTGATACGGTCTTGAGTTAGTTAACCTTTTCCACACCACAAGCATTACTGGAATCGGTGATGATGCTATAATTGTACCCCTGGGGTGTTTGATTTTAATCTAATTCAGAGTTCAGACTCTGTATAATTTGTGCAGTACAGGAAGCAACACAGTTCATCTCCAGAACATTTTGATTTTGGCTCACCAGGGAGTGTTGAGCGTTAGTTAACAGGGTGCTGCTAATTGGAATGCTGATTTGAAAGGGAACGCTGGCTTGTTCCCGATATGTTCTGGTGAGTCGGAAAATTTGTTTTCACCGCAGGGACGCCTCTCACTCAGAGACTCTTTATGTGTTCGCTTCTTGTGTTTTCGTAATTGTTTAATTCAATCAGAATTCGCCAAATTGTAAAATTGCGTCGAGACGCAGCAGATGTTGTCCCTCCACTCAGCAGATGCCACTACGGTGATGTGTTGGCTCGAGAGGACCAAGGCCAGTCAGAATAGCTGGGGCGGGAGGAACAAAGTGAAGGTGGGAATCACTGTTTAACATGAGACAGAATATGGGGGTGGGCTGTGTGCGCGCACAATATAATGAAGATTAAGGGGTGATCCAATTGAGGATGATCAAAGGATTCAATAGGATCAATAGAGAGAAACTATTTCCTCTGGTGGTGGGGGGGGAATGGAGTCCAGAACAAGGGGGCATAACCTTAAAGTCAGAGCCAGGCCGTTCAGGGGTGATGTCAGGAAGCACTTCTTCACACAAAGGGTAGTGGAAATCTGGAACTCTCTCCCCCAAAAAGCTGTTGACACTGGGGGGGCAATTGAAAATTTCATAACTGAGATTGATAGATTTTTGTTAGGTAAGGGTATTAAGGCGGGTAAATGGAATGGAGTTAAGATACAGATCAGCCATGATCTCATTGAATGGCGGAACAGGCTCGAGGGGCTGAATGGCCTCCTCCTGTTCCTATGTTTCTATGTCTCAGAGGAATGATCTCATCTGGACATGATTGCACATCCGGTGCTGTGTCTGTTTTATCATGTATAAGTCACGCCAAAGATTGACTTGTTCTTATGATGTGACCAAGTCGATCTCTGTACTTCTGGGCTCCAATTAGAAGGAAGAATTACCCTGCAGTCAAAGTACCTCCCGTCCGGATCTTGAAAATCCTCTCCTTTCTGCAACAACAACAACAAGTTGCATTTATATGGTGTCTTTAATGTAGAAAGACGTCCCAGGGCGCTTCACAGGAGTGATTATCAGACAAAATTCTGCACCTCCA
This sequence comes from Squalus acanthias, assembly GCA_030390025.1. NCBI lineage: Eukaryota > Metazoa > Chordata > Chondrichthyes > Squaliformes > Squalidae > Squalus > Squalus acanthias. Next base: position 12,646,975 of record CM059442.1, on the reverse strand, counting down.
CTATTCTCTGGTTGTGGGTGATGCTGCATTTATGGCCCGTCCCAAGCTACGAGAAGGTAGTGGTGATGGTGGGACATTTTTCCTGTAGTCTATCATAGTGACAAGTTCTTTCTTTTTAATCAATCCTTAACGGTTATCAATAATCCTATCGAATTTCCCACCAGTTACTTACTCAGTGTGTCCGACACAGAGATGTGTTGTGAGATGTCGATCAGGCCAGGGTAGCATTAGGCAGGTCTGCGGAGCCTGGTTAAGTAACCTTCGGTCTTGGTGCTGGGTTGGTTGGGGGGGGGGTAGGGGGTGGTGTGGGGGGTGGGGGGGTGGGGGGTGTGGGGGGCGGGGGGGGGGGGAGGTGGTGAAGTGGTTGGGAAGGCTCAGAGTGCCGTGGCCTGATGCAGAACAATTTCTTGTTGAAGTCAAAACGCAGTGCTGTCTGTTTTGATTGCGCTGAGCTCACTCAGGCTTTTGGGTCGGAGCCCAGTCCGAACATATCCCAACAATGATGGACAGAAAAAGACCCTCTGGTCCATCCAGCCTGTCCCACACAATGGTGATACCGTGTGCATCACAATAGATGCATTCCCTACCCCACCCAAAAACCATGTGATCTCCTGGGAGAAGGGCAAAACAGATAAAAAACCCAAGGCCAATTTTGGGGCAAAAGAATCTGGGAAGTTCCTCTCCGACCCCCTAGATGATCAAAACTAGTCCAGGAGATTAACCTGGCCCAGATAATGCTATGCAGTACTTACCTTTAATACGAGGTGATCTCCTCCCCAGCCAGAAACAGGTCCAGCTCTCGCTTGAAGGAATTCAGTGAATCGGTGTCCACCGCACAAGATGGCAGCCTGTTCCAGAGGCCCACTGTTCTCTGGGAAAGAACCACCTCCTGACCTCTAACGTAGAATCTGGCCTTACACAACTTATAATTGTGACCCCTGGTCCTACCTAACCTATTTAGTTGGCACAAACTGTCCACTCGAACATAATCTTTTCCCCTCATCATCTTATAACCTCGATTAGTCGGGGGAGAAATAGACATCTGAATGAGACAAGGACAAGACCTGAAGATCTGAACGGAGAGAAGAGTGGAGAGTAACAACTAGCCCTGTGGTCCAGTCCCGACTCACAGCAAAAGAAAGGAACTAAACCAAATGTCCATCGCAATTACAATGTATTTAGTTGTGTAACCTGAGCTTGTGGGTTTTATTCAGACTGAAACTGGAGAAGGTGCAAGAAAGGTTTACAACGATGATACCAGAACTGAGAGGTTATAACTATCAGAAAAGGTTGAACAGGCTGGGACTGTTTTCTCTCAAAAAAGAGAAGGCTGAGAGGTGACCTGATAGAGGTCTTGAAAATTATGAAAGGGTTGACAGGGTAGACGTAGAGAAGATGTTTCCACTTGTGGGGGAGACCAAAACTAGGGGCCGTAAATATAAGATAGTCACTAATAAATCCAATAGGGAATTCAGGAGAAACTTCTTTACATAGAATTACATAAAATATACAGCACAGAAACAGACCATTTGGCCCAACCAGTCCATGCCGGTGTTTATGCTCCACTCGAGCCTTTACCCAGAGAGTGGTGAGAATGTGGAACCTTCTACCACAGGGACTAGTTGAGGCGACTAGCTTAAATGCATTTAAGGGGAAGCTAGATAGGTACATGAGGGAGAAATGAATAGATGGTTATATGGATAGGGCGAGATGAAGAGGGGTGGGAGGAGGCTCATAAACACCAGGATAGACCAGCTGGGCCGAATGGCCTGTTTCTGTGCTGTAAATTCGGTGTAATTCATTGACTCTGTTTCAGCGAGCCGGATCATTCAGCTGGTGTTTTTTTTCTTAATGCTTTTTGAATGTCTTTGTTGAACATGTCAAGCTGTGACTATGTAGTAAGTGTGACAGGCCTGTTAGCCTCAGTGGACCTCCCCATGCTGTTGCCAGAGGACAACCAAACCTGTCCTTTCCTGTCCGTGTCGGGCAGCAGCTCCATTGCCTCGCAGTTTAAATCAGAGTCGGCTACAAGTGCTTCAGAGCATGACACCAGGGCGAGCGAGTTTGGGCAAGGAATTTAACTTTTGCCTGCAGTCCAGTGGTTACTTGCAATTAATATCGGAATTGTTCCTTATTTGAAATCAGTGATGTTTTGGAGGGTGGGGTGGGGTGGGGTGGGGGGGGGGAAAGCATCAGCAATGGTGAATTTAAAATGCAACAGGATGTGGATGTGCCTGTTCTTCCAATGGAATCGGCTCTGTGCCTGACTATTTCCTTCAATTATTTGTCGTGCACTATTGGTAAAAGCCCCAAAATGTTATAGTCTAATTAACCCTTGCACTGGCATTGTGTCAGAGACAATTGGAGACAATCAGTAGACATTAGTCGAGCAAAACTGAATTTCTTTGCAAAATATCTTTGCATCAGTGACCGAGAGTGATACTGGATCGATCGCAGCATTCTGAATGATCGAATGAGACAAGGATAATGTACAAGAAATATATAAGATTCTAAGAGGGCTTGACAGGGTAGATGCTGAGAGACTGTTTCCCCTGGCTGGAGAGTCTAAAACCAGGGGTCACAGTCTCAGGATAAGGGGTCGGCCATTTAGGACTGAGATGAGGAGAAATTTCTTCACTCAGAGGATTGTGAATTTTTGGAATTCTCTACCCCAGAGGGTTGTGGATGCTCAGTCACTGAGTATATTCAACAACAACAACAACAACTTGTATTTATATAGTGCCTATAACGTAGTAAAACATCCCAAGGAGCTTCACAGGAGTATTAAAAGATGACAATTTTGACACTGAGCCACATAAGGAGAAATTAGGACAGGTGACCAAAAGCTCGGTCAAAGAGGTAGGTTTTAAGGAGCGTCTTAAAGGAGGAAAGAGAGATAGCGAGGCGGAGAGGTTTAGGGAGGGAATTCCAGAGCTTAGGGCCGAGGCAACAGAAGGCACGGCCACCAATGGTTGAGCGATTATAGTCGTCATGATGCGAAGATGACTACACCTCATTGTCTCAGTTGTATCTTGCTATGTCTTTGATGTGGTACCTTCCTGGCTGACTTGATTAACTTTATCACACCTCGGCAGATAGTCAGGATGATTTAATTTAGTGGTCTGCAATTGTAAGGTACACATGCTTTGTTCTCTATCTATATATGCTTTGGCGATTCTGTATCTAATTTACTTCACCTGAGGAAGGAGCAATCGATAGCTCTGAAAGCTTGTGATTTCAAATAAAACTGTTGGACTATAACCTGGTGTTGTGCGACCTCTCAATTTTGAGCGATTATAAGCAGGGATGCTCAAGAGGCCAGAATTAGAGGAGCGCAGAGATCTCAGGGGGTTGTGGGGCTGCAGGAGATTACAGAGATAGGGAGGGGCGAGGCCATGGAGGGATTTGAAAACAAGGATGATAATTTTGAAATCGAGGCGCTGCTTAACCAGGAGCCAATGTAGGTCAGCGAGCACAGGGGAGATGGGTGAACGGGACTTGGTGCCATTCTCTCGGACAGCAGGTGCTGGTAATGATTCTGCTGTAACCATTTTCACCTCCTCTAGACCCAGCTTTTGTTTCTTTACTTGTCCCATTACCATCCCCTTTTGCTTTGCACCATCATCGATTTTGTCATTTAATCACTCCTGCCCACCACCCTATCACAGACCTTCCCTTTTGTTCTTTCCTCCCCCTTTCCCAGCCTCTGTCCTTGATTATAAACTGATAAATCTCGAACTTCCTCCAGTTCTGATGGCAGGTCATCGACCTGAAACATTAACTCTGGGGGTGATTTTCTCAATGGGGAGCTTTTGGAGGCGGGACTCCCACTTGTCGGGTTTCAGTCCCGCCTCCATCAACTTCTGGCCAACCCACGCTATTTTCCCTTGATTGACCTTGTTAAGCCCGCCCAGCGGGTTTAGCAGGCCAATTAAGGGAAAGCTGGTTGCAGAGAACGTCAACCTATGACATTTCATGTCAAAAAATTTTGACAGATGAATTGTCATCGTTTGACAGCTCTGTGAAGCTGTCAAACACTGACATTCTCTGTAGTTTGATTAGTTCTTGTACTCAAGACCTCATCAAACCTCTTTCTTTTGCAGAAATTAGATGGTTGTTGCATTGGAGAACGCAGCGGCCATCTGTCATCTCTGCCGCGGAGGTGCGAGACTCTCCGCATACCCACCGATTGAAGCCTGCAGGAAGAAACAAAGGTAAGTAAACTTTTACTAACACTTTCCAATTACCTCACATACTCACCTCTCCACACTTGCACCCATCACTTACCTTCACAGAGCACTTTTGCACCCCCTCGACCCCCGCAGACCCACTGCTCACCTCGGTGACCCTGGCGGGGTTCGGAGCCTTCAGGAAGCCCGCACTTGTGAGGGCAAAATGGGGATAATCCTATTTTCTGCCTGTTAACTACCTGCTAACAGGCAGTTAATTGGTTTTAATCCCTTCCTGCCTCCAAGGAGATGGGACCCGGCACGGGACAGCTACCCGCCTCCTGGCAAGATGGCATGGAGGCGGGTTGGGGGCGGGTTGGGCACCCGCCCCCGAATTCTGCCATTTTCCCGGCAGTCCCGCCTCCCCAGGGCTGGCAAGATCACGCCCTCTGTTTCTCTTTCCCTAGATGCTGCCTGACCGACTGAGTGTTTCCAGAATTTTCAATTTTTTTATTTTTTTTATTTTAATTCTTGGGATGTGGGCGTCACTGGCCAGGCTGACATTTATTGCCCTTCCCTAGTTTCCTTTGAAGGTAGTGGTGGGCTGCCTTCTTCTTCAACCGCCGCAGCCAGTTGGAGATGCCATCATTCCGAGGACCCATCTACCCGTTCAGGTGGATGTTTAAAATCCCACGGCACTCTTTGAAGAAAAGGTGGCGAATTCTTCCAGAATTCCTAAGCTCTGGAACTCCCTCCCAAAACCTCCATGCCTCGCTACCTCTCTCTTCTCCTTTAAGACGCACCTTAAAACCTACCTCTTTTACCAAGCTCGTGGACACCTGTGTTAATATCTCCTGATGTGGTTGGGTGTCAAATTTAGTTTGATAATAAAGAAAGACTGGCATTTCTATAGCGCATTCACCATCTCAGATCGTCCCAAATTGATTCAGAGCTAATGAAGTTCTTTTGAAGTGTAGTCGCTGTAATGTAGGAAATAATCTTCCCTGTGAAGCGCCTTTGGACGTTTTACGATGTTAAAGGCGCTATATAAATGCAAGTTGTTGTTGTTGTTGCTTGGTCCATATTCTCCTATAATCAACAACACCAAAACAGGTTTCATGGCTCCTTCACCTCATTGCTGTTTGTGGGGCTTTGCAATGTGCAAAATGTCTGCCGTTGTTGAGCACATGTTCCCCTTCCTGTCTGGATCAGAATCCGGAGACTGGGATTTTCCCTTGTGGCCCTACCTACCGTGCGGCGATTGGGAAAACGCTTCCGTCCATCACCTCTGTCCTTGGGATGGGGTCATTCTGGGTTGCATTTGCAGTTCGATCTCTGTGGTGCAATCATCTTTCTGCTTCTGTCAAATGTGAAATTCCACCGGAATGATTTTGTTCCATATCTGTTGCCAGTTTCGGAACTGCTGCATCAAATGGAGTCAAGATGTGAAAAGTGAACGCAGACAGAGCCCGGCTGAAGAATGTTCACTGAAGCTTGTTTCTCCCAGCTTCTGATTTTACGTAGTGCATCCTCTCTGATTGTACTCACGAAGGAGAGAGAGAGGATTGTCATGTTTTCTGTGGCAGCCTTTGTTTCTTTGTTTTTAAGTTGCAATATCGGAAAGTATCTGAAAAATACTGAGCCCTCGATTTGCTGCACGAGACATTAAAATAGAAACAACGTCATATTACAAGAACCATATGTTGGAATCTGCAGGTTAAATGGAATCGAACTTTTAACAAAGAAAGACTTGCAGTTCTATAGCGCCTTGAACGATCCCAGGGCATCCCAAAGTCGCTTTAGAACCAACAAGGTACTGATTCAAGTGTGGTCACTGTTGTAATGTAGGAAATGCGGCAGCCAATTTGTGCACAGCAAGCTCCCACAAACAGCAATGTGATAATGACCAGATCATCTGTTTTAGTGATGTTGGTTGAGGGATAAATATTGTCCAGGACACCGGGGAGAACTCCTCTGCTCTTCTTCGAAATAGTGTCCGTGGAATCTTTTACCTGAGAG